>CM070640.1:24838864-25363886 GCA_036346255.1 Ampelocalamus luodianensis
GAGGTAAACTTCTCAAACAACAGTGCATTTGTTTCTTAATGAATTTCCTTTTGTTGCCAATGAGAATTGGTTACTACCTAAAGCAATACTTGGTGCATTCTCGGGTTTGACAAATTTAAAGACTTTGGAACCGAGAGGAGGAGAGGAGGCGGGAACAAATTCATGGAGGAGAAACACATGCGCCAACAAGGGAGAAGAAACCCATGTGGCCAACGAGAGGAACGTGCTCGAGGATAAAACCCTAGCACATGCGGGCGGTCAAGAAAGACATATGGTGACATGGCAACAAGGGTTACATTGGCATAAAAGAAGCATCAAGTGCATCGAACAAATTCGCAAGCTAAGGAAGGAAAGCTCACAATACAAGGGAAACCGAGAGGGAGACTAGTTTAAATTTCCAAATTAAAGTAGGACGTTTTTTCGGTTTATTGACGATAGGATAGAAAACGAATCTAACTACGGGTAAAGAAATTCTCACCGAGTAAACCTCGAATCGATACCATATGATACGGGAGGCCCGATCTTCAAAGTGAGGAACCGTGATAGTTGATGAAGTAGACGATGTCGCTAGCTGAACACTCGCGCCAATGCACGAACCTCAACTCTTCGAATACGCCAAAACACACCGGGTAGTTGTTCGTCGCGAGACCACGAACGACTAACGCCAAGTCCCCAATTCCCAATGGAACGACGCTTGACCACGAGTTGCGTAACAAACAATGGATCGCCTAATTTCTCAAAGTCCTCGCATGAACTCGTGTCGAAAGAACAAGCAATAGCTATGTTTCAATCTTATGCATAATCTGGTCTACCTCTATGGTGCGCCATGGGGGTTTATATAGCCTCCCACGCAAGCACAAAACTCGGATGAACAGAACCGAGTGCTACAGTAATCCGAGTCCGACATCGTTCATCTGCTACAGAATCCGAGTCTGACATCTGTTTACGTGAATGAAGATCCGATTCAAAAACGTCCTACTTTAATTTGGAAATTTAAACTAGTCTCCTCTCGGTTTCCTTTGTATTGTGAGCTTTCCTTCCTTAGCTTATGCGAATTTGTTCGATGCACTTGATGCTTCTTTTATGCCAATGTAACCCTTGTTGCCATGTCACCATATGTCTTTCTTGACCGCCCGCATGTGCTAGGGTTTTATCACGAGAGCACGCTCTCTCGTTGGCCACATGGGTTTCTTCTCCCTTGTTGGCCGCATGTGTTTCTCCTCCATGAATTTGTTCCTGCCTCCTCTCCTCCCTCTCGGTTCCAAAGTCTTTAAATTTGTCAAACCTGAGAATGCACCAAGTATTGCTTTAGGTAGTAACCAATTCTCATTGGCAACAAAAGGAAATTCATTAAGAAACAAATGCACCTGTTTGAAAAGGCAACGGTTACAAGAAAAGCCACGGCTTGAAAAGGTATTAAAAAAACAAAAGATCAAACCCGCAAATACAGCATCAAATTTTTTCCTTCGGTTTCCTTAATAGCCGAAGGGCGTAAGAGTTTTGTTCATGCGGTTTTGAAAAAAAACAAACAAAAAGGGGTCGGCAAATTAATCGCACTGGATTCAGAGCGGTGAATGTTGTCGGACTCGGACATCGTAGCACTCGGTTACTGTTCATCCGAGTTTTGTGCTTGCGTGGGAGGCTATATAAACCCCCATGGCCGCACCATAGAGGTGTAGGGAAACAGTAGGCTACACTAGCGCAAATTAAAAATTCTACCCGTAAACCAAGATCACCGCAGCTTATAGATCACGGTCTTACCACTAGACGCAGCAGTGCGGAAGTTGATGCAAAGACGTCGGGCAGCAGTAGTCGACTCGCTGATGCAAGACGTCGAAGGCAGTAGTCGTACTACTTCCTCGTCCTCGCCGCGGCCCCACGCATGACTCCTTTCTTGCGGTTCGTCCCAACGCCACGATGCAGCGCCCAAAGGTATCCACACGTGACGGAGGAAGCGACGACGCCGGACTACTAGATCCGCGCGAGCGACTAGGGCGTGGGAGGGTGGCGGCGTGGTTTGAGGATGTCACGAAAAACTCAACCTCAACCGCAGCCGCCGCCTCTCCTTTCATAGACGTCCTTATAATGGGCTTCTACGAATAGAGGCCCATTAGGACTCAATGCCCACCTAATTTAGATCCAATCCGAATTAGGCTTCACCTTTAAGTGTGTGACCTATGGTTCACATATGTTTAGACATGACGCGAGTACACATACTTGGTCAATAGTTGGTAGCGCCTCAGCAAGACGTGCCAACTCCTAAACATACGTAAAGATCATATCGACGAACCATCACAACGTTATGTACATGCCAATCCCTTTGCCTCACAATATTCACGAGCTCCAAGCTGACCACTCTTTCTCGATCCCGTGATCCGAATCCCTTACTAGGTTAACTCTTAACCTTAAGTAGCATGGCCATGCATTTCGGATCCGATCACTCGAGGGCCAGAGATATCTCTCGGGTGAGAGGGGCAAATCCCATCTCGATCGACCATGCCTCGCAAAGATGCTTCATGACAAACCCGAAAGCTACCTTTATAACTACCCGCCATTTGAGTAGCGCTTGATAGCCCCTAAGTAGGTCGATTCACATCTCAAGTACATACGACAATCTCGTGTCTAAGGACAAGGCGTATACATTGTGTAGAGAGAACCATAAGAATAATTACTATGTCTCATGTTGGGTCGGTCCAACCCCATGTTCTAAACATGTGTCCACATTATTGGTTTGACATCTCCATGTCTATGACTCGTGAAACATGGTCATCAACCGATACATGTGCTAATCCATCATTCACGTGTCCTCACATGAACTCCGACTAGGACAACTTTAGAATAACCATACAAGTAAAGAGTTTCACAAACAAGTCACATACTTGTTAATCAACACAAAGGCAATATTCAAGGAACATTTATTAAATCATGGATACAATGAAATATCATCATCAATATGATTGCCTCTAGGGCATATCTCCAACAGCCTCCCACTTGCACTAGAGTCAATCTAGAAGATATCTAATACCCATAGCTCTTGTGTGCGCCTCATGCTTAGGCGTCAGGAGAGGCTTCACAAAGGATCCAAATATTCAAATCCGTGTGTATTTTGCATATCTTTAAATCTCCTCGACAGGATCTCTCGAATGAGATGAAACCGCCGCAGATGTGTTTGTTCTTTTGGTGATTCCTCGGCTCCTTGGCTTGCGCATGGCCCCACCGTTATCACAAGAAAGATCCGCAGGATCGCACGCACTAGGAACCACACCTAGTTCAGATTATGAACTTCCTTATCCAAACACCTTCCTTTGCCGCCTGTAGCCGCAATGTACTCGCCTCCGTTGTAGAGTCGCGACAGCCTCTCGCTTGGAACTCTTCCAACTTACCGCACCACCGCTCAAAAGGAACACAAAACCCGATTGCGATTTGTAATCATCTTTGTCGGCTTGGAAGCTTGCATCGGTGTAACCATTTACAACGAGCTCTTCCTCACCTCCGTAGACTAGGAACACATCCTTAGTTCTTCTCAAATACTTGAGGATGTTTTTAATCGCTGCTGTCGCTGACTCTCACCGATCACCAGTATCCGCTCAGAACACTTAGAGCATAGGAAACATCGGCGAGTACACATCATAGCATACATGATAGATCCAATGGTCAAGCATATGGAATCTTACTCATGCGATCTCGCCATCGCTTGTCGAAGGACACCGAGTCTTGCCAAGATTTATGCCATGAGACATGGGCAAGAACCCTTTCTTTGCCTCCTCCATGTTGAACCGTTTCAACACTTTGTCAATGTAAGTACTCGGCTTAATCCTATTAGCCTTTTTGATCTATCTCTATAGATCTTAATACCTAAAATATATGCCGCTTCCCTAAGTCCTTCATTGAGAAACTATTTTTGGTGAGGTCTTAACGGACTCGAGCATAGGAATATCATTTCCAATCAGTAATATGTCATCTACATATAAGATTAGAAATACGAGTGAGCTCCCACTTGTCTTCTTGTAAACACAAGATTCTTCTTCGCTTTTGATGAAGTCAAACCTTTGACCACTTCATCAAAACGAATGTTCCAACTCGAGATGCTTGCTTCAATCCATAAATGGATTTTTGAAGTTTGCATACTTTTCTAGCATTGTTTGATCGACAAAACCCTCGGGTCGTATCATATACACGCCCTCGGTTAAATTTCCATTAATGAAAGCCGTTTTGACATCCATCCGCCATATCTCATAGTCGAAATATGCAAAGAATAGCTAGAATGATCCGTATTGATTTAAGCATCGCTACAGTGAAAGTCTCATCGTAGTCAACTCCTTGAACTTGCCGAAACCTTTTGCGATAAGTCGAGCTTTATGGATATGAACATTTCCATCCATATCAATCTTCCTTTATAGATCCATTTGCACTCTATGGTTTTAACACCATCAAAGGGTCAACCAAATTCCAAACTTGATTGTCTCCCATGGATGCTATCTCGGATCTCATGGCACTATGCCATTTCTCGTAGTCCTGGTCCATCATTGCTTCCGCATAGGTCGTAGGCTCATCATTGTCTAACAATAATATATCTCGCGCATTGCGGAGCCTTCCGACCTTCGTGGTGGTGGTGCTTCCTTTGCCATAGGTTCCTCAACTTGTTCTCGCCACATGGGCATCATTCGTCGAGTCTTCCCGATTGGTTCATCTTGAACTTCTTCAAGCCGCACCGTTCTTCCACTTGTCTCCTCGTTGAGAAACTCTTTCTAGGAAAACACCACTGAGCGACAAACACTTTGCCTCTAGTCGGTTGTAGAAGTAATATCCAAAGGTTTCTTCTGATATCCCACGAAAATGCATTTATCCGACTTGGGTGTGAGCTTGTCCGATTGTAGTCGCTGACAAACGCCTCACATCCCCAAATCTTTAGAAAAGACAAACTGTGACTCTTCCTACCCATATCTCATATGGTGTCTTAACTACTGATTTAGACGGTACCTATTATGTGAAAGCTGCCGTTTCTAGAGCGTAACCCCAAAAGGATAATGGTAAATCTGATCGCTCATCATCGATCGAACCATGTCCAACAAGGTCCGACACGCCCGCGGATACCCCGTTTCTTTGAGGCGTTCCGGCGGTGTTAGTGTGGAACAATTCCGCAACTCTTGGATGATTGCTAAATTCATGACTCAAATACTCGCCACCACGATCGATCGCAGAGCCTTAATTTTCTTGGCACGTTGATTTTCAACCTCATTCTGGAACTCTTTGAACTTTTCAAAAGTTTCAGACTTATGCTTCATTAAGTAGACATAGCCATATCTACTAAAATCATCAGTGAAAGTTATGAAGTAATGAAATCCACCTCTAGCAGTCGTGCTCATTGGTCCACATACATCAGTATGTATGATTTCCAACAAGTCCGACGCCTCTCAAAAGAACCTTTGAAAGGTGATTTGGTCATCTTACCAAGCAAACAAGCTTCACATGTCTCGTATGATTCAAAATCAAACGGTTAGAAGACCATCGACATGGAGCTTCTTCATGCGCTTTTCACTTATGTGACCCAAACGACAATGCCAAACGAGGTGGGATTCAAATCATTAGGTCGAAGTCTTTTAGCATTTATGTTAAAGATAGGCGCATCATCAAGATTTAAAATAAATAACCCATTCACAATGGGCGCAAAAGCCATAAACATTCCATTTTTAGAGATCAAACAACCATTGTCTTTACTTGCAAATGAATAACCATCTCTCATCAAACATGAGGGGATAAAATGTTTCACTCATACTAGGAACATAATAACAATTATTCAATTCCATAATAAATCTTGAAGGAAGCTGAAGTTGCATGGTGCCGACGGTCAACGCAAAGAACCCTTGCTTTATTCCCCACGAAAATCAACTTCACCTCTTGCGACTCCTCTACTTCTTATTAGCCCTCGATCGAGTTGCAAATGTGAGCAATCGATCCGGTATCAAATACCCAAGAGTTAATAGGAGAATCATGAGAAAATGTCTAAAACATTTATGACAAGTGTACCATGGTGGAAGTCTTACTTCACCTTCTTCTTGCATTCATCTAATCCATGTACTTCTTGCAGCTTCTCTTCCAAAGGGTTTCTTTACAATAGAAGCATACTGTCTCACCTCGAGTCCAAAGATTAGGCTTAGGCGTTGGCTTCGAGATCATATCTTTAACCTTACCCTTATTCTTTGGCCATGGCTTCTTACCCTTTTCTTGAAGCTAGACTTGTTCTGCACAGCCATCACATGGCTAGGCCCTGCACACTTCTTAATGTCATTCTCTGCTGTTTTGAGCATCCCACAAAGCTCATTAAGGCCCTTATCCGCCCCATGCATATGGTAGTTCGAAATGAAATGCCCATAGCTAGGTGGAAGAGACGCTAAAATGAAATCAGTTGCCAACTCTTGGCCAATTGGAAAACCAAGTTTATCCAAAGTCCGATCAGAACCAACCATTTTGATCACATGTGGGCCTACGGTGCACCTTCGTTAACTTGCATTCCGAAAAGCCTTAGAGACATTGAACCGCTCACCCGGCTCGTTCGAACATGTCCTTGCGCTATGATCATATCATACGCTTCCTGATCCTCAAACTGCTTTTGAAGGTCAGGTTCCATGCATGCAAGCATAAGACACCTAATCTCAAGAGAGTCATCACATGCTTTCTTGTAGGCATTTTTAACAGCAGCAGACGCATTATTTGCGGGTTCTTCTGGGATTGGGGTGTCCAGAACGTTTTCCTTTTATCCGCCCGAGAACAATTCTCGTGTTACGGACCCAAATCCAATAGTTTGTTCCATTTAATTTCTTTCTCAAGAATCGATCGCAAAGCAAAAGGGTGTGCGTGGTTGCTAGATGCCATTGATCTACAATAGGAAATGCAAAATACTAAGACAAATAAAACCATGATAGAGTAAATCAGTATTAAACAAATTTAATAGAATGTACTCCCACTAAAATCAACATCCTCTGTTGATTCTTAGCGATTCAAGATCCGCAATTAACGAGTCTACTAGTGAGCTTTTGCATCACCGCTAGGAGACAAGGTACTTGTAAGCAACACCTTGCTAATCATATCTCTATATGACTCTTGTTGTTGGGTGACATCTCTATGCCCCGCGCCCAACCTTTATGCCCCAAGGCCCATAACCTTTATGATAACCTTGTTAAGTTCACCAATCCTTATGCATGTAAGTATCCCATACAAAACCCATCTAGTCAAGGAAAGTTGATGGTGCCCTAATTTTATAGACCCACCATCAATTTACAAGACATGGGATGGTGCAAAGTTTAATTGGGAGGGCATATGTTTAACTTAACATTTTGTGAGGGATCGCTATACTTCTACCATTCAAACATGCATAGGAGTAAAACAATAGGAATAGCATTCACACGATTGTGACTCAGTATGGCCCATTTTCTCATGGTGATCTCCATCGCCATAGAATCTGTCCACCATGATGATCTCCATCTCCATAGTTCATGTGTGCCATCCCTTCAAGTGATGTGTCCTCTGAGTACTACTATAAGCTATTACTCATAACAACTAGTAATAAAATACATGGATACTAGGAATCATCACAAGTCAAGCACGCAGCCGTTAATACAATACTTTGACAACACAATGGCTCCACGTGTTGCCGTATCCACGACACGCAGTCATGCAAATATTACAAACATGCATCACATACACATTAGGCCATACCGTCACATACATCCCGCAAAACAAGTTTATGCATAGAATCGCATCTACAGGATAGGGGTCGAGGGGTTTCCCTCGGGGTTCGAAGGCGGCGCCGCGATTCTCGGCGTCAGGACATTCGTAAAAAAAGAGATCCAATCTATGCAATTTTTACATAGGATTTTGATCGGCAAATCATATTTACCACAAATCGACTCATCGCCCGATTCGACCAATTTGTATCGATCTTCGCATGCCGCAACCGGTTTACGTGTCACCGTCTACCCCGATGGCGAATCCGACCGTAGGGGTATGTTGTTTCACGACCTTAGCAGCATGATCACGGTACATCGATTATTAATCTAGGTTCCGATTCGATCAATCATATTGATCTTCGTGATTCCGCAATCGGTTTTACGTGTCACCGCTCTACCCCGATGGCGAATCCGACGGTAGGGGTATGTTGTTTCACGACCTTAGCAAAGCATGATCACGAAACCGATCAATCCATTACGTAACTATACAATCGATCACATCGATCATACCGATTTACATATCGCCATATGCAAATCACCCAACCTATAACATGACAAAGAACCGCTCGATACCACCGTAGGGAAACAGTAGGCTACACTAGCGCAAATTAAAAATTCTACCCAGTAAACCAAGATCACCGCAGCTTATAGATCACGGTCTTACCACTAGACGCAGCAAGTGCGGAAGTTGATGCAAGACGTCGGGCGTGTAGTCGCATCGCTGATGCAAGACGTCGGCGAGTAGTCGACTACTTCCTCGCCTCGTCGCGCGCCCCACGCATGCTCCTTTCTTGCGGTTCGTCCCAACGCCACGCATGCTGGCGCCCAAAGGTATCCACACGCACGGAGGAAGCGACGACGCCGGACTACTAGATCGCGCGAGCGACTAGGGCGTGGGAGGGTGGCGCCGTGGTTTGAGGATGTCACGAAAAACTCAACCTCAACCGGTAGCGCGCTGCCTCCTTTCATAGACGTCCTTATAATGGGCTTCTACGAATAGAGGCCCATTAGGACTCAATGCCCGCCTAATTTAGATCCAATCCGAATTAGGCTTCAGCCCTTAAGTGTGTGACCTTATGGTTCATATATGTTTAGACATGACGCGAGTACACATACTTGGTCAATAGTTGGTAGCGGCCTCTAGCAAGACGTGCCAACTCCTAAACATACGTAAAGATCATATCGGACGAACCATCACAACGTTATGTACATGCCAATCCCTTTGCCTCACAATATTCAATGAGCTCCAAGTGACCACTCTTTCTCGATCCCGTGATCAGGAATCCCTTACTAGGTTAACTCTTAACCTTAAGTAGCATGGCCATGCATTTCGGATCCGATCACCGAGGCCCAGAGATATCTCTCTCGCAGAGAGGGGCAAATCCTATCTCGACCGACCATGCCTCGCAAAGATGCTTCATGACAAACCCGAAAGCTACCTTTATAACTACCCAGCCATTGAGTAGCGTTTGATAGCCCCTAAGTAGGTCGATTCACATCTCAAGTACATACGACAATCTCTGTGTCTAAGGACAAGGCGCATACATTGTGTAGAGAGAACCATAAGAATAATTACTATGTCTCATGTTGGGTCGGTCCAACCCCATGTTCTAAACATGTGTCCACATTATTGGTTTGACATCTCCATGTCTATGACCTGTGAAACATGGTCATCAACCGATACATGTGCTAATCCATCATTCACGTGTGTCCTCACATGAACTCCGACTAGGGACAACTTTAGAATAACCATACAAGTAAAGAGTTTCACAAACAAGTCACATACTTGTTAATCAACACAAAGGCAATATTCAAGGAACATTTATTAATCATGGATACAATGAAATATCATCATCAATATGATTGCCTCTAGGGCATATCTCCAACAAGAGGTAGACCAGTTTATGCATAAGATTGAAACATAGCTATTGCTTGTTCTTTCGACACCAGAGTTCATGCGAGGACTTTGAGAGAGAATTAGGCGATCCATTGTTTGTTCCGCAACTCGTGGTCAAGCCGCTGCTCCATTGGGAATTGGGGACTTGGCGTTCATTGCTCGTGGTCTCGCGACTAACAACTACCCGTGTGTTTTGGGCGATTCAAGAGTTTAGGGTTCGTGCATTGGCGCGAGTGTTCAGCTAGCGACATCGTCTACTTCGCATCAACTATCCACGGTTCCTCACTGAGAAGATCGGGCCTCCCCCGTATCACAAGCCGAGATACACGATGACCAAAACAGCAAAGACTCGATGCTAGAAACTAGATCACGACGACTAGACCAGCAACAAAGACACCGACGATGGACTCGAACTCAACAACGCGAATACTGAAAACAAAATTGCGAAAGGCACAACGTGGTTTGGACAGCGGAAAGACTAAGATCTAAAACTTTTTGTAGGGCAATTTTCTGGACTCTAGGTGATGGAAACAACTAACAAAAGGGGATAAACGAGATTACCTAATGGACAACCTTCGCTCTGATACCAAATGATGAGACTACGGCGGCCCGATCTTCCGATAGGTTCGATTGATTTCGTCGTGAGGACGTTGACGCTTTGAGGCTTTCGACCAGCAGATCGTCACCTCGCAATTCGCTACACCCGCACGACTGTCGTTATCGACCACGCTCGCACGCGATCGACCTTACCACGAAGGTTATTGTCCCTGCAAGCAATCGAAGCAACTCACAAGAACAAAGAAGATGCAATCTGAATTGTATTGCGAATATGAATGAAGTTCACAATGTGGGGTTCCTCAAACCGATAAACGGTGAAACTGCAAAGTGGCAAAATAATCTAAGAAAAACCCAACCCTACACTGTGTCGGCTGTTGTATATTTATAGGGGGGACATGAGGGAGTTGACCTAGGGTTGTGCGACCATGGGGAGAGGCGTACACAACCTAGGCTTTGACCCCGACACGCTTACAAGGCCCTATTAGGCCCAAAACGGTGTCGCAACACCTAAAGACTGGTCGTAGAACTTGAGACCTGGTCGTAGCGCTGGCAGGACTGGTCGTAGGGCTGGCGAACCTTGTCGAGGGACTTGAGACCGGTCGACACGCGCGGATCTGGTCGAGAGCTTGTAGACACGGTCGAGACCTTGAGGATCCATTATTCCTAAGTAACAAATGATCATCACAATTATTAGGTAGTATACCATTCTGCATAGATAAATTATTAGCACCTAGAAACGAGCTCACCTCATAATTTAAGTGACGCGCACGAGCTCTTGTCATAGGACCTTGTAGTTTAGCAACTGGATCTGTAGGCTTTTGTGTAGTGCGTGTATCCGAAAGAGTGAAATCCTCATCAGGGAGCGATAGTATATTCGTGGTTGTTGATAGATTTTCTAAGATGGCTCACTTTATACCATGTCATAAGAGCAATGATGCTGCCAATATTGCTGATTTATTCTTTCGTTAAGTTGTTCGATTGCATGGTGTGCCTAATACTATAGTTTCAGATCGTGATGCTAAATTCCTTAGCCACTTTTGGAGAACTTTATGGGCTAAATTGAGGACTAAACTGTTATTTTCTACTACTTGTTATCTCCAAACTGATGGACAAACTGAAGTTGTGAATAAAACTTTATCTACAATGCTTAGGGCTGTGTTGAAAAAGAACTTAAAATATCATCTACGCTACATTCTTATTCGCAATATCAGATTGCCTATATTTTATTCTTGCTAGTTCTTTAATTGCTCGTAGGAATTGAACCTCGTGTTCAGGTTGATCGCGCTTCTAGCACGGTCAGTAACATCTCGGAGTTGGTTCAACGATTGCTAAGGTGCAAGCGTCGTCGTACGGTTGTAGTCGGATCGCGAGAGTCACCTTCACCAAAATCGATAGTTATCAATCTCATCGAAAGATCGGGTACCCCGCCTCCATCAAGGAGGAAGAGAAGCGCCTCACTGACGTGTGGGTCCAGCAGTCAGCCGCGGCAAAGCACAGTGTCGCCGGCTCAAAAGAGAACCAGCCATCCGATTAGAAGTGGACGGTTGTGATTAAGATGGATGTTAGGATGATATGAACGTCACTTTTCATATGGGCAGTCCGATCGCAAATGAACGGCTTAGATTGATCAAGAAGGTCGGAAGATCCAAACAGCACAGCTCTTGTGGACCATACGATTGAGATCCAACGGTCGCTTTTAAAAAGAACGTGCGCCAAAAGTTGAACGCATTAATCTTAGCGCCGTAGGATTTAAATCCAACGGTCACAAGGGTCCAGGTTCTAGGCGCACGTGATTTTGAAAAGATACCGGACAAATGAAATCCGACGGCCGCTATTAATTGCGTGCGTCTGAGTTTCAAACCCAAAATGGGTGGCGCGGTTGGATCTGAAATCGACGGTGAAGATTGAAGAAAGGGTTCGGAAATCCGAATGTCACCACCCACCTGGTCGGTCCGATGGGATTTGAACAGCCCAGATTCAACGTGAGCTCAGGTGGTCCGAATGTCAATTTGATCTGGGCGGTTCGCTGAGGATCCAACGGTGCGGGGTTTTGAGGTGCGTTTTAATAATCGTACTAAAACACGACGCACTTGGAAGGGGATCCGACGGTGGATAATACATGAGACTTTTGATTGGCCCGAAGGTCCATTAGATTTGACCCGCTTAGAGAGGATCCAATGGTGGATATCGCTTCACGTGCGTGGAGGACCAGCACGCCTACGTGGCGGATTTCCAACCTTTCACGAAAAAATTGACGGCTCGTGTTCACTTAAGGTTTGAGGCTGAGCTCAACGTGACTGGCCCGGAACATATTGCACTGGGTTGGACCCAACCGCTCGGCTCGAGTCACTACAGTACAAATGTCTAGGGTTAGTGTAACAGCCCTAAGTTAGAGATGTGCTTCAAATGTAAAATTATGAGGAGAAATTAAAACTTTTGATGCCTCATGAAATCATTTGGGAGTTTACCAAATTTTCCCTAGCAATTTCCATTCTCTTGGATCATATTCATGTGAATGGAAGTTGTTGTCAACATAATTCTTGACCCTAAACTCTTGATCATCCTCTGGAAGTAATTTTCCTACCTTCCTAACCTTCTTAGTTACCTCTCTGAAAAATTCCACAATTTTTAGATTTTGTTTGCATTTTCATAAGGCCAAGTCAAACCAGTTTGAAATCTGGTCAAACCCTTAGAGCAAAAGCTTGTGAATTTTCTTGGGAACAATTCTGTGCATAAAAATTTCGAGAAAATTTATGCAAGGTTGTTCTCTGTCCATAGGAGCTACCATAAAAATTTCAGAATTTTTGGAGCTCGAGCTATCTCTAAAAATTCCCAAACCTGCTCACCTTTTGATTCAAACTCGAACTATCGTTTCTGCTCGGACTCAACTCAGCTCGAGTCCGACCGCCGCTTGTTCACCGCACTAACTAACCGCACCGCCCGAGCCCGATGGGTGCCGACCGTCCGATGCAAATCGTGCAGCCCCCACACGCCCGATCTATTCGGACGGCCCTTATACAATCCGAACCTCGACCATCCATCTTAAATCCAACTAAGAAGCGTCTTCTTGATCGAGTCGAACCAATTCTTTGCACCGCACTGCACTCCGACTCACGCCGCTTTGTCTCTCGCCGCTCGACTGGGGCCCTTTGTCGAACCGTCACCTACCTCGTGGCTTAAAGCCGATCGCCACGGCGCAGCGCATGGATGCCACCTCGCCTCATTGTCCGCCACCGCTTCCGGCTTTTTCTGCGCGCAATCCCTACCGCATCGTCCGCTGTTAGACCATGTCCTGAGCGGCATTAATCACCCATCTATTCCCTCACCAGCTCGTCGGCACCGCTCTTGAGCTCCTCGGTGCCGAAAGCTTCGCCTCTCGCATTCCTCCGCTCTTTTCCCTACTTATATTTCTTGTGCGTTTAGTTAAGTTTTCATCCATTAGAGTTTTGTTTTAGTGCCGATCCTTGTGTTTCCATTGCGTAGCTTAATCTTTATCAAAAAAATTTGTTGATTGAACTCCTCAATTAGCACCCAAAAACCATCATCCGATCGTCCAGTGCGCTGCCTTGCCAAAGACAATCCGAGACGTGTTGTTTCCTTTATCCGAACTCCTTGGTGGGACTAGAGTCCTAATCAACCTCTAGCTCAAACACAATCCGACTCCAATTGCTCGATCTTGAGTTTCACCACTACATCATAGCCTACGAACCACATTTGGTGTCCTTTTATATCCTTTCATCTTGAGACTAGCTATTGATTGCACCTAGGGCTGCTCATTCAAGTTGATTACACGTTGCTGTGTTTGTGAGGGTTGCGCAGTTCCACGGGGAGCAAGGCAGAGGGAAAAGAAGGAAAAGGCAGCCGCATATAGAAAGAGTCGCGCTTAAAAAAACGCTAACTTTTGCATACGACTCCGATTGAGCGTTTCTTGATCCGTTGGAAAGGAAACGGAAAATAGAGCCAAAAAGAAGAAGCTCGGGAAATTGGGGTTTTAGGCACATCGTGTGCGGAAAACTTCACCCCAAAAGGTCGTTTAGGGCCTCAAACGCGCCCGCAAACCGAGAAAATTCCAGTTTCTCGAATTCGCTCAAAATTGACAGAGCCCTCTCGCAGTGATTCTAAGGTTCCCCGTGCAGGCGACATCCCTTTTCGAGTTGATCCGCGATACTTTTAGCTACTACAGATCGGGTCATCTTTTAGCTTGTGTTTTTCAATTTTGATTGAGCAATCTTGTGCCCTAGTATATTCCTTTGCAATTGGCTAGCGTCTATCCTCGCACTTGGTGCAAAACGAGCTGGTTTCATCTCTTTTCTCGCTTGCTAGCTCATTCCTTTGTTTGCATTAAGTCTCATTTATCTTTGCGTGTGCTCATACACTTCGCTTAAACACGTTAGATCAGCACATAGGCAAAATACTCTAGCTTGGATCATTACTTAGCTTTACAATACCTTGAATATCAGATTGCATAGGATATACACATACCTGTCCAAGCTCCACCTACACCCGCTTGTGTACTCCTTGCTCTTGGTTACGCTCCTACATTACCGGGTTAAGGTCGTCACGTCACAACCGCCGCTTTGCCGCCTTGATTCACTTTGGAACGGTAAGCTTGTCTTGTTTTCAAGCAGTGAGTTGCAGCATAGTAGCGAGAGCTTTTGTTTTACTAACCGTATATAACCTCGTTTCTTGTTTGTGAGTTGTTGCTATGTCGTCACGAGGAGGATCCACCTAATCCGGAGGCGCTAAGGTTCACGTGGACGAGTACACTCGGTTGCGCGAGATGCTACAAAACAACTTCAAGATGGTGACAATGGCGTGGCGCGATGAACTCGGGAAGTTCGATCGATGAACACCCTCGGGAGGAGGTCACACAATTGCGCACGCCATCAACAATAACTTCCCGGAGCTACGCGCCATGTTCGCTCAACACAATCCACGTGGGGTGCGTAAGCCGATGACACGAGTGTGCACGCCCTCCGCCGTTTTGCACAATGAGACCGAGGATGAGCGTGCTATTCGTGGTGGATGAGGAGCGACGACGGCAAAGCGCTGCCGCATGGCGGTGCCGCCACACATCGGGATGGCACGCGCGCACGCCTCGAGCTCATGGGCGTGGCGAGGCAACGCGCCGTGGTGGAGGCGCACCACGTGGTGTCCACGAGGAGGTGTGCATCGCACCTCGTAGCATGGCCGATGAGGCCGAGCAATGGGATGACGATTTCCGCCGACGACTACGATGACCGACAGCGCCACCATCGCAACAACGCGCAGCGTCGACACGACGACGCCGACGATTTTGTCGCTAAGCCCAAATTTACTCTTCCTATATTTTCGTGTGGTATGATGTGGAGCAATACCTCACTTGGGAGTGAAGGTGGATAAGTTGTTTGAATGAACAACTATTCCAATGAGAAGAAGTCGTTGCTTGCTTCCAATGGCTTGGATGATTATGCTACACATTGGTGGGAGCAGTTCATTCGTAGTTTATGGAGCGCCATGAGTTGCCGACATCACGGGAGCAGATGAAGCAAAGATTTGCGGGCACGCTTTGTACCTCGCCACTACAAGCGCCACTATTTGAGAAGTTGACAGGGTGCGACAAGGTATGAGGTCAATTGATGAATATCATAAGGAGATGGAAACTATCATGATACATGCAGATGTCCGCGAATGAAGAATGACCATGGCGAGATTTCTAGTGGCATGAATCATGCCGCTGCGCATTGTCAATCACCATCCCTATAATGATATGATTGAGTTGTCGCACCAAGCACGCGGCCGAGCGACAAGTGATTGAAGATGCACGGCTCACGCCTGCTCACGCCCTTCACCACCCAGACAGCCATATAACAACGATACCAAACAAGAGCACTCGCCGAAGCAATTCGCAATGCGCAGCCCGCAAGTAAGAAGTGGATAGTACACCGCCGGCGGCGCCGACCGACCGCGGCGCTCACGCTAGTGCGACTGCGTCTATGGGGTCAACGGGACGCTCACGTGACATCATTTGCCACAAGTGCAAGGGTGTTGGCCATTTTCGAGGGATCGCCAAATGTCGTAACTATGCTTATCACCGAGGATGGCGGTTATGTTTCACTAGTGATGACGAGTCGCACGATGCGCAATCGGTCTTGCACACCGATGACATAGAACAATGTGAGTGCGATCCGAAGTTTCCTAACACCGAGCAAGATTCCATTGTTTGCACGCCTAAGGTGCTTAGTGTGATGCCATCGCCGTCACTCGAACAATGCGGCAATTTGTTTCGCATTTGGCGAAGCTTGATAAGGGTAAGGTCCGCAAAGTGATCATTGATGGCGGAAGTTGTCACAATTTGGCTAGCAAGGATATGTGTCATAAGTTGGGTTTGAAGTACTTGCCGCATCCACGCCCTTATCATGTGCAATGGTTGAGCGACAAAGAGGAAGTGAAGGTGAACTATATGGTGCGAGTGACGTTTTATTGGGAAGTACACCGACATCGTGGATCGCGATGTTGTGCCTATGACGACGGTGTCACTTGCTCTTGGGACGGCCATGGCAATATGACCGCTCATTGTTCATGATGGGCGACAAATCGCTACACATTTCGATGGAATAATATGGATATCATCTTGAAGCCCCTTACACCGCAGCAGATTGTGAATTCTTCAATGCGAAAATTGAGATGCACGCTGAGACCGCCAAAGAGCGAGAGAAGAATTTAGTGATGTTAGCCACCAAATCGAAATGAGAGAATTCAGCGAAGATCCCAATTTGGTGCACTTTGTACTATTGTACAAAGACGCCTTTGCTTTCACTAACGACTTGTCTTCTCTTCCTAGTGGTGTTGCTTGTGTTTTGCAGACTTCAACGACGTCTTTCCAAACGAGGTACCACTGGGCTACCACCAATTCGTGGGATAGAACATAAGATCGACTTGATTCCGTGAGCGTTGCCGCCGAACCGACCATCGCATCGCACCAATCCCGAGGAAACAAAGGAAATTCGAAACAAGTACAAGAGCTTCTCTCCAAAGGGTATGTACGTGAAAGCTTAAGCCCTTGTGCTGCTCTCGTTATTTTAGTTCCTAAGAAAGATGGTTCATGGCGTATGTGCGTAGATTGTCGAGCGATTAATAATATCACAATTCGATATCGTCATCCTATACCTCGCTTAGATGATATGCTAGACGAATTGAGTGGTGCTGTTATTTTTTCTAAGATAGATTTGCGCAGATGGTTACCATCAAATTAGGATGCATGAAGGGGATGAGTGGAAAACAGCATTTAAAACAAAATTTGGGTTGTATGAGTGGTTGGTCATGCCTTTGGTTTAACTAATGCACCTAGTACATTCATGCGCTTAATGAATCATGTTTTAAGGCATTTGATTGGTAAATTTGTGGTTGTGTACTTTGATGATATTCGATTTACAATGACCTGAATGAACACATAGACCATCTTAGACAAGTTCTACAAGTTTTGCGTGAGGCTAGGTTATTCGGTAACTTAGAGAAGTGTACCTTTTGCAAAGATCGTGTCATCTTTTTGGGCTATGTTGTTTCCGCACAGGGAGTTGAAGTAGATGAGTCTAAAATTGAAGCGATTAAAAATTGGCCAACTCTCGTGAATGTAAGTCGATTAGGAGCTTTCATGGTCTCGCTGGTTTTTATCGGCGCTTTTTGAAGGATTTTAGCACCATAGCTGCCCCTTTGAATGAACTTACTAAAAAGGGTGTTGAATTTGTGTGGGGGGTAGCGCAAAACAATGCTTTTGCTGAACTTAAGAAACGCTTGACTGAAGCACCGTTGCTTGTTTTACCTGATTTCACTAAAAATTTTGAAATTGAGTGTGATGCTAGTGGATTGGGTATTGGCGGTGTTTTAATGCAAGAGGGAAGACCGGTAGCTTATTTTAGTGAGAAACTGAATGGTGCTCAGCTGAATTATCCGGTCTATGACAAAGAGCTTTATGCTTTAGTGCGTGCGTTAGAAACTTGGCAACACTATTTATGGCCTAAAGAGTTTATTATTCATTCTGATCATGAGGCATTAAAGTATTTAAAGGGCCAAGCAAACTGAACCGTAGACATGCCAAATGGGTCGAATTCATTGAGTCATTTCTTATATTGTAAAATATAAGAAGGGAAAGGAAAATGTGGTAGATGATGCTCTCTAGGAAAAGTGTGCTTTAACTCAATTAGGAGTGCAAGTTCTGGTTTAGAAAGTTTGCGTGATTTATATGCTCATGACCATGATTTTTCCGTTCCTTATGCACATTGCAAAGAGGGAAAAGGCTGGGATAAATTTCACATCTATGATGGGTTTTGTTTCGCACTAACAAATTATGCGCTCGGACTCTCCGTGCGCTTGCTATTCTGCAGGAATCACATGCGGGTGGGTTGATGGGACATTTTGGACGTGAGAAGACGTTATCTATGCCGAGCGATCACTTTATTGGCCTAAGATGAGGCGAGATGTAGAGAGGTATGTGCAACGATGCATTACTTGCCACAAAGCGAAATCAAATTGAATCCACACGGGTTTGTATACCCTCTACCTGTTCCCAATGCACCATGGGAGGATATTAGTATTGATTTTATTTTAGGATTACCTAGAACTAAGAGGGGAGTGATTCTTTTTGTCGTTGTGAATCGTTTTTCAAAGATGGCACACTTTATTCCGTACACGAGAGCGACGATGCGTCGTGATATTGCTAACTTGTTTTTCAGGAGATCGTGAGGCTACATGGCGTGCCACGCACTATTGTGTCAGATCGTGACGTGAAGTTCATGAGCTACTTTTGGAAGACACTTTGGGGTAAACTGGGGACGAAGTTGTTATTCAAAGACGACTTGTCATCCCCAAACTGATGGTCAAACGGAGGTGGTGAACCGCACACTTTCGATGCTACTTGGACCATGATCAAGAAGAATCGCGCGAGTGGGAGGATTGTTTGCCGCACGTGGAATTCGCTTATAATCGGGCCGCACTCCACTACGCAGTTGTGTCCTTTTGAGGTGGTGTATGGTTTCAAACCCTTTACACCGCTTGATTTGCTGCCACTTCCAAGTCAACACCGTGTGCATATGGAGGCATCCAAGCGAGCTGAGTATGTGAAGAAATTGCATCTCAAAACAAAAGAGGAGATAGAGCGCAAGGTCAAGTCCTATGCTGAGAAGGCGAATAAGAAACGAAAGAAGATGATTTTTCAACCAGGTGATTTGGTTTGGGTGCACTACCGCAAGGATCATTTTCCAGAACGCCGCAAGTCTAAATTGCTGCCACGAGGTGATGGACCTTTCAAGGTGCTTGCGAAGATCAACGACAATGCCTATAAGATAGAGCTTTCCGACGATGACTATGGCGTGAGCTCTACTTTCAATGTCGCTGATTTATCACCTTTCTTTGGTGGTGATGATCCAGCGTCGAGGACGACGCCTTTTCAAGAGGGGGAGGATGATGAGGGCATCCCTAACACTTATACATCTTTCCCTATTGGTGGTCATACACATACTGAGGTGGACGCCATACGTGACGCTACAAATAATTCAAGTACAGAAGTGCATATTGGTCCACTGACGAGAGCAAGAGCTAAACTTCTAAATCAACAGGTGCTTTTGTTTCTTAATGAATCTTCTATTGTCATTGATGAGAATTGGGTATTACCTCATGCAAATGTTTTGTGCATTCTCAGGTTTGAACATTGTGAAGCCTTTGGAACCAAGAGGGAGGCCGGAGTCAAAGCAATGGAGGAGAAGCTCACGTGGGTCAACCAAGGGGAGAAAAGCCCAAGAATTCAAGCCCAATTCGGATCTTCCACAAGTGCAACCGAAATTCATCTCGGAATCAACTCAGAATTCAATTCGGATTCGGTTCTGGGACAGCCCAACAGGGCTGTAATAAAAAGGCCATAACTTTTGCATACGGAGTCCGATTGGGGTGTTCTTGGACTTGTTTGAAAGCTTATTCCAAGGCCTACACAATGGTTTTGGCCCCAGCTTCAGAAGACTTACGGTCGCGCCGCTATGGCCGAAACAATGTGACGGACTTAAGTTAGGTTTTCCTTTTTGTGTGTTTTTAGGTCTTAGCCGAGTTAGAGTTTGATTCGGCATGTGTGGCCGGCCCTAGGCCGTGCGTGAGTCGTGGAGGGCGCCTTAAATACCCTTGCCCCTCCCTTGTATCCATTAGACCAGTTTATGCATAAGAATTGAAACATAGCTATTGCTTGTTCTTTCTAAAACCAGAGTTCATGCGAGGACTTTGAGAGAGGACTAGGCGATCCATTTGTTTGTTCTGCAATTCAAGGTCAAGCCGTGTTCCATTGGGAATTGGGGACTTGGCGTTCGCTGCTCGTGGTCTCGCGACGAACAACTACCCGGTGTGTTTTGGGCGTATTCCGAAGAGTTGAGGGTTCGTGCATTGGCGCGAGTGTTCAGCTAGCGACATCGTCTACTTCGCATCAACTATCCACGGTTTCTCACTGAGAAGATCGGGCCTCCCCCGTATCACCGGGTGATTTAGTTTGGGTGCATTTGAGGAAAGACAGGTTTCCAGAGTTAAGAAAATCAAAATTGATGCCAAGAGCTGATGGACCATTTAAGATAATTAAGAAGATAAATGACAATGCCTATCAATTGGAGCTACCTGCAGATTTTGGGGTTAGCCCCACATTTAACATTTCATATTTGAAGCCATACGTGGGAGAAGCAGATGAGCTTGAGTCGAGGACGACTCCAATTCAAGAGGGGGAGGATGATGAGGACATCACTCTTTCGGATACACGCACTACACAAATGCCTACAGATCCAGTTGCTAAACTACAAGGTCCTATGACAAGAGCTCGTGCGCGCCACTTAAATTATGAGGTGAGCTCGTTTCTAGGTGCTAACAATTTATCTATGCAGAATGGTATACTACCTAATAATTGTGATGATCTGTTGTTACTTAGGAATAATGGATCCCCAAGGTCTACGACCAGGTCTACAAGCTCTACGACCAGTCCTGCCAGCGCTACGACCAGGTCTCATGTTCTACGACCAGTCTTTAGGTGCTGCGACACCGTTTTGGGCCTAATAGGGCCTTGTAAGCGTGTCGGGGTCACAGCCTAGGTTGTGTACGCCTCTCCCCATGGTCGCACAACCCTAGGTCAACTCCCTCACGTCCCCCCCTATAAATATACAACAGCCGCCACAGTGTAGGGTTGGGTTTTTCTTAGATTATTCTGCCACTATGCAGTTTCACCATTTATCGGTTTGAGGAACCCCACATTGTGAACTTCATTCATATTCGCAATACAATTCAGATTGCATCTTCTTTGTTCTTGTGAGTTGCTTCGATTGCTTGCAGGGACAATAACCTTCGTGGTAAGGTCGATCGCGTGCGAGCGTGGTCGATAACGACAGTCGTGCGGGTGTAGCGAATTGCGAGGTGACGATCTGCTGGTCGAAAGCCTCAAAGCGTCAACGTCCTCACGACGAAATCAATCGAACCTATCAGAAGATCGGGCCGCCGTAGTCTCATCACTCCCCTTCTTTGTTCTAGGCAATCCTAAAACAAAATCCATCGAAATATCTTCCCACGGAACGCTGGGAACTGGTAGAAGCATATATAAACCATGAGGATTAAGTCGTGACTTAGCTCTTTGACATGTAGTGCAGCGAGCAACGTAACGCTCGACGTCCCGTCTCATCTTTGGCCAAAAGAAATGACTAGCAAGTATATCCTCCGTTTTCTTCACGCCAAAGTGTCCCATCACCGCTCCATGCGCCTCAGAACAACAACAAACGAACAGAGCTAACTGGAATGCATAGCTTGTTAGCTCTAAACACAAACCCATCATTAATGACAAATTTGTTCCACGTTTTTCCTTCTTTACAATTCAATAATACATCTGTAAAATCAACATCATGCACATATTGCTCTTTAATAGTCTCCAATCCAAAATTTTTGAAGTCAAGTTGTGAAAGCATGGTATATTTCCTAGATAAAGCATCAGCAATGACATTCTCCATTCCCTTCTTGTGTTTTATGACATAAGGAAAAGACTCAATAAATTCAACCCACTGTGTTCAATTTACTTTGACTTCGAATATGCTTTAAAGATTCGTGATCAGAATGTATAACAAATTCTTTGGGCTATAAATAATGTTGCCAAGTTTTCAAAGTTCAAAATAGTGCATATAATTCCTTATCATAAGTAGAATAGTTCAAACTAGGCCCACTCAATTTCTCACTGAAGTATGCTATAGGTTTACCTTCTTATAGCAATCGCCACCTAAACCAATTCCGCTGGCATCACATTCTAGTTCAAAAGTCTTATTAAAGTCAGGGAGTTGGAGTAGTAGTGCATATGTTAACTTATCTTTCAATGTGGTGAAGGCGTTCTCCTGTGCAGCGCACCAAACAAATGGCACGCCCTTCTTAGTGAGCTCATTCAATGGTGCAGCGATGGTGCTGAAATCCTTCACGAAGCGGCGGTAGAATCCAGCAAGTCCTAAAAGCTTCGCACTGCAGGACCGTGTTAGAGTCGCCAACTCAGCATTGCTTCAATCTTGGCTTGATCAACTTCAATTCCACGTGGAGTAACAACATAGCCAAGAAACGCGACTGACGGTCAAAAGGTGCGCTTCTCAAGGTTATCAAAAATGTGCATCATGTAAGACATTAAAAACAGCACGTAAATGGTCAAGATGTTCCTCTAAGGATTTGTTGTATATCAATATATCATCAAAATAAACCACCACAAATCTACCAATGAAAGCACGCAAAACCTTGTTCATTAGTCTCATGAAAGTGCTAGGTGCATTAGTTAATCCAAAAGGCATTACTAACCACTCATATAACCCAAACTTAGTTTTAAATGTTGTTTTCATTCATCGCCTAATTTCATGCGCCGAGCGATCACGATGACCAAGCATGCGCCACCATCGCAATGAACGCAGCGCCGATACCGCGGCGCCGACGATTTTGTCGCTAAGCCCAAATTTACTCTTCCTATATTTTCGTGTGGTACGGATGTGGAGCAATACACCACTTGGGAGCTGAAGGTGATAAGTTGTTTTGAACAACTATTCCAATGAGAAGAAGTCGCTGCTTGCTTCCAATGGCTTGGATGATTATGCTACCACATTGCGGGAGCAAATCATTCGTAAGTTTACGGAGCGCCATGAGTTGCCGACATCACCGGGAGCGAGATAAAATTTATGGCACGCTTTGTACCGCCACTACAAGCGCTCAATTTGGTGATATCCACTGGCAATATGACCGTTCACTGTTCATGATGGGCGCACAAATCGCTACACCGATGGAATAATATGGATATCATCTTGAAGCCCCTTACACCGCTTATCAGTTGTGAATTCTTCAATGCGAAAAAATTGAGATGCACGTTGAGACCGCCAAAGAGCGCAGAGAAGAATTAGTGATGTTAGCCACCAAATCGAAATGAGAGAATTCAGCTAAGATCCCAATTTGGTGCACTTTGTGCAAATCAACCTTGAGTTACCATCAAATTAGGATGCATGAAGGGGGATGTGGAAAACAGCATTTAAAACAAAATTTGGGTTGTATGAGTGGTTAGTCATGCCTTTTGGTTTAACTAAAAACAACACTGATGACCGAATCTGAACACATAGACCATCTTAGACAAGTTCTACAAGTTTTGCGTGAGGCTAGGTTATTCGGTAACTTAGAGAAGTGTACCTTTGCAAAGATCGTGTCATCTTTTGGGCTATGTTGTTTCGCACGGAAGTTGAAGTAGATGAGTCTAAAATTGAAGCGATTAAAATTGGCCAACTCGTGTCGAATGTAAGTCGATTAGGAGCTTTCATGGTCTCGTGGTTTTTATCGGCGCTTGTGAAGGATTTTAGCACCATAGCTGCCCCTTTGAATGAACTTACTAAAAGGGTGTTGAATTTGTGTGGGGGTAGCGAAAAAAACAATGCTTTTCTTTGAACTTAAGAAACGCTGATCAAGCACCGCTGCTTGTTTTACCTCGATTTCACTAAAAATTTTGAAATTGCGTGTGATGCTACCGATTGGGTATTGGCGGTGTTTTAATGCAAGAGGGAAGACCGTAGCTTATTTTAGTGAGAAACTGAATGGTGCTCGATTGAATTATCCGGTCTATGACAAAGAGCTTTATGCTTTAGTGCGCATGTTAGAAACTTGGCAACACTATTTATGGCCTAAAGAGTTTATTATTCATTCTGATCATGAGGCATTAAAGTATTTAAAGGGCCAAGCAAACCTGAACCGTAGACATGCCAAATGGGTCGAATTCATTGAGTCATTTCACATTGTAAAATATAAGAAGGGAAAGGAAAATGTGGTAGCTGATGCTCTCTAGGAAAAGTGTGCTTTTAACTCAATTAGGAGTGCAAGTTCCTGGTTTAGAGAGTTTCTAGTGATTTATATGCTCATGACCATGATTTTTCCGCTCCTTATGCACATTGCAAAGAGGGAAAAGGCTGGGATAAATTTCACATCTATGATGGGTTTTGTTTCGCACTAACAAATTATGCTCCGCATCTCCGTGCGCTTGCTATTATCGCAGGAATCACATGCGTGGGTTGATGGGATATTTTGGACGTGAGAAGACGTTATCTATGCTGAGCGATCACTTTTATTGGCCTAAGATGAGGCGAGATGTAGAGAGGTATGTGCAACGATGCATTACTTGCCACAAGCGAAATCAAAATTGAATCCACACGTTTGTATACCCTCTACCTGTTCCCAATGCACCATGGGAGGATATTAGTATGGATTTGTTTTAGGATTACCTAGAACTAAGAGGGGAGGATTCTGCTTTTGTCGTTGTGGATCGTTTTCAAAGATGGCACACTTTATTCCAGTGCCACAAGAGCGACGATGCGTCGCATATTGCTAACTTGTTTTTCAGTGGAGATCGTGAGGCTACATGGCGTGCACACGCACTATTGTGTCGGATCGTGACGGAAGTTCATGAGCTACTTTTGGAAGACACTTTGGGGTAAACGGGGACGGTTGTTATTCAAAGACGCACTTGTCATCCCCAAACCGATGGTCAAACGGAGGTGGTGAACCGCACACTTTCGATGCTACTGACCATGATCAAGAAGAATCTGCGAAAGGGAGGATTGTTTGCCGACGTGGAATTCGCCATAATCGGCTGTGCACTCCACTACGCAGCTTGTGTCCTTTTGAGGTGGTGTATGGTTTCAAACCCTTTACACCGCTTGATTTGTCGCCACTTCCAAGTCAACACTGTGCATATGGAGGCATCCGCGAGCTGAGTATGTGAAGAAATTGCATCTCAAAACAAAAGAGGAGATAGAGCGCAAGGTCAAGTCCTATGTTGAGAAGGCTAATAAGAAACGAAAGAAGATGATTTTTCAACCAGTGATTTGGTTTGGGTGCACTACCGCAGGATCGTTTTCGTAACGCCGCAAGTCTAAATTGCTGCCACGCAGGTGATGGACCTTTCAAGGTGCTTGCGAAGATCAACGACAATGCCTATAAGATAGAGCTTTCGGCGATGACTATGGCGTGAGCTCTACTTTCAATGTCGCTGATTTATCACCTTTCATTGGTGTCCGATGATCCAGTCGCCGAGGACGACGCCTTTTCAAGAGGGGAGGATGATGAGGGCATCCCTAACACTTATACATCTTTCCCTATTGGTGGTCATACACATACCGAGGTGGACGCCATACGTGGACGCTACAAATAATTCAAGTACGTATGCATATTGGTCCACCGACGAGCAAGAGCTAAACTTCTAAATCAACAGTGCTTTTGTTTCTTAATGAATCTTCTATTGTCATTGATGAGAATTGGGTATTACCTCATGCAAATGTTTTGTGCATTCTCGTGCTTGAACATTGTGAAGCCTTGGAACCAAGAGGAGGCCGAGTCAAAGCAATGGAGGAGAAGCTCACGGGTCAACCAAGGGGAGAAAAGCCCAAGAATTCAAGCCCAATTCGGATCTTCCACAAGTGCAACTGAAATTCATCTCGGAATCAACTCAGAATTCAATTGATTCGGTTGGGACAGCCCAACAGGGCTGTAATAAAAGGCTATAACTTTTGCAAACGGAGTCCGATTGGGGTGTTCTTGGACTTGTTTGAAAGCTTATTCCAAGGCCTACACAATGGTTTTGGCCCCAGCTTCAGAAGACTTACGGTCGCGCCGCTATGGCCGAAACAATGTGACGGACTTAAGTTAGGTTTTCCTTTTGTGTTTTTAGGTCTTAGCCGAGTTAGAGTTTGATTCGCATGTGTGGCCGGCCCTAGGCGTGCGTGAGTCGTGGAGGGCGCGCTTTAAATACCCTTGCCCCTCCTTGTATCCATTAGACCAGTTTATGCATAAGAATTGAAACATAGCTATTGCTTGTTCTTTCTAAAACCAGAGTTCATGCGAGGACTTTGAGAGAGGACTAGGCGATCCATTTGTTTGTTCTGCAATTCAAGGTCAAGCCGCTGTTCCATTGGGAATTGGGACTTGGCGTCGGCTGTTCGTGGTCTCGCTGACTAACAACTACCCGGTGTGTTTTGGGCGTATTCCAAGAGTTGAGGGTTCGCGCATTGGCGCGAGTGTTCACTTAGCGACATCGCCTACTTCGCATCAACTATCCACGGTTTCACCGAGAAGATCGGGCCTCCCCCGTATCAAGTCGGCCAACTCTGCATTGCTTCAATCTTGGCTTGATCAACTTCAATTCCCTGTGGAGTAACAACATAGCCAAGAAACGCGACTCGATCGGTGCAAAAGGTGCGCTTCTCAAGGTTATCAAATAAATGTGCATCATGTAAGACATTAAAAACAGCACGTAAATGGTCAAGATGTTCCTCTAAGGATTTGTTGTATATCAATATATCATCAAAATAAACCACCACAAATCTACCAATGAAAGCACGCAAAACCTTGTTCATTAGTCTCATGAAAGTGCTAGGTGCATTAGTTAATCCAAAAGGCATTACTAACCACTCATATAACCCAAACTTAGTTTTAAATGTTGTTTTCCATTCATCGCCTAATTTCATGCGAATTTGGTGATATCCACTATGCAAATCAACCTTCGAGAAAACAACAGAGCCACTCAATTCATCAAGCATATCATTTAACCTAGGAATAGGATGATGATACCTAATGGTGATATTATTGATTGCTCTACAATCTACACACATGCGCCATAATCCATCTTTCTTAGGCACTAAAATGACCGGAACAGTACAAGGACTAAGAGATTCACGCACATACCCTTTAGCAAGCAATTCTTGAACTTGGCGCTGAATTTCTTTAGTTTCTTCTGGATTGGTCCTATATGGTGCCTTGGTTAGCAGTGATGCGTAGGGAATTAAATCAATTTGATGCTCAATCCCTCGAAGCGGTGGCAACCCCGGCAATATGTTCTTTGGAAAGACATCGTTGTACTCCTGCAAAATGTTAGTGACAACAGGAGGCAAAGAAGAAGGTGTATCCTCAAATGAAAACAAAGCTTCTTTGCAAACTAATGCATAGCAAATAGAATTACTAGCATCCAGTTCAGTCATATCAGATTTGGTAGCAAGAAAACTAGCACCTTTCAATTTAATTTCTTTATTCTTCACATGAGTAGATTTAGGTTCTTTCTTTTTATGTTGCTCAAGTTCTTTTGCTACAATCTGATTTTCGCTCTTAGCATTCTCCTAATTGTTCTCTCTACTAGCTCTAGCAAGTTCATCTTTAACAATTTGTTCAGGAGTCATAGGATGCATCACAATTTTCTTTCCCTTGAACATGAGAGAGTATTGATTATTCCAACCATGATGCACATAATCAGTATCGTATTGTCAAGGTCGTCCTAATAACAATGAACAAGCTTGCATAGGAACAACGTCACAATCAACATAATCATGGTATGAACCTCTGGACCTCCCCCTAGTTTAATCTCAGCCGTTAAGACCACCCCCAAGTCAGATCTGTACCGTAGAGGGTTTTCCGTGTAAATTTCTAAGTCCCAAGACCTCCTAGGATTAGCTCTTCGCCGTTAGATCCTGGTCCGCGAAAACTCTTAGTGCCAGGACCTCCCCTAGGGTTGATCCTAACCGTCTAGGACCACCCCGGTTAAATCCTAGCCGCTAGGACCACTCCTGCGCAAAAGGACCTCCTCTTGGTCATTTTGCCAAAACCACCCCCTAGACCTCCACCGAGGTCCTCTTTGCAAAAAGACCTCCCCTCGGTCATTTTGCAAAGACCACCCTCGGGGTCCTCTTTGTAAAAAGCCACCCCTGGCCTTTTACAAAGAAAACCCCGCTCAGAACCTCTTAGGCTCAATCCTAGCCGTTCACGACCTCCCCGGAGTTAGATCTGAGCGTTAGATCTCCTTTGCAAAATCCTTAGTCTCGTGACCTCCTCCGTGGCAACTCGGACCGTTCAGACCTCCCTAGGCCTTATCTGAGCCGTCCAGATCTCCTCCCGTTAAAACTCTGTCACTTAGGACCTCCCCGAGTAGATCTTGGCCGTCCAAGACCTCCTCTGTTGAATCCCAACCGATCAGGACCTCCCTCGTTTGATCTTGATCGCCCAGGACCTCTCTCACTTGATCGTGTCCGTTAAAGACCTCCCTCTAGAGATTTAGACCGTTGAAGACCTCCTCCGTGAGATCTTAGCCGTCCAGACCTCCCTCCGTAGGTTTACCCTTAGGACCTCCCCTAGTGCTCGGGACCGCCAGATCTTGATCTGACGGTCACGACCTCCGTTAGGCGTGAGGACCTACTTTGCGTGCGCTGTGCATGCACTGGTCGTGATCGTTGGATCCAATCTCGACGGTCCGGACCTCCCAAGTGCGGGAGGAGGTCTTCCCGTGCGCTGTGCTTCGAGGTATGTGGCCCTGCGATGCAAGATCAACGGCCCACGACCTCTCCTTTTTCCTTCAGTTCATCTGGACCTCCCGAGAGCTCTAATTTTCGAAGTCTTTTATTGTTTCAAATTTCAAAAGTGCATAACTTTGTCATTTTAGCTTCTTTTTGAATAATTCCAGTTGTTGTAGCTTTGTTATAGTATGAACTTTAATCTGAGAATGGATTTAGGCATTGTTATGTAGTAGAAAATGATAGAAACTACAAGAACTTATTTAATATGAAATGGTTGTTTAGAAATTCATTGAAAATTTGTAAAATGCATAACTTATTCTCTGTAACTCCAAACTTAGCAAACTAAGTTTTGTTAAAACCCACTAAGAATGTACTGTAATATAGAATAGGTCTTCATATGATCATTGCCACTGAAATTAATGATTCACTAGTTTTAGAACTTAGAAAAATAATAACTAATTCATTTCAACTCCAAATTGTGCAAACTCAGTTTTGTTGTTGTTAGGATAACCATATCTACCTACCATAAAAATTTCAAGTTCCAGATCATTGTAGAAATTTTCACCATGAACAGTAACCGAAATTAATTTAATTAGGATTTTGCAGGCTGAGAGAAATTGTTTAGGGCATAACTTTTTCATGCTAAGTCCAAATGAAATGATTCTTGTTTCTAAAATTTTCTAAAATCAACCTCTAGCTGCTGTAGAAATTTCATGGGATTTTGATGTTCTTTGCTGTTGAGTTCCTTTTGGTGTTCTTCGTTCTTATCGGTTTTTATCGCCTTTTCGCGTTAGGTTCCGAAGAATTTATTGAACCTGAGCACTCCCCTCTGCAGCAAGACCAATCCCAACAAGGCAAGCAGTTTGATCATGTTAATCCCAATATTTTAAGTATTTATGTTGTTTACAAATTCTATGTATGCATTGCTAGTTTGTGTTAAACTATTGTCGCTAGTTGACCTAGTAGATGCATTTCCCTAAGACAAATGATTATCCTCTACTACCGTGAGCCTAGGTTATTGCTGTGATTCAGGGTTCGTGGATGAGCTCTTGTCACTTAGTAGTTTGCGAATTAATTGCTTAGCCATGCTTAGCTTCCGGTAGAAATGGGCGGTTATCGACTTGTCGATAACCTTGATCATATAAAACTTATTATGATGTATGATTTCCACCTTGTGCCATGTCTACTTATGAAAACTAAAACTGAAAAGCAAAATGATTTAGACTTGGGCACAATGGTAAGATGGTGTGATTTTCAGGTGTGACTGGAATGGTGCCCGAGTTTATTAAGGACCGAACATCTTGTGAGTACCTGTTATCCGAGCAATTTATGCGTGCTAACCACACTAGAGGGTATGGGACCTCTCTTGACTTAGTACTTTGGAGTGTATTGGCTTCGGGTCGCAGGGAGTCGCAGGAGGGATGGTGTTGGGAGCATTGTAGTGTCCGAAAGACTTCACCCGTGATGGGATTTGTTGTCTTTCGGCTTGCAATGTAAGCGTATGGGTTTCTATCCATACGAGCGGCTCGTAGTCAATGCACAATATTGGAAAGCGTCTCGTAGGACTTAGCCGTGCCGGCATACCTTCGGAAGTGTGCTTTGTGGCTTAAAGGTGGTCTAAAGTGTGGGTACATTGGTACACCCCTGCAGGATTAAAACTATTCGAATAGCCTCGTCCTAGGTTATGGACACGCTTGGGTAAGCTTTCAAGAGTTAGACTTTTTAATTAAAACTTGATGGGTGGTACGAATCAGGGATTTGTGCTATGTTGTGGTGGCTATTGGGATAGTCTCTTCTAGGTGATTGCTTGTATTTATCATTATTTTCGCTGTTACTTTCAACATTAAAATTGGTTTGTAAACTTGCTTTTAAATGTATTACGTTATTGCAAATAAAGTTGGCTTTGTGCAAAATGAGACATACAACCTCCACCTAAATAAGCTTGCATGTAGTTTATGAATAGGTCTGCTATTCCACACGTCAGTCTTGCGAGTACCTTTGTGTACTCGTTATCCTTGCTAAAATGTAATTATTGCAGAGGAAGAAGGTGAGCTTGAGGGGCCTCACTTTTGTGAGTTGTCTTTGTGGTAGCTTCATGCGGCGCCTAGCCTGACGGCCGGTCGGTTGCCTTGTGGGTTGTGTGGCTAACCTGGTCGACTTTTGTTCTAGCCATCTTATGGCACCTTTGCTTCCATTTGTCTTTCTTGTATATTGTTCTATTTGGCGGTCGGCTCTTTTGTAATAACTTTACTTTATGTATGTCGTTATTGAACTTAGTGATGTATGTTGTATGGAAATGATGTGTATTTTTGTGATGATGTGCATATGCTGCAATTCTGGGAAGCATATGTCCATCGAGGCTTAGAATGTTTAATTAGTAACGCTAGAACCATTTGGAGGTTAAGTGTTACTAGTTAAATATTCCGAGTCCTCACAGTCTCGTCGCATACCTTGCCGATTAAAACGCAACTGTCGATGAGCTCGATCGTTGTTATTATTACCCATGTCATTGGCCTCGGTATCAGTCACATACTTGAATTCATCTTGTCCCTCTACCACCGGAGCAGCAGGGGGAACACCAGTGGATGCATGGGCCAGCTTGTCAAGGCGCGCCAGAATACCTGCCAAAGAAGTGTTAGTGATGCCTTGCGCTCTCTCCATCGCGGCGAGCGTGGGGTTTGTCTCAATTTGGGCGCCCTCAAGTTGAGCAAGTCGCTCATTCGTGTAACAACCCCAAACTAGGGTTTGTAGTTCAAATATATAAAAGTATGAAAGTTTAAAAACTTTTTTTGTATCTCTTGGTCATGCTCTTGGTTTTCTAAAAAAAAAACTTGCGCACAATTTTAAACTTTTGATGTTTGTATTAAAGTTTGTGTTAAAATTTCAAACTTTTAAACTTAAATTCCATTGCTATTTGAATTCCAGAAAAATGTGTGAATGAAAGTTTTCAAAAATAATTTATTCAAATACTAGATTATTTATATTGAATTTTAATTATTTTTACCAAATTTTTAGAAGTGATTTTGACTTCACCAAAATTCAAATCAAATCACTAATGCAGATTTGAAAATAATTAAATTCTAACAAATTTTAGTATATAAAGTGTTTGCAACTATTTTTCCTAAGTCCCTTGTGAACCTCAGAATGCCCACAAAAATTTGCAGAATTTTTCAAATTTTATTTCTATTTCAACCGGCTAGGTCAAACTTACTTATTTTCGGTCAACACTAAAATCCTAAATCTAAATCTAGCCGTGCACTGTTCCTCCGACCGGACCCGAGCCAAAACCCTGACCACACCAGACCAGCTTGCCCGAGCCACCCCTCCTCGCTCGCTGACTTCACGGCCCCACTGGCAGACTTTCTTCTCCACGCGGCATCAGCGCCAGCTTGCCCGAGCGGCTCGCCGAGCCCGACGCCGCATGCGTGCCAGTACGACTCGCTGGCCACCGGATTTGGCGCCGCCTCCGGGTTTCCTCCCGTGTACAGGTCGCACTATTCCCGGTCGCGTCGCGCATGCTTGCCCATGCCTGCCTGTGACCGAGCCCATGCTCTACCCAACCTCCCGTCCATGCGCCGAGTTTGTCGCCACCCTGCCCGCCGGCTTTCTTCTCGGTTTTCTCCGCCTCCCCTCTATTTAAGCTGAGCACCGGGTGCCCCGACTCCCTTTCTCCATTTCCCCCACCTCCCTTCTTCAAATTCACTCCTCTATGAACTCCAATCGAGCGACACTCCGAATGCCGCTCTTGAACCCGCCGCGCCGCCTCCAAACTCTCCGGCTACTCCGTCGATCTCCGGCCGCCGCCCACCACGTCACGCGCGCCCTTCACCTAGAGGAGCAAATCCCCTCGGTCAATTTGGAGAAACCGCCACCGAGGAGCCGCGCGCACGGTTTCTTCTCCGACTCCGGCCTCCACCGCCTTCTCCGTCGCCGTGTCTTCTCCAGTGAACCCTAGCTCAATTCCTCCCTCCCTGAGCACCTTCAAGTCTCCCTTGACCTTCCCCGATCTCTCACTTGTGCCCTCTTTCTCTCCAGGGACCCCTCCACGGTGACCACCCCGCGCCACCGCTGGCTCGTCGTCGCCAGCACACTCCGGCCACTCTCCATCATCGCCGACCACCCCAGCCTGCTCTAGGTAACCCACTGGTGCTTATGCGCACCTTAATTCTGCTCCAACTGCACCCGACGTCGTCGCCCCCTTTTCACCTCCACGGCGGGCCGCCGCTCATCATCGCCGCGCCACCCTAGTGCGGCCCGTGCCACCAAGTCCCCACCCCTAGCTCCTGTAACCTCTAGGTGACCCATTTTGGCCCTCCCCACCGCCTCGCCGCAGCTCCACCGCCGGCGACGACCACAGCCCCATTTCGGCAGAGCCTCCTTTGTTCTCCTCAGCTACTCCCTCTGTGTATTTGTGTGGTAGTAGTGGCCCTTCTGAAGCCCCTTTGGTAGCTGTCAGTGATCCTCATTATACTAAAATGCTTAGGGGCTATGAGCAAAGATGGTAAGGGGAATTGATAGTTAGTCAGTATAAATTATGTTCAGAGTCATTGAGATTTCAGGTGTGACTGAATTTTAGAAAGTTCAGAGTCTCAGTTTTTCTAACAAGGATGACAGTAGAATTCTGGATTTAGGTTAGTAGTGAATTGTTCAATATTGTAAATGATTATATTGATGTGTTATGAATAAGAGGCTGATGAGGATATCCCTACTACTTATGAGGTTATTCGTGAAGCAGGAGTTAAACTTCTCAAACAACAGGTGCATTTGTTTCTTAATGAATTTCCTTTTGTTGCCAATGAGAATTGGTTACTACCTAAAGCAATACTTGGTGCATTCTCAGGTTTGACAAATTTAAAGACTTTGGAACCGAGAGGGAGGAGAGGGAGGCCGGGAACAAATTCATGGAGGAGAAACACATGCGGCCAACAAGGGAGAAGAAACCCATGTGGCCAACGAGAGGGAAAGTGCTCTCAGGATAAAACCCTAGCACATGCGGGCGATCAAGAAAGATATATGGTGACATGGCAACAAGGGTTACATTGGCATAAAAAGTAGCATCAAGTGCATCGAACAAATTCGCGCAAGCTAAGAGAAGGAAAGCTCACAATACAAGGGAAACCGAGAGGGAGACTAGTTTAAATTTCCAAATTAAAGTAGGACGTTTTTTGAATCGGATTACTGTTCACGTGAACAGTAATCGGACTCGGATTACTGTAGCAGTGAACAGTGTCGGACTCGGATTACTGTAGCACTCGGTTACTGTTCATCCGAGTTTTGTGCTTGCGTGGGAGGCTATATAAACCCCCCATGGCCGCACCATAGAGGTAGACCAGTTTATGCATAAGATTGAAACATAGCTATTGTGATACGGGGGGAAGCCCGATCTTCTCAGTGAGGAACCGTGGATAGTTGATGCGAAGTAGACGATGTCGCTAGCTGAACACTCGCGCCAATGCACGAACCTCAACTCTTGAATACGCCCAAAACACACCTGGGTAGTTGTTCGTCATGAGACCACGAGCAGCGCGAACGCCAAGTCCCAATTCCCAATGGAACGACGGCTTGACCTTGGATTGCAGAACAAAACAAATGGATCGCCTAATTCTCTCTCAAAGTCCTCGCATGAACTGCGGTGTCGAAAGAACAAGCAATAGCTATGTTTCAATCTTATGCATAAACTGGTCTAATGGATACAAGGGAGGGGCAAGGGTATTTAGGCGCCCTCCACGACTCACGCACGACCTAGGGCCGCCACACATGCCGAATCAAACTCTAACTCGGCTAAGACCTAAAAACACACAAAAGGAAAACCTAACTTAAGTCCGTCACATTGTTTCGGCCATAGCGGCGCGACCGTAAGTCTTCTGAAGCTGGGGCCAAACCATTGTGTGGGCCATGGAATAAGCTTTCAAACAAGTCCAAGAACACCCCAATCGGACTCCGTATGCAAAAGTTATGGCATTTTTATTACAGCCCTGTTGGGCTGTCCCGAACCGAATCAATTGAATTCTGAGTTGATTCGAGATGAATTTCAGTTGCACTTGTGGAAGATCCAATTGGGCTTGAATTCTTGGGCTTTTCTCCCCTTGGTTGACCCACGTGAGCTTCTCCTCCATTGCTTTGACTCCGGCCTCCCTCTTGGTTCCAAAGGCTTCACAATGTTCAAACCTGAGAATGCACAAAACATTTGCATGAGTAATACCCAATTCTCATCAATGACAATAGAAGATTCATTAAGAAACAAAAGCACCTGTTGATTTAGAAGTTTAGCTCTTGCTCTCGTCAGTGGACCAATATGCACTTCTGTACTTGAATTATTTGTAGCGTCACGTATGGCGTCCACCTCGGTATGTGTATGACCACAATAGGGAAAGATGTATAAATGTTAGGGATGCCCTCATCATCCTCCCCCTCTTGAAAAGGCGTCGTCCTCGGCATTTGGATCATCACCACCAAAGAAAGGTGATAAATCAGCGACATTGAAAGTAGAGCTCACGCCATAGTCATCGCCAGGAAAGCTCTATCTTGTAGGCATTGTCGTTAATCTTCATAAGCACCTTGAAAGGTCCATCACCTGCGTGGTAGCAATTTAGACTTGCGGCGTTACGGAAAAGCGATCCTTGCGGTAGTGCACCCAAACCAAATCACTGGTTGAAAAATCATCTTCTTAGTTTCTTATTAGCCTTCTCGGCATAGGACTTGACCTTGCGCTCTATCTCCTCTTTTGTTTTGAGATGCAATTTCTTCACATATTCAGCTCGCTTGGATGCCTCCATATGAACACGGTGTGGACTTGAAGTGGCAGCAAATCAAGCGGCGTAAAGGGTTTGAAACCATACACCACCTCAAAGGACACAAGCTGCGTGAGTGGAGTGCGGCCCGATTATAAGCGAATTCCCGTGCGGCAAACAATCCTCCCACTCGCATGATTCTTCTTGATCATGGTCGAAGTAGCATCGAAGTGTGCGGTTCACCACCTCCGTTTGACCATCGGTTTGGGGATGACAAGTCGTCTTTGAATAACAACCGTCCCGATTTACCCCAAAGTGTCTTCCAAAAGTAGCTCATGAACTTCACGTCACGATCGACACAATAGTGCGTGGTGCGCCATGTAGCCTCACGATCTCCACGAAAAACAAGTTAGCAATATCGACGCATACGTTCGCTCTTGTGTACGGAATAAAGTGTGCCATCTTTGAAAAAGCGATCCACAGCGACAAAAAGCAGAATCACTCCCCTCTTAGTTCTAGGTAATCCTAAAACAAAATCCATACTAATATCCTCCCATGGTGCATTGGGAACAGGTGAGGGTATACAAACCGTGTGGATTCAATTTTGATTTCGCTTTGTGGCAAGTAATGCATCGTTGCACATACCTCTCTACATCTCGCCTCATCTTAGGCCAATAAAAGTGATCGCTCGGCATAGATGCGCGTCTTCTCACGTCCAAAATGTCCCATCAACCCACCCGCATGTGATTCCTGCGGTAATAGCAAGCGCACGGAGAGTGCGGACGCATAATTTGTTAGTGCGAAATAAAAACCCATCATGGATGTGAAATTTATCCCACCTTTTCCTCTTTGCAATGTGCATAAGGAGCGGAAAAATCATGGTCATGAGCATATAAATCACGCAAACTCATGAAACCAGGAACTTGCACTCCTAATTGAGTTAAAGCACACTTTTCCTAGAGAGCATCGGCTACCACATTTTCCTTTCCCTTCTTATATTTTACAATGTAAAGAAACGACTCAATGAATTCGACCCATTTGGCATGTCTACGGTTCAGTTTGCTTGGCCCTTTAAATACTTTAATGCCTCATGATCAGAATGAATAATAAACTCTTTAGGCCATAAATAGTGTTGCCAAGTTTCTAATGCGCACTAAAGCATAAAGCTCTTTGTCATAACCGGATAATTCAATTGAGCACCATTCAGTTTCTCACTAAAATAAGCTACGGTCTTCCCTCTTGCATTAAAACACCGCCAATATCAATCCACTAGCATCACACTCAATTTCAAAAATTTAGTGAAATCGAGTAAAACAAGCAACGGTGCTTGATCAAGCGTTTCTTAAGTTCAGCAAAAGCATTGTCTTGCGCTACCCCACACAAATTCAACACCCTTTTTAGTAAGTTCATTCAAAGGGGCAGCTATGGTGCTAAAATCCTTCACAAGCGTAGATAAAACCGAGACCATGAAAGCTCCTAATCGACTTACATTCACAGAGTTGGCCAATTTTTAATCGCTTCAATTTTAGACTCATCTACTTCAACTCCAATGCGAAACAACATAGCCCAAAAAGATGACACGATCTTTGCAAAAGGTACACTTCTCTAAGTTCGAATAACTGAGCCTCACATAAAACTTGTAGAACTTGTCTAAGATGGTCTATGTGTTCAGATTCGGTCGATGTTGTAAATCAGAATATCATCAAAGTACACAACCACAAATTTACCAATCAAATGCCTTAAAACATGATTCATTAAAGCGCATGAATGTACTAGGTGCATTAGTTAAACCAAAGGCATGACTAACCACTCATACAACCCAAATTTTGTTTTAAATGCTGTTTCCACTCATCCCTTCATGCATCCTAATTTGATGGTAACCCTTTGCGCAAATCTATCTTAGAGAAAATAATGACACCACTCAATTAAGTCTAGCATATCATCTAGCGGTATAGGATGGCGATGTCAATTGTGATATTATTAATCGCTCGACAATCTACGCTTTATCGCCATGAACCATCTTTCTTAGGAACTAAAATACGAGAGCAGCACTGAGGCTTAAGCTTTCACGTTACATACCCTTTGGAGAGAAGCTCTTGTACTTGTTTCTAATTTCCTTGTTTCCTCGGGATTGGTCTGATGCGGTGGTGGGTTGGCGGCGCTCTCGGAATCAAGTCGATCTTATGTTCTATCCACCAATTGGTGGTAGCCAGTTGGTACCTCGTTTGGAAAAGCGTCGTTGAAGTCTGCAAAACACAAGCAACACCACTAGGAAGAGAAGACAAGTCGTTAGTAAAGCAAGGTGTCTTTGTACAATAGTACAAAGTGCACCAAATGGGATCTTATTTTGAATTCTCTCATTTCTGATTTGGTGGCTAACATCACTAAATTCTTCTCTCGCTCTTTGCGGTCTCAGCGTGCATCTCAATTTTACGCATTGAAGAATTCACAATCTGTTGCGGTGTAAGGGGCTTCAAGATGATATCCATATTATTCCATCGAAATGTGTAGCGATTTGTCGCCCATCATGAGCAATGAGCGGTCATATTGCCATGGCGTCCCAAGAGCAAGTGACACACCGTCATAGGCACAACATCGCGATCCACGGTGTCGGTGTACTTCCCAATAAGCGTCACTTTCGCACCATATAGTTCACCTTCACTTCCTCTTTGTCGCTCAACCATTGCACATGATGGGGCGTGGATGCGGCAAGTACTTCAAACCCAACTTATGACACATATCCTTGCTAGCCAAATTGTGACAACTTCCGCCATCAATGATCACTTTGCGGACCTTACCCTTATCAAGCTTAGCCCAAGTCACGAAACAAATTGCACGGCTGTTCGAGTGTGGCGATGGCATCACACTAAGCACCTTGGGCGTGCAAACAATGGAATCTTGCTCGGTGTTAGGAAACTCGAGGATCACACTCACATTGTTCTATGTCATCGATGTGCAAGGCTGGTTGCGCATCGAGCGACTTCGTCATCACCATTGAAACATAACCGCCATCCTCGATGATAAGCATAGTTACGACATTTGGCGGTCCCTACGAAAATAGCCAACACCCTTGCACTTGTGGCAAATGATGTCACGTGAGCGTCCTGTTGACCCCATAAGCGCAGTCGCACTAGCGGTGGCGCCGCGGTCGGCGCTGCCGGTCTTTGAGTGTACTCTCGACTTCTTACTTGCGGGCTGCGCATTGCGAATTGCTTCCGGCGGAGTGCTCTTGTTTGGTTGGTTGTTGTTATATGGCTGTCTGGTTTGTTTGAAGGGCGTGAGCAGGCGGGCGTGCATCTTCAATCGCTTGTCGCTCGGCCGGCGTGCTTGGTGCAGCAACTCAATCATATCATTATAGGGATGGTGATTGACAATCGCAGCCAACAGCATGATTCATGCCGACTAGAAATCTCGCCATGATGCATTCTTCATTCGCGGACATCGCATGTATCATGATAGTTTCCATCTCCTTATGATATTCATCAATTGACCTCATACCTTGTCGTGGCCACTATCAACTTCTCAAATAGTGGCGCTTGTAGTGGCGTAGGTACAAGCGTGCCCGCAAATCTTGCTTCATCCGCTCCCGGTGATAATCGGCAACTCATGGCGCTCCATGCGCTTACTTGAATGAACTGCTCCCACCAATGTGTAGCATAATCATCCAAGCCATTGGAAGCAAGCAACGACTTCTTCTCATTGGAATAGTTGTTCATTGAAACAACTTATCCACCTTGACTCCCAGTGGTATTGCTCCACATCTATACCACACGAAAATATAGGAAGAGTAAATTTGGGCTTAGCGACAAAATGCGTCGGCGTCGTCGTGTCGGCACTTGCGTTATTCGCGATGGTGGCGGCTTGTCGGTCGCCGTAGTCGTCGACGGAAATCGTCATCCCATTGCTCGGCCTCATCAGCCATGCTACGAGGTGCACGATGCACACCTCCTCGTGGACACCTGAGTGCGCCTCCACCACGGCGCGTTGCCTCGCCACGCCCATGAGCTCGGTACGGCGTGCGGCTGCCATCCGACGTTGGCGGCACCGCCATGCGGCAGCGCGCCTGCCCGTGTCGTCGCTCCTCATCCACCACGAATAACGCGCTCATCTCCGGTCTCATTGTACCGCGGCGGGAGAAGCGTACACTCGTGTCATCGGCTTACGCACCCCCGTGGGTGTGTTGGCGAACATGGCGCGTAGCTCGGAGAGTTATTGTTGATGGCGTGCATGGTGTGTGACCTCCTCCCGAGGGTGTTCAATCGATGCGAACTTCCCGAGTTCATCGCGCGCGCCATTGTCACCATCTTGAAGTTGTTTTTGTAGCATCTCGCGCAAGCAAGGTGTACTCTGTCCCACGTAGCGCCTCCGGATTAGGTGGATCCTCCTCGTGACGACATAGCAACAACTCACAAACAAGAAAGCGAGTTATATGCGGGTTAGTAAAACAAAAGCTCTACGCTACTACGCTGCAACTCAGCATCACGAAAACAAGACAAACTTACCGTTCCAAAGTGAATCAAGGGCGGCAAAGCGGCAGTTGTGACAATGAAGCGACCTTAACCGGTAATGTAGGAGCGTAACCAAGAGCAGAAAGTACACAAGCGGGTGTAGGTGGAGCTTGGGCGGTATGTGTATATCTATGCAATCCCGATATTCAAGGTATTGTAAAGCTAGTAATGATCCAAGCTAGAGTATTTTGCCTATGTCTTTGATCCAACGAGTTTAAGCGAAGTGTATGAACGCACACAAGGATAAATGAGACTTAATGCAAACAAAGGGTGAGCTAGGAGCGAGAAAGAGATGAAACCAGCTCGTTTTGCACCAAGTGCGAGGATAGGCGCTAGCCAATTGCAAAGGAATATACTAGGGCACAAGATTGCTCAATCAAAATTGAAAAACACAAGCTAAAGATGACCGTGCTCGTAGTAGCTAAAAGTATGCGCGGATCAACTCGAAAAGGGATATCGTTGTCACGGGGTACCTTAGAATCACTGCGAGAGGGCTCTGTCAATTTTGAGCGAAATCGGCCCGGAATTTTTCGGTTTTGCGGGCCCGTTTGAGGCCCTAAACGACCTTTTGGGGTCGAAGTTTGCCTCACGTATGCACAGTGGCCTGTTTTGGCTCTATTTTCCGTTTCCTTTCCAGCGGATCAAGCGCTCCAATCGGAGTCGTATGCAAAAGTTAGCGTTTTTTTTTTTTTTTTTTTTTTTATGCGCTCTCTTTCTATATCTTTGCCTTTTCCTTCTTTTCCCTCGCTTTGCTCCCCGTGGGCTGCGCAGCCCTCACAAAAGCGAGCAACGTGTAATCAACTTGAATGAGCAGCCCTAGGTGCAATATCAATAGCTAGTCTCAAGATGAAAGGATATAAAGGACACCAAATGTGGTTCGTGGCTATGATGTAGTGGCAGAAACTCAAGATGGAACAATTGGACTCGGATTGTGTTTGGGCTAGAGGTTGATTAGGACTCTAGTCCCACCAAGGAGTTCGGATAAGGAAACAACAGTCTCGGATTGTCTTTGGCAAGGCAGTATGCAGACGAGATCGGATGATGGTTTTAGGTGCTAATTGAGGAGTTCAATCAGCAATTTTTTTGATAAAGATTAAGCTACACGAATTGAAACACAAGGATCGGCACTAAAACAAAACTCTAATGGATGAAAACTTAACTAAACGCACAAGAAATAACAGATTAAACTACGGTTTTGGTACTGCAATTTTGGTTTATTATGCGATAGGAAAGAAAACGAATCTAACTACAGGTAAAGAAGTTCTCACCGAGTAAACCTAGAATCTGATACCATATGATACGGGGAAGCGATCTTCTCGATGAGGGAGTGGATAGTTGATGCGAAGTAGGCGATGTCGCTAATTGAACACTCGCGCCAATGCACGAACCCTCAACTCTTGGAATCGCCCAAAACCTGCCGGGTAGTTGTTCGTCATGCGAGACCACGAGCAGCAGAGCATGCCAAGTCCCAATTCCCAATGGAGCAGCGGCTTGACCTTGGATTGAGAACAAAACAAATGGATCGCCTAATTCTCTCTCAAAGTCTCGCATGAACTCACGGTGTCGAAAGAACAAGCAATAGCTATGTTTCAATCTTATGCATAAACTGGTCTAATGGATACAAGGGAGGGCAAGGGTATTTAAGGCGCCCTCCACGACTCACGCTACGACCTAGGGCGGCCCACATGCCGAATCAAACTCTAACTCGGCTAAGACCTAAAAACACACAAAAAGGAAAACCTAACTTAAGTCCGTCACATTGTTTCGGCCATAGCGGCGCGACCGTAAGTCTTCTGAAGCTGGGGCCAAAACCATTGTGTGGGCCATGGAATAAGCTTTCAAACAAGTCCAAGAACACCCCAATCGGACTCCATTATGCAAAAGTTATGGCATTTTATTACAGCCTGTTGGGCTGTCCCGAACCGAATCGAATTGAATTCTGAGTTGATTCCGAGATGAATTTCAGTTGCACTTGTGGAAGATCCAGGTGGGCTTGAATTCTTGGCTTTTCTCCCTTGGTTGACCCACGTGAGCTTCTCCTCCATTGCTTTGACTCGGCCTCCCTCTTGGTTCCAAAGGCTACAATGTTCAAACCTGAGGAATGCACAAAACATTTGCATGAGTGTACCCAATTCTCATCAATGACAATAGAAGATTCATTAAGAAACAAAAGCACCTGTTGATTTAGAAGTTTAGCTCTTGCTCTCGTCAGTGGACCAATATGCACTTCTGTACTTGAATTATTTGTAGCGTCACGTATGGCGTCCACCTCAGTATGTGTATGACCACCAATAGGGAAAGATGTATAAGTGTTAGGGATGCCCTCATCATATTGCTTGTTCTTTCGACACCAGAGTTCATGCGAGGACTTTGAGAGAGAATTAGGCGATCCATTTGTTTTGTTCGCAATCCAAGGTCTCGTAAATCGTTCCATTGGGAATTGGGGACTTGGCGTTAAATCGTTCGTGGTCTCGCGACGAACAACTACCCGATGTGTTTTGGGCGTATTCGAAGAGTTGAGGGTTCGTGCATTGCTGTGTTAAACTAGCGACATCGTCTACGCCATCAACTATCCACGGTTCCTCACTTGAAGATCGGGCCTCCCCGTATCATATGGTATCGATTCTAGGTTTACTCGGTGAAATTTCTTTACCGTAGTTAGATTCGTTTTCTATCCTATCGTCCAATAAGCGAAAATTGCAATACCAAACCGTAGTTTAATCTGTTATTTCTTGTGCGTTTAGTTAAGTTTTCATCCATTAGAGTTTTGTTTTTAGTGCTGATCCATGTGTTCCTTTTGCGTTGCTTAATCGTTGTGTTCACATAAGCAGTGCCAAATTCTTGATTGAACTCCTCAATTGCTTTTAAAAAGAGATAGTGACAGAAACACTTTGGGTTTCTTGAGCTTCACTATATCCTTTCATCCTTGAGACTAGCTTTTGTACATTGCACTAGGGCTGTTCTTTGGTTTATTTACCGTTGTTGAATTGTGAGACTTGTGCAATCAAGAGAGCAAACCCTATTTGAGCCATTGCAATAAGAAAAGAGGAAAAGGCAGCGGTTACAAGAAAAACCACGACTTGAAAAGGTATTAAAAAAACAAAAAGATCAAACCCATAAATACCGGTGCAAATTTTTTCCTTTCGGTTTCCTTAATAGCCAGAAGAGCGAAGAGCTTTGTTCATGCGGTTTGAGAAAAAAAAACAAACAAAAAAGGGCTGGCGAAATTGGGAAGAGTAAACCTTAGTCCACAATTTCAGATTGTGTATTTAATCTATTTGAGCAATCTTGTGCCCTAACATTGATATCTTTGCAATTGGCTAGCGTCTCTCATAGTACTTGGTGCAAAACGCAGCTAGTTTTCATCTCAATTTCAGTTTGTCTCTCACTAACTCATTCCTTTGTTTGCATTAAGTCACATTTATCTTTGTTTGTGCGTTCATACATGATAAACAAATATATATACCATGCATATACGTTGTATTATTTGTCTAGCACATCTTCAGTTATCAAAAGCCGAGGGCGGCTTTTCTTGAAGAAAGGGAGGATGATGAGGATATCCCTACTACTTATGAGGTTATTCGTGAAGCAGAGCTAAACTTCTCAAACAACATGTGCATTTGTTTCTTAATGAATTTCCTTTTGTTGCCAATGAGAATTGGTTACTACCTAAAGCAATACTTGGTGCATTCTCAGAATTTCCTTTTGTTGCCGATGAGAATTGGTTACTACCAAAAGCAATACTAGTGCATTTGACAAATTTAAAACTTTGGAACCGAGAGGAGGAGAGGGAGGCGGGAACAAATTCATGGAGGAGAAACACATGCGGCCAACAAGGAGAAGAAACCCATGTGGCCAACGAGAGGAACGTGCTCTCGGGATAAAACCCTAGCACATGCGATTTCCTTTTGGCGATCAAGAAAGACATATGGTGACATGGCAACAAGGGTTACATTGGCATAAAAGAAGCATCAAGTGCATCGAACAAATTCGCGCAAGCTAAGAGAAGGAAAGCTCACAATACAAGGGAAACCGAGAGGGAGACTAGTTTAAATTTCCAAATTAAAGTAGGACGTTTTTGAATCGGATTACTGTTCACGTGAACAGTAATCGGACTGAGATACTTGTAGCAGTGAACAGTGTTGGACTCGGATAACTGTAGCACTCGGTTACTGTTCATCCGAGTTTTGTGCTTGCGTGGGAGGCTATATAAACCCCCATGGCCGCACCAGAGGTAGACCAGTTTATGCATAAGATTGAAACATAGCTATTGCTTGTTCTTTCGACACCGAGTTCATGCGAGGACTTTGAGAGAGAATTAGGCGATCCATTTGTTTTGTTCTCGCAATCCAAGGTCAAGCCGTCGTTCCATTGGGAATTGGGGACTTGGCGTTAAATCGTTCGTGGTCTCGCGACGAACAACTACCCGTGTGTTTTGGGCGTATTCAAGAGTTGAGGGTTCGTGCATTGGCGCGAGTGTTCAGCTAGCGACATCGTCTACTTCGCATCAACTATCCACGGTTCCTCACTGAGAAGATCGGGCCTCCCCCCGTATCAGAGGCTTACAGCAGTATTCATTTGTCAGGTTGTATGAACAGAAGGTAATCTGAAATGTAATTAGATTTGTCAGTAGGCTTTTTAGTTTTGTTATTACAAGTAGTTAGAAAATGCCATTGATTCGTGTAGCTAAGAGTGCTATGATGATGGCTTAGAGGTTCAGATTAGTGGATGAATCGGATTTGTAGGAATTACTGCTAGCATACACTTAAATCTCGATTACATCAACTAGTGATTGGTTTAGAAATTTAAAAAGGTAGTCAGTAATAGCAAGTTAATAGTTCACAGAATAGTAAGGCCATAAGGTAGCAGCATGCTGAAAAGTTAGTTAACATTCACATATTAGTTGAGTGGTGCTTAGGAGTATTAATAGTTGAGTGTCAGTAAGGCCCAAATTTGGTTAGAAAACTGATTAGCATCTAGTAGTTGGTTAATTAGCTAGTCAGTGTTCCTATAGCAAATTTGTAGGTCTAAATGAACTTATAGCAGTGAAGGTTGCAAAGAGTAGTTAGCTATTTAAAATGAGGTAGTATGCTACTTAGCTAATAGATCTTCAGATAGAAGACGATGATATGACCAATTATGTTCTTGTAGTAGCAGTCAGTGATAAAATCAATTGATTAAAATGATAATTAAGTGAATGGTTAGGCTAGAATAGTTAAGTAGGTAACTAGAGCCCATCTGCAGCTAATAGATGTGCACACAATTACCATCAAAGTCTGCCGAAAGAGGAGAGCATATAAGAGGATTGATTTTGACTGTATGATTATCGTGGAAAATAAGTGAGTTTGGAAAGAACAGTAAGAAGAAATCCTAACTAATTTAAATATACTCTGAATCAACTAATTTTTGTTCCTAAATTCATAATCTATCTTTTGTGTTATTAATTTTTGGACACTTTTCGAATTTTGGTGTTTATTCGATGCTATTCGTTCTTATTGGTTCTTCTCGATTCTTTCGTTAGGTTCCAGCGATTACTTTGAATGCGAGAGTGATGCTCTGCAGCAAGTCAAATATCTCTAGCAAGGCAAAGGCAAGCAGTTTGATCATATCCACTCAATCCCATTACTTTTAAAATCTAATACTTTGTTTTACTCGTACGTATGCATGCTTTTGTGTCAATGATTAATTTTGTCGATTAGAGGTAGTTAATCCCATTGCATTGTTGCCCTGAAATTGTTCACCTCTGCCACTACCTTAGGAATATTATTCTCACTGGTGAATTAGAGCCCGGTGAATTATTTAGGGCCTTTTATTTGTCTTTACGATATGATGCTTAGCAATGCTTAGTTACCGGTAGAATTGGGTGGTTATCGACTTGGTCGATAACCTTGATCACACAAACTTATTATGACTCTATGATTTAACCTTTGTGCTATGTTTATTTGTGAAAACTAAAAACTGAAAATAAAATGATTTGGACTTGGGCACAACGGTATGTTGGTGTGCTTTTGGGTGTGACTGGAATGGTGCCCGAGTCAATAAGGACCGAGTTACTTGCGCCACCGTACTGAGCATTTTGCGTGCTAACTACACTAGAGGGTATGGGACCTCTTTTGACTTAGTACTTTGGCGTGTATTGGCTCCGAGTCGCAGGGGTCGCAGGAGGGATGGTGTTGGGAGCATAGTAGTTGTTCGAAAAGCTTTACCCTTTGTGGGTAGTTGTCTTTTCGGCTTTACCATGTGAGTGTATGGATTTTATCCATACGAGCGGCTCGTAGTTAATACACAATATTGGAAATGTCTCGTAGGACTTAGTTGTGCCGGCATACCTTCGGAAGTGTGCTTATTGTGGCTTAAAGGCGGTCAGAAGTGTGGGTACATTGGTACACCCTGCAGGGTTTGATCTATTCAAATAGCCTCGTCCTAGGTTATGGACACGCTCGAATACGCCCCGTGAGAACTAGACTACAACATTTAATTAAAACTTGATGGGTTGGTATGAATAGATGTTCATACTATTGTTGTAGTGACTATTGGGTTAGTCACTTCCAGGTTGTCTTTAGTGTTGTTATTATTATTGTATCGCTGTTATTTCAACAATTGCAAACAGTTTGTCAAATTGCTTTGAATTTATTACATTATTGCAAATGAAAACTTGCTTTATGCTAAAAGTAAGTCCAGAGCTCCCTCCACTTAAATAAAGCTTGCATATAGTTATTTATAGGTCTGTTATCCTTACACGTCAGTCTTGCGAGTACATCTTTGTACTCAGTGGCTTTGCTTTATGTTTTTGTTGCAGAGGAAGAAGGTGAGCCCCAAGGGCTTCCCTTTTGTGAGATGTGCTGCGGGTTTGACGACTAGTTTAGCGGCACACTAATTGGCTTTTGTTTATTGCCATCTTATGATACTTTTGCTTTCGCTGTTTACTTAGTTATTTGTGTGTCTTTTGTTAGACTTGTTTGTATGGAATTGATGCGTGATTTTGTAAAGAGGTCTGTATACTGTATTTCTCGGAAGTATACATATCTCGAGGCTTCGGCTTATTTGATTTGTGATGCTAGGACCAAAGGATGATTAAGCATTACAAGCCGAATAAACCGGGGTCCTCACAATTCGTGACCCTGACATCTTCCTCAAGACCCTCCGTACGAAGGTTCATGAGACTCCAAAAATGTTGTACGATTCCCTTCGTACGAGGAGTATGAGATGTATCCTCATCCGAATGCTTCGCAGAACCTGCCATTGTTAGCAAATCACAAGTATATGTCCCTAGCAACTATTAGGATGTGGTGGTTCAAAATTCGCTCACACTCAAGCCTTCTATCGAATTCTTACCAAGCAAACAGGGCTGATCGGCAATCAGCGGTGTCAATGTATCTCCGAAGATTAGATAGAGCGATCGCTAGGTGAAGTTCACCCAGTACGGTTGTAGAAAAGGTGCAGCTGGGAAGGTTCAAGTATGGTAGCAATGGATTAGCAACTATCAAATCAGAGAATGCAAGCTGAAAAATCGTTCAACGCTGGTTAGTACTGGTCCTAGGCTAGACCGTACTAGAGACGCGAGCCTAGAACACAAAAAAAAGCACGGTGCGGCAGAAGCTCGAAAAAGGATGTCGTCTTCACGGGGAACCTTAGAATCACTTATAAAAGGGCTCTATCAATTTTGAGCAAATTCTGAGTTTTTTTTGTGCTTTTTTTTTCTCCTCCTTTTTTTTGCAAATGTGCACCTCACTCAAAACTCTTCAAAGTTTTCTTCCAGACCTAGGGAGGTATATGGGTCGCAAACTTTTTCAAAAAGGTAGGGGTAAAAAGGTAATTAAAAGTCAGATGAATCTTACGTTTCCTTCTGGCAGCACAAAAACAACCTCTCTCTTTTTTTCCTTTTCTTTTCTTGTTTTTCTCCTTTTTTTCTCTGTCGCAAACCGAAAAGAATTTTTGTTCTTGGTTAGGGTTTCCCTTGGTGTGGCGGTGGTAGGAGGATGGTGGCTTACCGCGGCAGGAGGATGGTGGCCACGGTAGGACGCGACAGGCCACGGTAGGACGCGACAAGGGATGGTGGCAGCGCTGGTGGTCGCGACACAGCTCTAGTGGTCGTGGCAGCGCGAAGGCCAAGAAAGCAGCGGCTCTGCCGGGCGCGGCAAGGACTGGCAACGATGGAGGTAAGCGACCAATCGAACCCAAACGTAATGGTGTGACCAAACGTGAGTAGAACTCGAAACTCTGAAGGAACTAGACACTAAGACCAGCAAAAGGCACGACGATGCAATCGAAAGTTCAACAATGCAATGCACTAAAAAGAAAGATGCAATGGCGCAATTGGTCTTGGACAGATAGGTGATCTAATCCTATAATTTTTTTGGCTTTTTCTGGACTTTCGGAATTAAGCAACCTAACTATGAAAAAAAGTAAATTCTCACTGAGCAACCTTGAGCTCTGATACCACTTGATGGAGGCAGGGTACCCGATCTTTCGATGAGATTGATAACTATCGAGTTTGGTGGTGGTGACTATCGCGATCCGACTACAACCGTACGATGATGCTTGCGCCTTAGCAATCGTTGAACCTACTCCGAGATGTTACTAACCGTGCTAGAAGCGCGATGAACCTGAACACGAGGTTCAATTCCTATGAGCAATCGAAGAACTAGCAAGAATAAAATATAGGCAATCTGATATTGCGAATAAGAATGTAGCGTAGATGGTATTGAAAATCAAAAGTGGGATCCCGAAGGCTGTCTTGACAGGTGGTCGTCCAACACAACTGAAGAACAGAAGTTTGCACAATGGCTAAACCTAAACTCAACGAAATCCGAGTTCTAGCCAGGGGGACGGCGGCACCTATATGGGAAGATGACCAGGGGTGGCGGGCAGGGAAGTGGACGCACACCCCTAGGGTTACAAGGCCCATGGGCCCAAGAGGAGGTGGCGCAACACCCTTTTTGACTCGGTAAAAAAACTAGATGTGGATTGTTTTGTTTATTGTGGCCAGCTCGATTGGAATTTGAAGCTGAGGTTGGATCCATTGGTAACTAGACTTGATAAGCTTTCAATGAAGTCGAGGAATATCCCAAACGGAGTCCGTATAAAGAAGTTACGATCGTTTGAACTTAGTGCTGTCGCAGCAGTCCGAACTCGAATTCAGAACGAGCCCAACTCGAACTCTTGCTTGGCTCGGACCCAAAGTGACGTGATGTCCTCCATTATGCCTCCTATGCTTGTCCATGACTCCACATACCTCTCCTTGGTCATTTCCCATGTTCCTAAGCACAATTAAATCACTTGTATTAGGTAGCGATCTATTCTCAGTAATATATAACCCTATGAACGAATTCACCTAGTGATTAAGTTCGCGAGAACGAGCTCGAGTAAGTGGTCCTTGTAACATAGGTTGTGGATAAGCTGTGTGTGTAGGCGCGATTGTATCCAAGTTAGGGATGTCCTCATCACTCCTCGTGCCTGTGCTTCGCCGCCGACCTTGTTGCCGGAGAGGTGGCGTTTTGCCGTAAGTTTGCTAATGTTTCTTGGACACCTGGCACTAAATTGCCACCACATCATCTCTAGAACTCTCTTGGTTGCTCTGCAGGTTCAAATCCTATATAACCCTAACTTTTGAGCTCACAGCCATTGTTGACCGAGAGAGCTTTCTTCATCTCTTTTCCTTCCCAGTGAAGTTTTCCTTGTTCTCACTTCTTGTTCATCCTTCCTAGTGCTTAATTCACCTTGTAATGTGAGTTTAGCATCTCGTTTGTAGGTTGAACAAGTGGATTGCTCTCTATTGACCTGAGCCAGTTGGAAGCACCACCGTGGTGATTTCTTGTTCCGGTGAGGTATGCTCCAATCCTTCCTGTCCAGATCTTGTATTGTAATCCACATGACTCAAGTTTTCCATTACTTTCATTTTTGGTCAAACAGAAAAATTTGATTTTACACCTTCACTGTTGTCAGCCGAAAAACTTGACTTCATCTTATCCAACTTCGGCTGGTGAGCTATTGTAACATCCCAATTTTCAGAGCTTAAAAATCTTTTAATAGTTAGTAGGGAGAAAATTCACCATTTGGATTTTATTTGAATTAAATTCAAAAGCTTAATATTAGACTTTACAATCAAAAACATTTAATGTGAATAATCCCAACATGAACAATAGCCAAAACTATTTTATTTGGGTTCTATGTGCTCAGATATATTTTCTAGATTTTTCTAGAATTTTTCTGAGTTCATTTGCTATTTTCTTTTGCCCTTTTGAATTTACGGTATTTTCTAAATTAGAAAATGTATTTAAAATCTCGATTAAGTCCTTGGGCCGAATCTCCTTTAAGCCCTGACCCATTTCCATTCCTTCCAGCCCAGTCCTCGGCGCGGCCCGCTTCTCGGCCTTTTCTCGCGTGAGTGCGCCAGCCCAAGCCGCGTCTGCCGCTTTCCTTCCTTCGCCCTCACGACGGTGGTCCCGCCGGCGCCACGTCCTCGTCGTCTCGCTCGGGACTTCTCCTTCGTGTCCGAGCCGGACTCCGCAGCGCCGCCGCCTTCCTCGCGGACTCTCCCTCCTCCGTGACTATTTAAAGCCCGCACCCGCGTCAGAATCTCTCCACCGCCTCCCTCCTCCAAAACCCTAGAGCCGCCTCTCGGATTGCGCCGCCATCGGGGAGAATCGAGCCCTTCAATCTCGGCGCGCGCAACCTTCTCCGCCATCTCGCACGCGTCGGTGAGCCCCAGCCTTCCGCGTCACCAGATTCGAGGTCGCCGTGGTGTGTTCGACCCGGTGCGCGCGGGATCTTCGCCGGAGGAGCCCCGCATCGCCTCGCCGCCGTTCGACCATGCCGCTCCGCCGCTTATCTTGTCGCCGCCGCCTCTGTGGTCGTCGCCGGTGTCTTTTGACCGTGTCACCGAGATCCTCGTCGCCTCCTCTTCCTAAGACACCACTTCGCCATCGCCGGAGCCTCGTCATTTGGGAACAGTGTTCGCCGGAGTTGTCGCCGTGGAACCCGTGGAGTCCACCTCGCTGCCGGCCTCGGCCGCACGTCACTTTCCCCGCTCGCGTGGCACCTACGTGTCGTGCTCATGTCGGCCACATCAGCACCCAAGTGCCACCTCACGCCTAAACCCAGATCCAATCTCCGGTGAAACCAGTCCACGGTGCACCGAGTCACTAACAGGTGGGACCCACTTGTCAGCCCGGTTGTCACCCCATCCGAACGTCTCCGCTGACGTCAGCGTTGCGCAATATTCCGATTTTTCTTCAGAGAAATAATTCGGGAAATTCCAGAAAATCCAAATTAGGGTTTCTTTTAGATTTCCAATCTTCCAAAGCTCATAACTTTTGCATCCTAACTCCGATTGAGCCCATTCAAATTTCTAAATTTGTCTAAATTCAAGATCTATTTATCTGAGTTTTTTATTTAATTTTTGGAGCTTGTTTTGCCTCTGTTATTTATTTGTTTTGTTTGTTTGTGTCTCGTTTGCGAGTAGACGTCGATTCGTCGGGGAATTTTGTGGAAGAAGGAGCGCCCCAAGATCAAGACCAGTACATAGACCTTTTCCAAGGCAAGTCATACCTTTGATCATCTTGAACCCAGTTTTCAAATTACTTTGTGTTAAATTATTGCATTCTACTTTAATTATTTGTTTAAATACTTTGGGCATAGTTAATATCCAAATTGTTATCACACCTTGGCCTTGTATGTCATATTTCCTTGTCACCCTAGATTGGTTATGAGTTGGTAATATCATAGCACCAACGTGGGTTGGTTAGATGCGAGTACAATTGCTTAGCCATGCCACGGGTCATCATCACATGTAGGTTGCAAATATTAATTATGACTAAGTGACTATGGAACTTCGTGTAAAACTGTGTGCTATGTGTTGTTACTTTGTGATGGCATGTGTTGCACTAAAACCAACCAGGTGGTAAAGGATTTAGACCGAGGCAAGTGGTGGAGGCGTGTGACATGGTGGTCTATGTGATGGGAATGATGGTCTTTGTGACTTAGTTAGAAAATGGAAGTCTTGCCTTGGTCAATTAAGGACTTAACTTTGTGCGCCATTGAACTGAGCCTTACTGTACGACCACATGCCTGGTATGGGACGGGCCTAACTTAGTAAGTTATGGATTCTCGGCATTGATGTTCAGGTGGATAGGTTAGGCTGTGTGAAAGGGTGGAGGTGTGACTACTTGGTTGTTGCATCGCGGGACGATTCGTCTTCCCTGTCCAGCGGTGTGTGTTATACCAATTCTATGTGAGCTGGTATAGCGGTTTGTAAGCACACCGGGAATGTCAATGTTTGAGATGAAGTTTCGAACTGTTTTATTACGATTGGTGCTTGCTACACTAGTTGTATCTTGTGGGTAAAGTGTACAACCTCTGCAGAGTGTTAAATCAATCTATTCGAATAGCGCGTCATGGTCATGGACATGCTCGGGATTTCACACGAGGGTAGTTTTCATAAAATGTTGGGATGGGAGTCATGTGTGACCTCAATCATATGGCTATGTGAAATAAACTGTTTAGTGTGTGTCTTTGTGGAAATAAATGTTAAATTATTATTGTTTAATTGTTTTGAATTATGCTTTCAATCTATTATTCGTATTCAATTGCAAATGTTGCTTTTATGCAAAAGAACCACGAAAGCCTTTTCTTTGGAATAAGCTGCATCTATACATTGCATTCGTGGTATGATTTATAGTACGGTTGTGTACTCACGCTTGTTGTAAAACTTGCGCCCAAACCTCTGTAAGAGGAGGAGACTACGCTTTGCTTTCGAGGAGGAGTTCGTTGAAGGCGATCGTGCGTTAAGTCGGATCCGATCGGTTGCTGTGGTGAATTGGTGGGATCTACGCCGAGTTTTCCGTTCATTCTTTGCTTTATTTCTGTTAGCCTGCGTGGCTTAATAAGTGTAAACTCGACCATAAGGTCAAAACCCTTATTTGTTATTCAAACTAATCGTTTACTTTATTTATCGCTTGTGTGGATCGATATTTACCTGTGTTAATGATACGGGGGCGGCCCGATCTTCTCAGTGAGAAACCGTGGATAGTTGATGCGAAGTAGACGATGTCGCTAGCTGAACACTCGCGCCAATGCACGAACCCTCAACTCTTCGGAATACGCCCACAACACACCGGGTAGTTGTTCGTCGCGAGACCACGAGCGATTTAACGCCAAGTCCCCAATTCCCAATGGAACGACGGCTTGACCTTGAATTGCAGAACAAACAATTGGATCGCCTAGTTCTCTCTCAAAGTCCTCGCATGAACTCTGGGGTCGAAAGAACAAGCAATAGCAATGTTTCAATCTTATGAATAAACTGGTCTAATGGATACAAGGGAGGGCAAGGGTATTTAAGGCGCCCTCCACGACTCACGCACGGCCTAGGGCGGCACACATGCCGAATCAAACTCTAACTCGGCTAAGACCTAAAAACACACAAAAAGGAAAACCTAACTTAAGTCCGTCACATTGTTTCGGCCATAGCGGCGCGACCGTAAGTCTTCTGAAGCTGGGTTCAAAACCATTGTGTGGGCCTTGTAATAAGCTTTCAAACAAGTCCAAGAACACCCCAATCGGACTCCGTATGCAAAAGTTATGGCCTTTTTATTACAGCCCTGTTGGGCTGTTCCGAACCGAATCCGAATTGAATTCTGAGTTGATTCCGAGATGAATTTCGGTTGCACTTGTGGAAGATCCGAATTGGGCTTGAATTCTTGGGCTTTTCTCCCCTTGGTTGACCCACGTGAGCTTCTCCTCCATTGCTTTGACTCGGCCTCCTCTTGGTTCCAAAGGCTTCACAATGTTCAAACCTGAGAATGCACAAAACATTTGCATGAGGTAATACCCAATTCTCATCAATGACAATAGAAGATTCATTAAGAAACAAAAGCACCTGTTGATTTAGAAGTTTAGCTCTTGTTCTCGTCAGTGGACTAATATGCATACACTTGAATTATTTGTAGCGTCACGATGGCGCCCACCTCGGTATGTGTATGACCACTAATAGGGAAAGATGTATAAGTGTTAGCGATGCCCTCATCATCCTCCCCCTCTTGAAAAGGCGTCGTCCTCGACGCTGGATCATCACCACCAAAGAAAGGTGATAAATCAGCGACATTGAAAGTAGAGCTCACACCATAGTCATCGCCGGAAAGCTCTATCTTGTAGGCATTATCGTTGATCTTCGCAAGCACCTTGAAAGGTCCATCACCTCGTCGCAGCAATTTAGACTTGCGGCGTTCTGGAAAACGATCCTTGCGGTAGTGCACCCAAACCAAATCACCTGGTTGAAAAATCATCTTCTTCCGTTTCTTATTCGCCTTCTCAGTATAGGACTTGACCTTGCGCTCTATCTCCTCTTTTGTTTTGAGATGCAATTTCTTCACATACTCAGCTCGCTTGGATGCCTCCATATGAACACGGTGTTGACTTGGAAGTGGCAGCAAATCAAGCGGTGTAAACGGTTTGAAACCATACACCACCTCAAAAGGACACAAGCTGCAGAGTGGAGTGCACGGCCCGATTATAAGCGAATTCCACGCGGCAAACAATCCTCCCACTCGCAGATTCTTCTTGATCATGGTCGAAGTAGCATCGAAGTGTGCGGTTCACCACCTCCATTTGACCATCGGTTTGGGGATGACAAGTCGTCTTTGAATAACAACCGTCCCGGTTTACCCCAAAGTGTCTTCCAAAAGTAGCTCGTGAACTTCACGTCACGATCTGACACAATAGTGTGTGGCACGCCATGTAGCCTCACGATCTCCCTGAAAAACAAGTTAGCAATATGATGAGGGCATCCCTAACACTTATACATCTTTCCCTTATACACATACTGAGGTGGACGCCATACGTGACGCTACAAATAATTCAAGTACAGAAGTGCATATTGGTCCACTGACGAGAGCAAGAGCTAAACTTCTAAATCAACAGGTGCTTTTGTTTCTTAATGAATCTTCTATTGTCATTGATGAGAATTGGGTATTACCTCATGCAAATGTTTTGTGCATTCTCAGGTTTGAACATTGTGAAGCCTTTGGAACCAAGAGGGAGGCCGGAGTCAAAGCAATGGAGGAGAAGCTCACGTGGGTCAACCAAGGGGAGAAAAGCCCAAGAATTCAAGCCCAATTCGGATCTTCCACAAGTGCAACTGAAATTCATCTCGGAATCAACTCAGAATTCAATTCAGATTCGGTTCGGGACAGCCCAACAGGGCTGTAATAAAAGGCCATAACTTTTGCATACGGAGTCCGATTGGGGTGTTCTTGGACTTGTTTGAAAGCTTATTCAAGGCCCACACAATGGTTTTGGCCCCAGCTTCAGAAGACTTACGGTCGCACCGCTATGGCCGAAACAATGTGACGGACTTAAGTTAGGTTTTCCTTTTGTGTGTTTTTAGGTCTTAGCCGAGTTAGAGTTTGATTCGGCATGTGTGGCCGCCCTAGGCCGTGCGTGAGTCGTGGAGGTGCCTAAATACCCTTGCCCTCCCTTGTATCCATTAGACCAGTTTATTCATAAGATTGAAACATAGCTATTGCTTGTTCTTTCGACCCCGATTTCATGCGAGGACTTTGAGAGAGAACTAGGCGATCCAATTGTTCGCTCGCAATTCAAGGTCAAGCCGTCGTTCCATTGGGAATCGGGGACTTGGCGTTAAATCGTTCGTGGTCTCGCGACGAACAACTACCCGGTGTGTTGTGGGCGTATTCCGAAGAGTTGAGGGTTCGTGCATTGGCGCGAGTGTTCAGCTAGCGACATCATCTACTTCGCATCAACTATCCACGGTTTCTCACTGAGAAGATCGGGCCGCCCCCGTATCATGTGGTATCATGTGGTTACTGCAGGAATCACATGCAGGCTGTTGTTATATGGCTGTCCTGGACTGGCTGAAGAACGTGAACGGGCAGCAAATCGTGCGTCTTCAATCACTTGTCGCTCGGCTTCGCGTGCTTGATGCAACAACTCAATCATATCATTATAGGGATGGTGATTGACAATGCGCTTGACAGCATGATTCATGCCAGCTAGAAATCTCGCCATGGTCTGTTCTTCATTCTCGCGGACATCTGCATGTATCATGATAGTCTCCATTTCCTTATGATATTCATCAATTGATCTTATACCTTGTCGCAGCCACACGACTTCTCAAAAGTGAACGCTTGTAGTGGCGAGGTACAAAGCGTGCCCGCAAATCTTCGCTTCATCCGCTCCCAGGTTATAATCGGCAAGTCATGACGCTCCATGCGCTTACGGATGAACTGCTCCCACCAATGTGTGGCATAATCATCCAAGCCATTGGACGCAAGCAACAGCTTCTTCTCATTGGAATAGTTGTTCATCCGAAACAACTTATCAACTTTCAGCTCCCAAGTGAGGTATTGTTCGACATCTGTACCACCTGAAAATATAGGGAGAGTAAATTTGGGCTTAGCGACAAAATCCTCGGCGTCATCGTGTCGATGACGCTGCACGTTGTTGCGGTGGTGGCGCTGTCGGTCATCGTCATCGACGGGGAAATCGTCATCCCATTGCTCGACCTCATCAACCCAGCTACGAGGTGCACGATGCACACCTCCTCCGTGGACACCCAGTGCGCGCCCACCGCGCGCTGCCTCGCCACGCCCATGTGCCTGATGGCGTGCCGCGGCTGCCATCCCGACGTTTGGCGGCACCGCCATGCGACGCGCCTGCCGCTGTCGTCGCTCCTCATCCACACGAATAGCACGCTCCTCATCCACACGAATAGCACGCTCCATTTTTCGGTTTGCGGGCCCGTTTGAGGCCCTAAACGACCTTTTGGGGTCGGGTTTTCCGCACACGTGTGCTCGTGGCTTACGCGATGTAAAACCCAGATTTCCGGACTTCGTCTTTTTGGCTCTATTTTCCCGTTTCCTTTCCAACGGATCAAGAAACGCCCAATCGGAGGTCGATGCAAAGTTAGCGTTTTTTTTTTTTTTTTCCGCGGCTCTTTCTATATGCGCTGCCTTTTCCTTCTTTTCCTCTTCTTTGCTCCCGTGGAGCTGCGCAACCTCACAAAACAAAGAACGTGTAATCAACTTGAATGAGCAGCCCTAGGTGCAATATCAATAGCTAGTCTCAAGATGAAAGGATATAAAGGACACCAAAAGTGGTTCTGACGGCTATGATGTAGTGGTGAAACTCGAGGATGGAGCAATTGGACTCGGATTGTGTTTGAGCTAGAGGTTGATTAGGACTCTAGTCCCACCAAGGAGTTCGGATAAGGAAACAACACCGTCTCGGATTGTCTTTGGCAAGACAAACAAGCAGACAGATCGGATGATGGTTTTGGGTGCTAATTGAGGAGTTCAATCAGCAAAATTTGTTTTTTTGATAAAGATTAAGCTACGCAATGGAAACACAAGGATCAGCACTAAAACAAAACTCTAATGGATGAAAACTTAACTAAACGCACAAGAAATAAATGATTAAACTACGGTTTTAGTCTGCAATTTTTGGTTTATTATACGATAGGAAAGAAAACGAATCTAACTACGGGTGAAGAAGTTCTCACCGAGTAAACCTAGAATCGATACCACATGATACGGGGAGGCCCGATCTTCTCGATGAGCTTCTCCTCCATTGCTTTGACTCGGCCTCCCTCTTGGTTCCAAAGGCTTCACAATGTTCAAACACGAGAATGCACAAAACATTTGCATGAGGTAATACCCAATTCTCATCAATGACAATAGAAGATTCATTAAGAAACAAAAGCACTGTTGATTTAGAAGTTTAGCTCTTGTTCTCGTCGGTGGACCAATATGCATACATACTTGAATTATTTGTAGCGTCACGTATGGCGTCCACCTCAGTATGTGTATGACCACCAATAGGGAAAGATGTCTAAGTGTTAGGGATGCCCTCATCAGTTAACCCTGTGTGCACTAGCGTGATCATGGACTAGTGCAGTATACACGGAGGGTTCCAGAATCGTAATTCTGGGTCCCGACAGAGGTGGTATCAGAGCCATACTGACTGTAGGTCTTGACCTTAGTTAGATTGGCCGTCTTTAGAGTGTCCAAATTATTTTCTAAAGGAAAAATTAACTTGCAAGGTTAATTAATTGCTTAACTCACCTCATATCTCTCTCGCCTCAACTATTGCTATAATCCTTTCTCTCCGCTGTTTTAAAGTTGCTCTTACCACTGTGCTCGTCTGTCTTGACAGATGCCTCGTCTTGAGCTATGGTGGCGCCCGAGGGTATGCCACCGAGCTTTGGAAGTTGCTCCAGGTTCTTGGAGGTTTTGATCGTCCGCTGTACGTCGGCAACAACTGGATTGTGAATGGACAGAACCGTGGAGTGATCATGCTCGACGATCGCGGGAGGAGCGACAAAGCGAGCAAACCTTCGCGCGTCTCGTGAGGAAGATCACTTGGTGGAAGGTATCCGAGTCGTCGCTTGGCCATGCTGCGTATTCGCAACATCTACGCACGAGCTTCAGGACACCGTCTTCCGTTACCACCCCGCAGCTGCAGTAGTGGACTTGCCAGACGCTACCCGTCCACAGAAGGAGAGAGCAACGCTACAGTCGTGCACCTCGCACAGTTTGTGGCCGCCCAGGAGGAAGCCTTGGAGAGAACCATCACGGAGCTGGATCATGTCTATGAAGCCTTGCAGAGAGCTGAAGAGAAGGTCGCCACTCTGCAAGAGATCCTCTACGACCAAGTTCCCGAAGAAGAGGAAGACCCCGAGGAGGATTCTGAAGAAGATCCGGTGGAAGGCCCAGTTGAGCCCGAAGAAGATGCAGAGCCAGAGGAGCCAGTGGAGCCAGTTGCACCGGAACGCTGCTTCTGCTGCACGATTCGTGGCATCGGGATCGCTTGCCAAGATGCCGGCTCATTACGAGTCACACGTCGCCGAGCGTCGCCGCGGTTGTGGAGGCTTTCGAGTAGTTGGTCTTAGTTCCGTTTTGAGCTTAGCGATTTGATTTTGTGAGTCGCCTTTAGGCGGTAGTTTTGTGTGCTTAGGTCGTTGTTTTCTTTTGTGTGCTAGTATGAGCTGCAAAGGCCGTTAGGCATTTGTTGCAGCCATGCTAAGACCCTAAGTAATAAAGGTATTTCATTTGAGTTTCTTGAGCTGTGTTTTGTTGGGTTTAACCTGCCCCTACTTAGTTCTCAACTTATCTTTTGCTTGCTACCTTATCTAACCTATGGAGCTTCGCCAGATGGTTCAAACTCGTCAGACTGCTGCTAGTGGTTCCGGTACCCCAGCACCGAGAAGCAATGAGCAACTAGCCGCAGGAGCAGTTCCGCCACAAGCACCCCCAATTGACTTGCAGAACTTTGGAGCTTTCATGGCAGCACAGACTCAGCTGATGAATACCATGATGACTCAGATGCAAGCTATGAACAACCAGGCCAACAACAACAACAACAATCAACAGTATGGAGCCCCAGCTGCTCATGGTCACCACGGACCATCCAAGCTTGCAGAATTTATGAGGACTCGTCCACCAACATTTTCCGGACACGTCTCTCCAGTGGAAGCAGATGATTGGCTCAGAGTTATTGAAAGAAAACTGCTGATCACCCCAAAGGCAAATGACCGTGAAAGGTTACGTATGCCACTCACGGATGGAAGGCATTCTTTGAATGGTGGGAGAACTTCTGTGCCGCACATGAAACGCCACAGGATATCACCTGGGAAGAATTTTCTGCCGCTTTTCGCCAGTATCATGTACCAGAATGAATTATCGATCTTCGCATTCGTTTGTTTCTGGAATGTTTGCAACCAAGAATAAATTGGAAGTTATGCAACTTAAGCATACTCTGTTAGTCCAGTCGCCTAGAGCAGAGCTAAGTACTAGAGTGGGATGTTTAGGAGCTAAGTTACTCATAGCTGGAGTTGAGTTTCTAGCCAACCTAATTGTCCTAGATACCCAAACCCTAGATGTCATTCTTGGCATGGAATTGTTATCCAAGCACAAAGCCGTGCTAGATTGTGGCCGAAGAGCCGTAACAGTCGAGGATGCCAAAGGAAACAAGGTAGAGTTTCTAGCCACCTCAGTTCGTGATGGACATTTACTAGTAAACAGCTTGAAGACCCTTTCCTTAGAAGAAGTGCCAGTCGTCAGTGAATACCCAGATGTGTTTCCAGAGGAATTACCAGGAATGCCACCGGATCGTGACATTGAGTTTGTCATCGACCTAGTGCCAGGGACAGCACCAATTTCAAAGAGACCTTATCGGATGCCAGCCGATGAATTGGTAGAGATGAAGAAGCAGATAGAAGAACTTCTTGAGAAAGGTTTTGTGAGACCTAGTTCGTCGCCATGGGGAGCGCTAGTGTTATTTGTCAAGAAGAAAGATGGAAGTATGAGGATGTGTATCGATTACCGTTCTCTCAACGAGGTTACCATCAAGAACAAGTACCCACTACCCCGGATAGATGATCTGTTTGATCAGATGAAAGGAGCCAGAGTGTTTTCAAAGAACGACCTGCGATCAGGTTACCACCAGCTAAAGATTTGTCCTAAGGATATACCGAAAACCGCTTTCTCAACACGGTATGGACATTATGAGTTCTTAGTCATGTCCTTTGGTCTGACTAATGCCCCTGCATACTTCATGAACATGATGAATAAAGTATTCATGGAATATTTGGACAAGTTCGTAGTTGTGTTCATTGATGATATTCTAGTGTACTCCAAGTCGGAGGAAGAACACACCGAGCATTTAAGGATAATATTGGAAAAACTCAGAGAGCATCAGTTGTATGCCAAGTTCAGTAAGTGTGATTTTTGGAAAAAGAAAGTGGATTTCCTTGGTCACGTGATGACAATGAGGAGTAGCGATTGACCCTGTAAAGTTAAGCGATATTACATTGGGAGCAACCCAAAGCAAATCGATTCGCGATTTCTTGGGAATGGCGAGTTATTACGCCGTTTCATCGAAGGATTCTCATCGATTGCTAAGCCCCTTACGCAATTGTTGAAGAAGGAGAAAAGTTCACTTGGACTCACTGTGAGAAAGTTTTCAAGAGTTGAAGAAGCGTTTGACTTCACCCCGATGTTGATTCTACGGATATTGAAAGGATTTGATATTCTTGTGATGCTTCGCGTCAAGGATTAGCATGCGTCGATGCAAGAAGGAAAGCGATCGCTTATGCGTCAAGCGCTTGAGACCTCACGAGGAGAATTACCCTACTCATGATGCGGAATTAGCTGCCATAGTGCATGCTTTAAAGATTTGGCGTCATTACCTCATCGGTAATCGTTGTGAAGTCTACAGATCATAAGAGCCTAAAGTACATCTTCACCCAATCGATTTGAATATGAGGCGAGAAGATGGTTGGAATTGATCAAGGATTATAATCTTGGAATCCATTACCATCCGGAAAAGCCAACGTAGTCGCAGACGCTCTAAGTCGTAAGAGTTCTTGCAATGCTTTGGAAGTAAAGGAAAGTTGCCGAGGCGTATGAAGAATTTCAGAAGCTAAAGCTAGAAGTTGTGTCCGAAGGATTTGTAGCCAATTTGGAGGTATAGTCTACCCTGGAGAAGCAAATTTGTGAAGCACAACCAAAGGATTCTGTGTTGTCTGAAATCATGATCAAAATGGCAGAAGGGAAATTCAAAGATTTTACCAAAAATGATCAGGATATACTCTGGATTAATGGTCGTATCTGTGTACGGATATCGATGGCCTAAAACGATTAATCTTAAAGGAGGCCCATGACTCAAAGTATTCGATTCACCTGGAAGTACCAAGATGTACGGGATGTTAAGACTAAATTTTGGTGGCCAAATTTGAAGCGAAGTCGCGAGTTCATTGCCTTGTGCGACACCGCCGTAAAGTAAAGCGAACACGAGAGACCAGCGGGTTTCTTTGCGTGAAGATTCGAATGGAAGTGGGAAGAGATCGAATAGATTTTATCACTGGTTTACCCCAGACCCAATCGGGTTACGATTCGATCTGGGTAATAGTCGATCGTCTAACCAAGGTTGCCCATTTCTTGCCAGTCAAAACCACATACTCCGGAGATCGCCTTGCGGAGTTGTACTTGGCCAGAATTGTCAGTTTGCACGGTGTGCCCAAGAAGATAGTATCAGATCGAGGGTCGCAGTTCACCTCTCGTTTTTGGCAGAGTTTGCATGAAGCCTTGGGTACTCATCTAAATTTCAGTACTGCATATCACCCACAGACAGATGGGCAGACTGAAAGAGTCAATCAGATATTGAAGGATATGCTGAGAACTTGTGCTCTAGCAAATGCTACCCGTTGGGATAAAAGTTTACCCTACGCAGAATTTTCGTACAACAACATTTATCAAGCTAGTCTGCAGATGTCACCATTTGAAGCTTTGTACGGCCGTGCCTGTAGAACCCCGTTGAATTGGTCAGAAACAGCGGAACGATCAGTATTCGGCCCGGACATCATTCAAGAAGCAGAAGAGCAAGTGGAAATGATAAGAGAAAGACTGAAGATAGCTCAGTCCAGGCAGAAGAGCTATGCTGATAATCGTCGTCGTGACCTCAGCTTTGAACCCGAGGATTTTGTGTATCTTCGAGTTACCCCACTCAGAGGCGTCAAAAGGTTTCATGCCAAAGGGAAGCTTGCCCCTAGGTATGTTGGTCCGTTTAAGATTTTGGAACGCCGTGGAGAAGTTGCTTACCAGTTGGAGCTGCCGCAGTCGTTAGCAGGAGTGCATGATGTCTTTCATGTCTCGCAATTGAAGAAGTGTCTTCGTGTGCCAGAAGAGCAAGCCCCGTTGGAATCAATTGACTTGAAGGAGGATCTTACCTACAAGGAGCAGCCAGTCAAGATTTTGGATGTCGCAGAGCGCCTCACGTAAGCAAGACTTACGTTTTGCAAGGTTGATGGAGCAACCACTCGGAAGGAAAAGCAACGTGGGAGCGTGAAGAAGAGTCAAGCCGAAGTTTCCTAGCCTTTTTCTCTAGCTAGCCTGAATCTCAGGGTCGAGATTCCTTTAAGGGGGGAGGTTTGTAACATCCCAATTTTCAGAGCTTAAAAATCTTTTAATAGTTAGTAGGGAGAAAATTCACCATTTGGATTTTATTTGAATTAAATTCAAAAGCTTAATATTGGACTTTACAATCAAAAACATTTAATGTGAATAATCCCAACATGAACAATAGCCAAAACTATTTTATTTGGGTTCTATGTGCTCAGATATATTTTCTAGATTTTTCTAGAATTTTTCTGAGTTCATTTGCTATTTTCTTTTGCCCTTTTGAATTTCTGGTATTTTCTAAATTAGAAAATGTATTTAAAATCTCAGATTAAGTCCTTGGGCCGAATCTCCTTTAAGCCCTGACCCATTTCCATTCCTTCCAGCCCAGTCCTCGGCGCGCGGCCCGCTTCTCGGCCTTTTCTCGCGTGAGTGCGCCAGCCCAAACCGCGTCTGCCGCTTTCCTTCCTTCGCCCGCTGACCGGTGGTCCCGCCGACTGCCACGTCCTCGTCGTCTCCGCTCGGGACTTCTCCTTCGTGTCCGAGCCGGACTCCGCAGCGCCGCCGCCTTCCTCGCGGACTCTCCCTCCTCCGTGACTATTTAAAGCCCGCACCCGCGTCAGAATCTCTCCACCGCCTCCCTCCTCCAAAACCCTAGAGCCGCCTCTCGGATTCCGCCGCCATCGGGGAGAATCGAGCCCTTCAATCTCGGCGCCGCCGCAACCTTCTCCGCCATCTCGCACCGCCGTCGGTGAGCCCCAGCCTTCCGCGTCACCAGATTCGAGGTCGCCGTGGTGTGTTCGACCCGGTGCGCGCGGGATCTTCGCCGGAGGAGCCCCGCATCGCCTCGCCGCCGTTCGACCATGCCGCTCCGGCGCTTATCTTGTCGCGCCGCCTGCGTGGTCGTCGCGGTGTCTTTGACCGTGTCACCGAGATCCTCGTCGCCTCCTCTTCCTAAGACACCACCGCCATCGCCGGAGCCTCCGATCGCCGGGCAGTGTTCGCCGGAGTTGTGCGCCGTGGAACCCCGTGGAGTCCACCTCACCGCCACGGCCGCTCGTCACTTTCCCGCTCGCGTGGCACCTACGTGTCGTCCTCATGTCGGCCACATCGGCGCAAGTGCCACCTCACGCTAAACCTGCATCCAATCTCGGTGAAACCGGTCCACGGTGCACCGAGTCACTAATGAGTGGGACCCACTGCCGGGCGGTTGTCACCCGTGCGAACGTCTCCGACGTCGGCGTTGCGCAATATTCCGATTTTCTTGAGAAATAATTGGAAATTCGAAAAATCAAATTAGGGTTTCTTTTAGATTTCCAATCTTCCAAAGCTCATAACTTTGCATCCTAACTCGATTGAGCCCATTCAAATTTCTAAATTTGTCTAAATTCAAGATCTATTTATCTGAGTTTTTTATTTAATTTTTGGAGCTTGTTTTGCCTCTGTTATTTATTTGTTTTGTTTGTTTGTGTCTCGTTTGCGAGTAGACGTTGATTCGTCGGGGAATTTTGTGGAAGAAGGAGCGCCCCAAGATCAAGACCAGTACATAGACCTTTTCCAAGGCAAGTCATACCTTTGATCATCTTGAACCCAGTTTTCAAATTACTTTGTGTTAAATTATTGCATTCTACTTTAATTATTTATTTAAATACTTTGGGCATAGTTAATATCCAAATTGTTATCACACCTTGGCCTTGTATGTCATATTTCCTTGTCACCCTAGATTGGTTATGAGTTGGTAATATCATAGCACCAACGTGGGTTGGTTAGATGCGAGTACAATTGCTTAGCCATGCCACGGTCATCATCACATGTAGGTTGCAAATATTAATTATGACTAAGTGACTATGGAACTTCGTAAAAGCGTGTGCTATGTGTTGTTACTTTGTGATGGCATGTGTTGCACTAAAACCAGCTGGGTGGTAAAGGATTTAGACCGAGGCAAGTGGTGGAGGCTGTGTGACATGGTGGTCTATGTGATGGGAATGATGGTCTTTGTGACTTAGTTAGAAAATGGAAGTCTTGCCTTGGTCAATTAAGGACTTAACTTTGTGCGCCATTGAACCGAGCCTCATTGCACGACCACATGCCCGGTATGGGACGGGCCTAACTTAGTAAGTTATGGATTATCGGCATTGATGTTCGGTGGATAGGTTAGGTGTGTGACAGGTGGAGGTGTGACTACTTGGTGGTTGCATCGCGGGACGATCGTCTTCCCCGTCCGTGGTGTGTGTTATACCAATTCTATGTGAGTCGGTATAGCGGTTTGTAAGCACACCGGGAATGTCAATGTTTGAGATGAAGTTTCGAACTGTTTTGTTACGATTGGTACTTGCTACACTAGTTGTATCTTGTGGGTAAAGTGTACAACCTCTGCAGAGTGTTAAATCAATCTATTCGAATAGCGCGTCATGATCATGGACATGCTCGGGGATTTCACACGAGGGTAGTTTTCATAAAATGTTGGGATGGGAGCTGTGTGACCTCAATCATATGGCTTTGTGATACGGGGAAGGCCCGATCTTCTCGATGAGGAACCGTGGATAGTTGATGCGAAGTAGACGATGTCGCTAAGTGAACACTCGCGCCAATGCACGAACCTCAACTCTTGAATCGCCCAAAACACACGGGTAGTTGTTCGTCGCGAGACCACGCACGACTTAACGCCAAGTCCCCAATTCCCAATGGAACGACGGCTTGACCTTGGATTGCGAACAAAACAAATGGATTGCCTAATTTCTCTCAAAGTCCTCGCATGAACTCTGGTGTCGAAAGAACAAGCAATAGCTATGTTTCAATCTTATGCATAAACTGGTCTACCTCTATGGTGCGGCCATGGGGGGTTTATATAGCCTCCCACGCAAGCACAAAGCTCGGATGAACAGTAACCAAGTGCTACAGTAATCCGAGTCCGACACTGTTCACTGCTATAGTATCCGAGTCCGATTACTGTTCACGTGAACAGTAATCGGATTCAAAAAAAACATCCTACTTTAATATGGAAATTTAAACTAGTCTCCCTCTCGGTTTCCCTTGTATTGTGAGCTTTCCTTCTCTTAGCTTGCGCGAATTTGTTCGATGCACTTGATGCTTCTTTTTATGCCAATGTAACCCTTGTTGTCATGTCACCATATGTCTTTCTTGACCGCTTGCATGTGCTAGGGTTTTATCACGAGAGCACGTTCCTCTCGTTGGCCACATGGGTTTCTTCTCCCTTGTTGGCCGCATGTGTTTCTCCTCCATGAATTTGTTCCCGGCCTCCCTCTCCTCCCTCTCGGTTCCAAAGTCTTTAAATTTGTCAAACCTGAGAATGCACCAAGTATTGCTTTAGGTAGTAACCAATTCTTATTGGCAACAAAAGGAAATTCATTAAGAAACAAATGCACCTGTTGTTTGAGAAGTTTAGCTCCTGCTTCACGAATAACCTCATAAGTAGTAGGAATATCCTCATCAGTATCTATCTTCTAATTGTAAAAATGTGCAATAATAAGTTGTTCCATAAGTAAGGATTGCATTAGTGGCATAGCACCATTTCTTAATTTGCATTCAGGTGGCAAAATTTCAGAACAATTAACATTTGTCTGGCTAAGCCAAGAGATATGAGAGTAAGTGTATTCTGTCGATTCTGTGGTTTGTAATGCGTGTATATATTTTGCAATAATAGTCCGGTTGATTCTGTAATCCTCATGAAATGTTCTACTTCATTGCCAGTAGTGATTACCTAATGTCTCAGAAACATATTCTGATCTTGGTGAATGGTGAATACACAAGAACGTCCTCCCCTTCGCCTGCGCCACCGCCCCCGCCCCCGGTTAGCTCCTCTCACGCTCTCTTCCTCCCTCTCTTTTGTTTTGGTTCCAGGCTCCCCTTCCTGGGAAGCTATCTCCTGATAGAGATGGTGCTTCCGACCCTGATGCAGATAAGAAGGGATTGGATTCTGAGATGGACATGGAGCATTAGATGTTTCACCAATTCTTTTGATTGGCCTCATCAGCTGGAGCATTGGATGTTTGATACTGATTGATCTATTTTATTCATCTTTTGGTTCAATTTTGTGCTGGATTCGGAAGGTTTCAGATTACTTGGTCACCTGATTCACTTATTGTCATCTGTAGATGCAATTTTCTTGTGTGTACGGGGCATAAAAGGGATACCGAGCTAAGATATGAATTCATCTATTTTTACAGATAGATTGATTACCTGTTGGAATGGTGAGTGAGTCACTTGTTCGAAATAAAAGGATTGCTCTTTGGGATGATTTGATCACATGATAGAATATCTTGATCGTTTGATAAACTACTGTTGACTCCTAACATGCAATTTTCTTGGCAATTTGTAGGAGCTATAGTTTGGTTGACTGAAACATTTTCTTGTAGTTTGTTAACAATGTGTACATTTCATATCTATGGTTTATAGCTATGATAATTCTTATTTAGTTAGTTACTAACTGCTCATTTGAGTATTATTTTTATTGTACTTTAAAAAAATGTATTGTACAAACTTCCAATGCCCTATTCCAAATGTTTTTGTTGAGATGCACTAATAAACAACCTTTAATGTAGACGGTGTGCCAACTCCAAAGCCTGTTCAACTTGATGGACCTGCTGCTAGATCGTCAAAGCGCAACAGAAGAATCGAGCATGGGGATCCGCCGTGCCCCCAGGGAAAATGGGCAGCTGAAATCCGAGATCCTAGCAAGGGTGTCCGTGTTTGGCTTGGAACATACAACACTGCTGAGGAGGCAGCTAGCAGCATATGATGCTAAAGCCTGAAAAATCCGTGGCAAGAAAGCCAAGTCCAATTTTTCTGATAAAGTGTCGACTGCTCAAAAGTCCACCTCAAGCCAATCGCATCCAAGTCGCAAAGCCATCACCTACAAAGACTCGCGGACGATGAAGCTTTCAATCATCCGAACAACGCAGATAATGATTTGTTCGCAATGTTTGCCTTCATTGACAAGAAGATTCCGCAAAGCTTTGAGAGCGTTGGTTTGCTCCTCGGTGAAACCTCTTGTGCTTGTTGAGCTATTTGAGATGAACGTGCTCTCGATCGAGCAAAGAACACGTTTGGCTCTTCTGACTTTGGGTGGAGCGATGAGGCCATGACCCCAGATTACACTTCTGTCTTCGTTCCAAACGCTGTCATGCCAGCATATGGTGAGCCTCCTTACCTGCAAGGTGGAGCACCAGAGGAATAATTATGGTGCAATTGTGCTTTCTTAGGGAAATGGCACGCCTAATCTCACACAAGACGTGTCTGGTTTTGATCCTGAGATGAAGTATATGCCTTCATTGCCTTATGTTGAGAGCAGCTCAGATGGATCAATGGACAGTCTTCTGCAAAATGATGTTACTCAAGATGGGGCAAGCAATGGGGGTCAACTTATAGGATGTTTTCTTTGTATTCATGTATGACAAGAAACGAGATCAACTACTAAATGTGTGCATATATGTTTTTCTTGATATGTGCATAAGAGAAATTTAATATTCATTGTACGATTTGGGTCACGTAAGATTATAGGTATCATCCTATTTTGAGACTCCGTTGCAACGCACGGGCAACTTACTAGTGAAATATTAATTTTGACACACTAAGCACAGTAGGATGGGAATGGACATAGCATTGCATTTATGTTTCCGCTTTATCATAGTGTTGATTGCTGATATGAATTAAGTTTTATTGCTCATTAATTGATTGTGATTATTATGTGTGGGGATAACCCATGTTGAGAGGTGGAGGTAGTGGTTGTGATCCTGGGCTATACCAGGTTACACCACCGTTCGTGGTATATGAATAGCGAAGTGTCCACACCGGAGATCGTAGTACAGGCGTTGATAGCTAGTATTTTTAGAAGAGTTGTTCTCTCCTTTGAAATTTTATTTGGTCAACTCTTATCTTGTGGTGATTGATGAGTTTTTCCTTGGGCTTTTAGTTCATCCCGGTTGAGGGGTTGCTTTGAATTTATTCTTCTATTGGCTTATTTTGTCCCGTAAAGAAATCGTTGCTTTCCCAACCGATGGGTTATTCTTGCGGCTGGTAAACTTGATTAAGTTTGACCTTCGTGTTGGAGTTTGTCTTTCTTATTGGGAAAAAAAAAACTTGACCCACTTATTCATGTGATGTTTTTGGTTAATGAAAGCTTTCTTTTGCAAGTCCTTTAGTACGTGAGTGCTTTGACTCAATGTATCTCTCTTGGGTATTTTGAGTGTTGAAGATTAATTGATTTCTTTTATGAAAGAAGATGTTAAACCTTTTAGTGTTGTGTTGTCTTGGTTAAGTGAGAGGTTATAACCAAAGAAATTAATGGATATGATATAGGTCAACATGTTAGATCGGCAGTGTGTGCATGATCGATCCTAACAAAGATCCTTGAAAGAAAAGTGATTAATTTGAAAGTGTCTTGTAGTAGTTCTTGAGGAGCTGTGATTAAGAGTATGGTTATACCTAGTTGTAATCGATAGAGTTAATAAGAGGTGTAAAACGTTGATGAAATTGAGTCAATGACTAAGAGTGATACATCTGGTAAACTTCTTTGGTAAATTGGATTAACGTGTCTCAATGGTTTCATCTAACCTTTTGGGATTGTTAAGTTCAAAAGGAGTTAGATTTTTGTCTTAGTGGGTACTAATCTTGGAGTAACCTTTTTGTGGATACTTAGTGATTATAAGTAATTGCTAGGTGCAAATAATGTCTATTAATGTCTGGTGATGAGCATCACTAAGAGATAAATTGATGGGATGTCGGGACCGGATTTCTGAATCCGAACCCTTTGTGTATTTTCGCACCAGTCCCATGATCAGTAGCTAGTGCACACAGTTGAAACATTGTTGATAACAAACTCGAATCACGAATAACAATAATAAATAATCGAGTACCGCCTTATGGCCACTTATTACAAAAGAGGCTCAAGACCTTGAGTCTTACAAACAGCAGTAAACATAAATAAATAAACTCCGAGTGGTGGCCCATCAAAGTGCCCACCGGCATTCGACTGGGGAGCGCAACCTAGTACTCCGGGTGTCCTTCGTCAAAGCCACAAGCGAAGTAGTCGTAGTCCTCCGTGTCGATGACGGCTTCTGAGATTTATTTATGAGTGTAGCATGTGAGTACATAAAGTACTCCGCGAGTTTGGGAAACATGCATATGCATAGCTTTGACAAATGAGGCTTATATGGTTCTTTTGCACAAAGCAAATTTTTAAGTTCAAAACAATTTTCATAAAGCACATTTGACAAACGCAGTTTCAATAAATAAATTAATTGTATTACTAGTGGAGGTTCTAGCTACCAACCACTAGCATAAAGGCTCTAGCTGCCAAGGTTTTCGTAATAGGGCTCTAGTCGCCTAACCGGCTCTAGTCGCGTAAACTACCCGAGAGTCCCAACTGCTCCGGTTCCCAAAATTACTCTTTAAAATCAAAACCAAAATCTACCATGTGAAACACACCTTGCTCGCCCTTGACCGTGGGCACGGCTATTCGAATAGTTTTAACACTCTGCAGAGGTTGTACAACTTGACCCACAAGAGATGATCGCCGATATACCACACGCTTCCTTTGACGTGTGAATCAAGGAGAGAACATCACAAGGCTTTTACAAAGCTTCCTTTGACTCAGTTCGCCCGCTAAGGTTTCGCCTTCCGGCCCCTCTTGCGCCATGTGAATCAAAGACACACAACCATGACAAAACCGACTCAAAATTTTGCTAATTAGTTGGCCAGTCTCTGCTCCCATTTTGGACATATGGTTGTACCAGAGTGCTCGGCTTGAATAATCACAAGCGTCGGTCTTTAATATGACTTGGGCGGGACTAACACAATACATGATCTCGTGCTCTAGCTGCACCCGCCTAATCTTACCATCCACCCAAGTCTAAAACATCCTTTCATCATTATATTTTATTTTCCAAACACTGACATTACCTAATGTCATACATTTTCCAAAGAAAGCATAAAGGGTAAATAATGGTTTTTCTCCCCCAAAGGTTAAATAAAGCCGTAAAGCATGTCTAAGCAATTCTACCGTAATAAACTATTCTGCAAAATTGTATTCAATAATGCAGAATTTCTACACTAGGTTTACAAAGGTGCAGGACATCAAATATCAAGGATGATAGTAGCAAACTTTAGGTTTTTAACTAATAACCTACAGTTTAACTTATTCATTTAAATAGCAATGCATAACTTTTAAAACTGAAAACATGATTTACAAATCATAGGTTCAATGTGGTCAAAGGAGACTCGCCTTCGGTGATGTTGGAGGTAAAAGCTTCCTGTTGGTCCAAACTTGCGTCGACGACGTCGGACTCTACACACGCGCAAAGGACCAAAATAAATAGCAGAAAATAAATAAAATTACAAAATTACAAAATAAATACTGGAAGTAGAGAATGAATTTAGATGAATTTAGGAGAAAGAATCGATGGATTCGGAGTTCGTATGAGAACGAACGAAAATCTAGAAAATCAATTCTCCAAAAAAATAAAACCATGTATGTACATACACCATGCACGTATACTACACTGCATGGCACTGTTCATGAACAGTAAACAAAATAAAATGGCGATATTTGGGGAGCGAAATCCAGGGATGTGAAGAGGAAGCCGAGGGGCACGCGGCGACGTAGTCGGTTCGGGAAATGACTGACCGAGGAGAGAGAACGGAGTATGAAAGATTATCTAGTAGCCAGCACTGTTCATCTTCACTACGAATACAGAAAGCAAAGCACATGACTAGAAAAATTACTACTGTGCTTTGTTCATGAGGTCGAACAGAAAATCAAAAGCATGGCCGGTAGCTTGGTCCTAGTGCCGATGGTGCTCGGACAGCGACAACGACAACGCATTTAAGATGAAACAAGGTGGAAATTGGAAGAGTGGTACCGAGCACCTTTGACGTGATCACCTAGGTCGGCAGATCAACAGAGAGGAAGAACACCGCAAAGACGACGTAGCCGGACTCCGGGAAGACACCGGGTTGCGTCGCTTGATTCGAGCAAACAAAAGGAAACTAGGGAGTGTTGTTTGAGGCGAAAAGAAGAGGAGAGACGGGCACTCGTGATGCTCACTTTATAAAGCGAAGGGGACGCTTGAGTCGACAAAAACGGTACAGAGACTAAAGCTTGGCTGGTTTGCAAGAGATGAACGGAAAGAAACGGCCAAAAAGAATGCAATTGATAGTGGAAACATAAAATTGATGGTTGTATGATGTGGGTGATAAAGACACGATCATTTCGCTTCAACGGAATTGATTTTGGATGTTTGAGTGGAAAGAATTGATTTTAGGAGTGAAAGCGCATGTTTTGGAAGAAGAACAAAGACACGATTCGTGTGAGGAAGAAGATGAAAGGAGGAGAGAGAAAGAAGTATAGGATAAAAGAATGAAAGAGGGATTACTACTAGTTGACATCAAAAGACATACTGGCAGTGCATGCATGCATAAGGCTTTGGGTGTTAAGTGAGGTTTGCATGGGAGCAATTCTTGGATGGGTGATCACATGGGAAGTTCACAATTTTTTTATATATATATTTTTTAAAAAAAAATCCAAAAAAATCCAAACAAAATTTAATTAATTAATTTGAAATTAAATTTTAGAGAAAACGAAAATTGGGATGTTACAAACCTACCCCCCTTAGAAAGAATCTCGACCCCGAGATTCGGATGGACTGGGAAAAAGGTTGGGGTACTCTGCTCTTAAATCTTCTTCGCGTTCCCACGTTGCTTCCTTCTCCGAATGATTGCTTCACTGCACCTTACAGAATTTGATAGTCTTGCTTCTGGTTTGACGTTCTGCTTCTTCGAGAATTCTGACAGGGTGCTCCTGATAGGTGAGATCATCCTTCAACTCGACTTCCTCTAGAGGCAACTCTAAGGCATTTCTTCAACTGAGACACGTGAAAAACATCATGCACATCTGATAGCTGAGGTGGAAGCTTTAACTTGTAAGCGACTTCTCCTCTTCTGACTAGTACTGGAAAAGGTCCAATGTATCTCGGTGCAAGTTTTCCACTCACTCTGAAACGACGCATTCCCTTAATAGGTGAAACCTTCAGATACACATAATCTCCAGGTGCGAAAGCTAGATCTCGCCGGTGGTTATCAGCATAACTCTTGTGCTTGGATTGAGCTGTTTTCAAATTCTGACGAATCCTTCGTACCTGTTCTTCAGCCTCCTTCAAAACATCTTGTCCGAGCACTTGTCGTTCTCCGGTTTCATTCCAATACAAAGGAGTTCTGCACTTCCTTCCATAAAGTGCTTCAAAAGGCGACATTTGCAAGCTTGACTGGTAGCTGTTGTTATACGAAAATTCTGCATATGGCAAACTTACATCCCAACTTGTACTATTGGTTAAAGCACAAGCTCTTAACATATCTTCAAGAATTTGATTAACCCTCTCAGTCTGTCCGTCTGTCTGCGGATGGTAAGCTGTACTGAAGTTCAAGTTGGTGCCCAAAATTCCCTGTAGTTTTTGCCAAAATCTGGAGGTGAACTGAGATCCTCGATCTGATACAATCTTCTTAGGTACCCCATGCAGACACACTATTCTAGACATATACAACTCTGCGAGTCGGTCTCCCGAGTAGGTAGTCTTTACTGGAATAAAATGTGCAACCTTTGATAACCGATCTACAATAACCCAAATTGAATCATACCCAGATTTTGTTCTTGGCAGACCAGTGATAAAGTCCATTCCAATTTCTTCCCATTTCCATTCAGGTACCTTTAGAGGTTGAAGTAATCCAAAGAGTCTCGATGTTCACTTTAATCCACGACACACATCACAAAATGATACGTACTCAACAATTTCTCTTCTCATACTTGACCACCAATATCTCTCACGAAGATCTTGGTACATTTTTGTGCTTCCAGGATGAATCGAATATGCAGATTCATGGGCTTCCTTTAGAATCAAATTTTTGATTTCCTTATGATTTGGTATAAAGATTCTTTTTCCAAACCAAACAATGCCTCTCTCATCTTCTCAAAATCCAGTGCTTTGCCTTTTCTCATATTAACCTTGATTTCCTTAACATCCGGTCTTCCTTTTGAGCCTCCATGATCCGATCTTCCGAGTTGGTTGGACCTCAACGGTGTTCACACAACCCTCCTCAACTAATTTCGTGTTGAGTCGCTGAAATTCCTCGCATGAGAGCAGTGACTTTCTTTTATCAACATATTCTCGCAATAGCTTTTCCTACTCAAAGCATCGCCTACTACATTAGCTTTGCTCGATGATAATGTATTCCAACATCATAATCCTTGATTAGCTCTAACCATCTTCTTTGTCTTAAGTTGAGATCTGATCGAGTGAAAATATACTTAAGACTCTTATGGTCAGTATATATCTCACAACGACACGATAAGGTAATGCCTCCAAATCTTTAGAGCATGAACCACAATGACTAACTCTAAATCATGGGTTAGATAACTCGCTCATGCGACGCAATTGTCTCGATGCATAGGCTACTACCTTGCCTTCTTGCATTAACACACAACCAAGACCTTGTTTTGATGCATCACAGAAAATCTCAAAGTCTTTCCGAATGTCAGGCAAAATTAGCACTGGTGCAGTAGTTAACCTCTTCTTCAACTCTTGAAAACTTTGCTCACAGGCAGAGGTCCATTCAAACTTCTTTTCTTTCTTAAGCAATTCGGTGAGGGGTTTTGCAATCTTCGAAAAGCCTTCAATAAAACGACGATAGTATCCGGTTAAACCAAGAAAACTTCTGATTTTCTGAACTGATTTGAGTTGTCTCCAGTTAAGAACATCCCTAACTTTTCCTGGATCCACTGCTACTCCTCCAGCAGAAATTACATGCCCCAAGAAAGCAACTTCCTTTAACCAAAACTCACACTTACTAAATTTAGCATATAATTGATGCTCTCTGAGTTTGTCCAAAACTATCCTTAGATGTTCCTCATGTTCATTCTTATTTTTAGAGTAAATAAGAATGTCATCTATGAATACCACTACAAACTTATCCAGATATTTCATAAACACCTTGTTCATCAAGTTCATGAAGTAAGCTGGTGCATTTGTTAGACCAAATGACATCACAGTACATTCATAGAGACCATAACGAGTGGTGAATGCTGTCTTTGGGATATCCGATGGTCTTATCTTCAGCTGATGATATCCAGAGCGTAGATCAATCTTGGAGAAGACACTTGCTCCCTTTATGATGAGGATATCCCTACTACTTACGAGGTTATTCGTGAAGCAGAGCTAAACTTCTCAAACAACAGTGCATTTGTTTCTTAATGAATTTCCTTTGTTGCCAATGAGAATTGGTTACTACCTAAAGCAATACTTGGTGCATTCTCGTGTTTGACAAATTTAAAGACTTTGGAACCGAGAGGAGGAGAGGGAGGCGGGAACAAATTCATGGAGGAGAAACACATGCGACCAACAAGGGAGAAGAAACCCATGTGGCTAACGAGAGGGAACGTGCTCTCGGGATAAAACCCTAGCACATGCGGGCGGTAAAGAAAGACATATGGTGACATGGCAACAAGGGATAAAAGCGACATTATCTACTTCGCATCAACTCTCCACGGTTTCTCACTGAGAAGATCGGGCCTCCCCCCGTATCATGTGGTATCAGATTCTAGGTTTACTCGGTGAGAACTTCTTCACCCGTAGTTAGATTCGTTTTCTTTCCTATCGTACAATAAACCAAAAATTGCAGTACTAAAACCGTAGTTTAATCTGTTATTTCTTGTGCGTTTAGTTAAGTTTTCATCCATTAGAGTTTTGTTTTAGTGCTGATCCTTGTGTTTCCATTGCGTAGCTTAATCTTTATCAAAAAAAAAACAAATTTTGCTGATTGAACTCCCTCAATTAGCACCCAAAAACCATCATCTGATCTGTCCGTGCGCTGTCTTGCCAGCACAATCCGAGACGGTGTTGTTTCCTTATCCGAACTCCTTGGTGGGACTAGAGTCCTAATCAACCTCTAGCTCAAACACAATCCGAGTCCAATTGCTCCATCTCGAAGTTTCAGCCACTACATCATAGCCGTCCGAACCACTTTTGGTGTCCTTTTATATCCTTTCATCTTGAGACTAGCTATTGATATTGCACCTAGGGCTGCTCATTCAAGTTGATTACACGTTGCTGTTTTGTGAGGGTTGCGCAGTTCCACGGGGAGCAAAGAAGAGGGAAAAGAAGGAAAAGGCAGCCGTGATATAGAAAGAGCCGCAAGAAAAAAAAAAAAAACGCTAACTTTGCATACGACCTCCGATTGAGCGCTTGATCCGTTGGAAAGGAAACGGAAAATAGAGCCAAAAAGACGAAGTCCGGAAATGGGGTTTTACATCCGCAGAAGCCACCAGCACACGCAGCGGAAAACTTCGACCCCAAAAAGGTCGCTTAGGGCCTCAAACGCCCGCAAACCGAGAAAAATGGAGCGTGCTATTCGTGTGGATGAGGAGCGTGCTATTCGTGGTGGATGAGGAGCGACGACGGCGGCGCAGCGCGTCGCATGGCGGTGCCGCCAAACGCCGGATGGCAGCCGCGACGCCATCGAGCACATGGGCGTGGCGAGGCAACGCGCCGTGGTGGAGGCGCACCACGTGGTGTCCACGAGGAGGTGTGCATCGTGCACCTCGTAGTCGGGTTGATGAGGTCGAGCAATGGATGACGATTTCCGCCGATGACGATGACCGATAGCGCCACCACCGCAACAGCGTGCGGCGTCATCGACACGATGACGCCGAGGATTTTGTCGCTAAGCCCAAATTTACTCTCCCTATATTTTCGTGTGGTACAGATGTCGAACAATACCTCACTTGGGAGCGAAAGTTGATAAGTTGTTTCGGATGAACAACTATTCCAATGAGAAGAAGTCGTTGCTTGCGCCCAATGGCTTGGATGATTATGCCACACATTGGTGGGAGCAGTTCATCCGTAGCGCATGGAGCGCCATGACTTGCCGATTATAACTCGGGAGCAGATGAAGCAAAGATTTGCGGGCACGCTTTGTACCTCGCCACTACAAGCGCTCACTTTTGAGAAGTCGCTGTGGCTGCGATAAGGTATAAGATCAATTGATGAATATCATAAGGAAATGGAGACTATCATGATACATGCAGATGTCCGCGAATGAAGAATGTATCATGGCGAGATTTCTAGCCGGCATGAATCATGTCGTCTGCGCATTGTCAATCACCATCCCTATAATGATATGATTGAGTTGTTGCATCAAGCACGCCGGGCCGAGCGACAAGTGATTGAAGACGCACGATTTGTCGCCTGCTCACGTTCTTCACCACCCAGATGTAGCCATATAACAACACCGCATGTGATTCCCGCAAAGAACTACATGATACCACATGATACGGGGCGCCCGATCTTCTCGAGAAACCGTGGATAGTTGATGCGAAGCAGACGATGTCGCTAGCTGAACACTCGCGCCAATGCACGAACCTCAACTCTTCTGAATACGCCACAACACGGGTAGTTGTTCGTCGCGAGACCACGAACATTTAACGCCAAGTCCCCGATTCCCAATGGAACGACGGCTTGACCTTGAATTGCGAACTAACAATTGATCGCCTAGTTCTCTCTCAAAGTCCTCGCATGAAATCTGGGGTCGAAAGAACAAGCAATAGCTATGTTTCAATCTTATGAATAAACAGGTCTAATGGATACAAGGGAGGGGCAAGGGTATTTAAGGCGCCCTCCACGACTCACGCACGGCCTAGGGCCGGCCACACATGCCGAATCAAACTCTAACTCGGCTAAGACCTAAAAACACACAAAAAGGAAAACCTAACTTAAGTCCGTCACATTGTTTCGGTCATAGCGGCGCGACCGTAAGTCTTCTGAAGCTGGGGCCAAAACCATTGTGTGGGCCTTGTAATAAGCTTTCAAACAAGTCCAAGAACACCCCAATTGGACTCCGTATGCAAAAGTTATGGCCTTTTTATTACAACCCTGTTGGGCTGTCCCGAACCGAATCCGAATTGAATTCTGAGTTGATTCCGAGATGAATTTCGGTTGCACTTGTGGAAGATCCGAATTGGGCTTGAATTCTTGGGCTTTTCTCCGCTTGGTTGACCCACGTGAGCTTCTCCTCCATTGCTTTGACTCCGGCCTCCCTCTTGGTTCCAAAGGCTTCACAATGTTCAAACCTGAGAATGCACAAAACATTTGCATGAGGTAATACCCAATTCTCATCAATGACAATAGAAGATTCATTAACAAACAAAAGCACTGTTGATTTAGAAGTTTAGCTCTTGCTCGCGGTGGACCAATATGCACTTCAGACTTGAATTATTTGTAGCGCCACGTATGGCGCCCACCTCGCATGTGTATGACCACCAATAGGGAAAGATGTCTAAGTGTTAGGGATGCCCTCATCAGTTAACCCTGTGTGCACTAGCGTGATCATGGACTAGTGCAGTATACACGGAGGGTTCCAGAATCGTAATTCTGGGTCCCGACAGAGGTGGTATCGAGCCATACCGATCGTAGGTCTTGACCTTAGTTAGATTGGCCGCCTTTAGAGTGTCCAAATTATTTTCTAAAGGAAAAATTAACTTGCAAGGTTAATTAATTGCTTAACTCACCTCATATCTCTCTCGCCTCAACTATTGCTATAATCCCTTCTCTCCCCGCTGTTTTAAAGTTGCTCTTACCCTGTTCGTCTATCTTGACAGATGCCTCGTCTTCAGAGCTATGGTGAGCGCACTGGAGGGTATGCCACCGAGCTTTGGAAGTTGCTCCAGGTTCTTGGAGGTTTTGATCGTCCGCTGTACGTCGGCAACAACTGGATTGTGAATGGACAGAACCGTGGAGTGATCTGTCGCCTGACGATCTACGCCAGGAGGAACGACAAGGCGAGCAAACCTTCGCACGCCTCGTGAGGAAGATCACTTGGCCGAAGGTATCCAGAGTCGCCGCGCTTGGCCATGCCGCGATTCGCAACATCTACGCACGAGCTTCGTGACACCGCCTTCCGCTACCACCCCGTAGCCGCAGCCGTGGACTTGCCAAAGACGCTACCCGCCCACGTAGGAGAGCAACGCTACGCCGTGCACCTCGCACGCTTGTGGCCGCCAGAGGAAGCCTTGGAGAGAACCATCACGGAGCCGATCATGTCTATGAAGCCTGCAGAGTCAAGAGAAGGTCGCCACTCGCAAGAGATCCTCTACGACCAAGTTCCCAAGAAGAGGAAGACCCGAGGAGGATTTCAAGAAGATCCGTGGAAGGCCCAGCTGAGCCCAAGAAGATGCAGAGCCGAGGAGCAGTGGAGCCGTTGCACTGGGAACGCCTGCTCTCGCTGCACCAGCCTGTGGCATCGATCGGTTTACAAGATGCCGGCCACTTCGAGTCTCATACCGCCGTGAGCGCGCCGCGGTTGTGGAGGCTTTCGAGTAGTTGGTCTTAGTTCCAGCCAGCTTAGCTATTTGATTTGGTGAGTCGCCTTTAGGCGTAGTTTTGTGTGCTTAGGTCGTTGTTTTCTTTGTGTGTAGTATGAGCTGCAAAGGCCCTTAGGCATTTGTTGCAGCCATGCTAAGACCCTAAGTAATAAAGGTATTTCATTTGAGTTTCTTGAGTGTGTTTTGTTGGGTTTAACTGCGCCTACTTAGTTCTCAACTTATCTTTTGCTTGCTACCTTATCTAACCTATGGAGCTTCGCGATGGTTCAAACTCGTCGATCGCCGCTAGTGGTTCCTGCACTCAAAGACCGAGAAGCAATGAGCAACTAGTCGCAGGAGCGCTCCGCCACAAGCACCCCCAATTGACTTGCAGTAACTTTGGAGCTTTCATGGCAAAGCACATGCATCACCGATGAATACCATGATGACTCGGATGCAAGCTATGAACAACTGTGCCAACAACAACAACAACAATCAACAAGATGGAGCCTCACCGCTCATGGTCACCACTGACCATCCAAGCTTGCGTAATTTATGAGGACTCGCCCACCAACATTTTCCTGACACGCTCTCCGGTGGAAGCGGATGATTGGCTGAGTTATTGAAAGAAAACTGCGATCACCCAAAGGCAATGACCGTGAAAAGGTTCTCGTATGCCACTCACCGATGGAAGGCACCACCGAATGGTGGGAGAACTCGTGCCGCACATGAAACGCCACAGATATCACCCGAAGAATTTTCTGCGCGCCGCCACAAGATCATGTACCGTAATGAATTATCGATCTTCGATTCGCTTGTTTTCGAATGTTTGCAACCAAGAATAAATTGGAAGTTATGCAACTTAAGCATACTCGTTAGTCCACGCCAGAGCAGAGCTAAGTACTAGAGTGGGATGTTTAGGAGCTAAGTTACTCATAGTGGAGTTGAGTTTCTAGCCAACCTAATTGTCCTAGATACCCAAACCCTAGATGTCATTCTTGGCATGGAATTGTTATCCAAGCACAAAGTCGTGCTAGATTGTGGCCGAAGAGTCAGAATAATGAGGATGCCAAAGGAAACAAGGTAGAGTTTCTAGCCACCTCACTCGTGATGGACATTTACTAGTAAATGCCTTGAAGACCCTTTCCTTAGAAGAAGTGCCACGTCGCTGAATACCTGGATGTGTTTCCAGAGGAATTACTGTGAATGCCACCGGATCGTGACATTGAGTTTGTCATCGACCTAGTGCCGTGGACAACACCAATTTAAAGAGACCTTATCGGATGCCACCATGAATTGGTAGAGATGAAGAAGCAGATAGAAGAACTTCTTGAGAAAGGTTTTGTGAGACCTAGTTCGCCGCCATGGGGAGCGCTAGTGTTATTTGTCAAGAAGAAAGATGGAAGTATGAGGATGTGTATCGACATCGTTCTCTCAACGAGGTTACCATCAAGAACAAGTACCCACTACTCCCTGATAGATGATCCGCTTGATCGATGAAAGGAGCCGAGTGTTTTCAAAGAACGACTGCGCATCAAAGTTACCACCACCAAAGATTTGTCCTAAGGATATACCAAAACCGCTTCTCAACACGGTATGGACATTATGAGTTCTTAGTCATGTCCTTTGGTCCGACTAATGCCCCCGCATACTTCATGAACATGATGAATAAAGTATTCATGGAATATTTGGACAAGTTCGTAGTTGTGTTCATTGATGATATTCTAGTGTACTCCAAGTCGGAGGAAGAACACACCGAGCATTTAAGGATAATATTGAAAACTCGAGAGCATCGCTTGTATGCCAAGTTCGTAAGTGTGATTTTTGGAAAAGAAAGTGGATTTCCTTGGTCACGTGATGACAAATGAGGAGTAGCAATGACCCCTGTAAAGTTAAAGCAAGATACATTGGGAGCAGCCCAAAATCGTAAATCGATTCGCAGCTTGGGAATGGCAGTTATTACCGCTGCTTTCATCGAAGGATTCTCATCGATTGCTAAGCCCTTACGCAATTGTTGAAGAAGGAGAAAAAGTTCACTTGGACTCACTGTGAGGAAAGTTTTCAAGAGTTGAAGAAGCGTTTGACTTCAGCCCGTTGTTGATTCTACCGATATTCAAAGGATTTCGATATTCACCGTGATGCTTCGCGCCAAGGATTAGCATGCGCCCCGATGCAAGAAGGAAGAGCAACGCTATGCGCCAAGGCGCTTGAGACCTCACGAGGAGAATTACCCTACTCATGATCTAGAATTAGCCGCCATAGTGCATGCTTTAAAGATTTGGCGCCATTACCTCATCAGAATCGCCGTGAAGTCTACACGCATCATAAGAGCCTAAAGTACATCTTCACCCAATGATTTGAATATGAGACAGAGAAGATGGTTGGAATTGATCAAGGATTATAATCTTGGAATCCATTACCATCGGAAAAGCCAACGTAGTCGCAGACGCCTAAGTCGTAAGAGTTACCGCAATGCTTTGGAAGTAAAGGAAAGTTGCCCAGAACTGTATGAAGAATTTCAGAAGCTAAAGCTAGAAGTTGTGTCCGAAGGATTTGTAGCCAATTTGGAGGTATAGTCTACCCTCGAGAAGCAAATTTGTGAAGCACAACCAAAGGATTCTGTGTTGTCTCAAATCATGATCAAAATGGCAGAAGGGAAATTCAAAGATTTTACCAAAATGATCAGGATATACTCTGGATTAATGGTCGTATCGTGTACCGTATATCGATGGCCTAAGACAGCTTAATCTTAAAGGAGGCCCATGACTCAAAGTATTCGATTCACCCCGAAGTACCAAGATGTACCAGATGTTAAGACTAAATTTTGTGGCCAAATTTGAAGCGAAGTCGCAGAGTTCGTTGCCTTGTGCGACACCGCCGAAAGTAAAGGCAGAACACGAGAGACCAGCAGGTTTGTTGAACCGTCAAGATTCCGTAATGGAAGTGGGAAGAGATCGAATAGATTTTATCACCGGTTTACCCTGCACTCCAATCGTTACGATTCGATCCGGGTAATAGTCGATCGTCTAACCAAGGTTGCCCATTTCTTGCCACAAAACCACATACTCCGAGATCGCCTTGGAGTTGTACTTGGCCGATTGTCGCTTGTACGGTGTGCCCAAGAAGATAGTATCGATCGAGGGTCGCATTCACCTCTCGCTTTTGGCGTAGTTTGCATGAAGCCTTGGGTACTCATCTAAATTTCAAGATCGCATATCACCCATGCATGATGGGCGATCGAAAGAGTCAATCGATATTGAAGGATATGCCGAGAACTTGTGCTCTAGCAAATGCTACCCGTTGGGATAAAAGTTTACCCTACGCAGAATTTTCGACAACAACATTTATCAAGCTAGTCCGCAGATGTCACCATTTGAAGCTTTGTACGGCCGCGCTGAGAACCCCGCTGAATTGGTCGAAACAATGAACGATCGATTCGCCCGACATCATTCAAGAAGCGTAAGAGCAAGTGGAAATGATAAGAGAAAGATCAAGATAGCTCACCCAGCGTAAGAGCTATCGCCGATAATCGCCGCCGTGACCTCACTTTGAACCCGAGGATTTTGTGTATCTTCGAGTTACCCCACTCGCAGGCGCCAAAGGTTTCATGCCAAAGGAAGCTTGCCCCAGGTATGTTGGTCCGCTTAAGATTTTGGAACGCCGTGGAGAAGTTGCTTACGCTTGAGCCGCATGATCGTTAGCAGGAGTGCATGATGTCTTTCATGTCTCGCAATTGAAGAAGTGTCTTCGTGTGCCAGAAGAGCAAGCCCCGTTGGAATCAATTGACTTGAAGGAGGATCTTACCTACAAGGAGCAACAATAAGATTTTGGATGTCGCAGAGCGCCTCACCGTAAGCAAGACTATTCGCTTTTGCAAGGTTCATGGAGCAACCACTGGAAGGAAAAGCAACGTGGGAACGTGAAGAAGAGCTCAAGCCGAGTTTCCTAGCCTTTTTCTCTAGCTAGCCTGAATCTCAGGGTCGAGATTCCTTTAAGGGGGGAGGTTTGTAACATCCCAATTTTCAGAGCTTAAAAATCTTTTAATAGTTAGTAGGGAGAAAATTCACCATTTGGATTTTATTTGAATTAAATTCAAAAGCTTAATATTGGACTTTACAATCAAAAACATTTAATGTGAATAATCCCAACATGAACAATAGCCAAAACTATTTTATTTGGGTTCTATGTGCTCAGATATATTTTCTAGATTTTTCTAGAATTTTTCTGAGTTCATTTGCTATTTTCTTTTGCCCTTTTGAATTTCTGGTATTTTCTAAATTAGAAAATGTATTTAAAATCTCAGATTAAGTCCTTGGGCCGAATCTCCTTTAAGCCCTGACCCATTTCCATTCCTTCCAGCCCAGTCCTCGGCGCGCGGCCCGCTTCTCGGCCTTTTCTCGCGTGAGTGCGCTGTACCAAACCGCGCTCGCGCTTCCTTCCTTCGCGCTAACCGGTGGTCCCGCCGATCGCCACGCCCTCGCTGCTCGCCGGACTTCTCCTTCGTGTCCGAGCCGACTCGCGGCGCCGCCGCTTCCTCGCGGACTCTCCTCCTCCGTGACTATTTAAAGCCCGCACCGTCGCTGAATCTCTCCACCGCCTCCTCCAAAACCCTAGAGCCGCCTCTCGGATTCCGCCGCCATCGGGGAGAATCGAGCCCTTCAATCTCGGCGCCGCCGCAACCTTCTCCGCCATCTCGCACCGCCGTCGGTGAGCCCCAGCCTTCCGCGTCACCAGATTCGAGGTCGCCGTGGTGTGTTCGACCCGGTGCGCGCGGGATCTTCGCCGGAGGAGCCCGCGACGCCGCCGCTGCTCGACCATGCCGCCCGCGCTATCTTGTCGCCGCCGCCTCTGTGGTCGTCGCCGGTGTCTTTTGACCGTGTCACCGAGATCCTCGTCGCCTCCTCTTCCTAAGACACCACTTCGCCATCGCCGGGGAGCCTCCAGTCGCCGGAACCGTGTTCGCCGGAGTTGTGCCGCCGTGGAACCCCGTGGAGTCCACCTCACCTGCCAGCTCAGCCGCTACGTCACTTTCCCCGCTCGCGTGGCACCTACGTGTCGTCCTCATGTCGGCCACATCAGCACCCAAGTGCCACCTCACGCCTAAACCCAGATCCAATCTCCGGTGAAACCAGTCCACGGTGCACCGAGTCACTAACAGGTGGGACCCACCTGTCAGGCCGGTTGTCACCCCGTGCGAACGTCTCCGCTGACGTCAGCGTTGCGCAATATTCCGATTTTTCTTCAGAGAAATAATTCGGGAAATTCCAGAAAATCCAAATTAGGGTTTCTTTTAGATTTCCAATCTTCCAAAGCTCATAACTTTTGCATCCTAACTCCGATTGAGCCCATTCAAATTTCTAAATTTGTCTAAATTCAAGATCTATTTATCTGAGTTTTTTATTTAATTTTTGGAGCTTGTTTTGCCTCTGTTATTTATTTGTTTTGTTTGTTTGTGTCTCGCTTATGTAGTAGACGTTGATTCGTCGGGAATTTTGTGGAAGAAGGAGCGCCCAAGATCAAGACCAGTACATAGACCTTTCCAAGGCAAGTCATACCTTTGATCATCTTGAACCCTTTTCAAATTACTTTGTGTTAAATTATTGCATTCTACTTTAATTATTTATTTAAATACTTTGGGCATAGTTAATATCCAAATTGTTATCACACCTTGGCCTTGTATGTCATATTTCCTTGTCACCCTAGATTGGTTATGAGTTGGTAATATCATAGCACCAACGTGGGTTGGTTAGATGCGAGTACAATTGCTTAGCCATGCCACGGGTCATCATCACATGTAGGTTGCAAATATTAATTATGACTAAGTGACTATGGAACTTCGTGTAAAACTGTGTGCTATGTGTTGTTACTTTGTGATGGCATGTGTTGCACTAAAACCAACTGGGTGGTAAAGGATTTAGACTGAGGCAAGTGGTGGAGACTGTGTGACATGGTGGTCTATGTGATGGGAATGATGGTCTTTGTGACTTAGTTAGAAAATGGAAGTCTTGCCTTGGTCAATTAAGGACTTAACTTTGTGCGCCATTGAACTGAGCTCATCAGCACGCACCACATGCCCGGTATGGGACGGGCCTAACTTAGTAAGTTATGGATTATCGGCATTGATGTTCGTGTGGATAGGTTAGGTCGTGTGACAGGTGGAGGTGTGACTACTTGGTGGTTGCATCGCGGGACGATTCGCCTTCCCCGTCAATGCCGTGTGTGTTATACCAATTCTATGTGAGCCGGTATAGCGTTTGTAAGCACACCGGGAATGTCAATGTTTGAGATGAAGTTTCCGAACTGTTTTGTTACGATTGGTACTTGCTACACTAGTTGTATCTTGTGGGTAAAGTGTACAACCTCTGCAGAGTGTTAAATCAATCTATTCGAATAGCCGCGTCCGCGGTCATGGACATGCTCGGGGATTTCACACGAGGGGTAGTTTTCATAAAATGTTGGGATGGGAGCTGTGTGACCTCAATCATATGGCTTTGTGATACGGGGGAAGGCCCGATCTTCTCAGTGAGGAACCGTGGATAGTTGATGCGAAGTAGACGATGTCGCTAGCTGAACACTCGCGCCAATGCACGAACCCTCAACTCTTCGGAATACGCCCAAAACACACCGGGTAGTTGTTCGTCGCGAGACCACGAACGACGAACGCCAAGTCCCCAATTCCCAATGGAACGACGGCTTGACCTTGGATTGCAGAACAAAACAAATGGATTGCCTAATTCTCTCTCAAAGTCCTCGCATGAACTCTGGTGTCGAAAGAACAAGCAATAGCTATGTTTCAATCTTATGCATAAACTGGTCTACCTCTATGGTGCGCCATGGGGGTTTATATAGCCTCCCACGCAAGCACAAAGCTCTGATGAACAGTAACCAAGTGCTACAGATAATCCGAGTCCGACATCGCTCATCGCTATAGTATTCGAGTCCGATTACTGTTCACGTGAACAGTAATCCGATTCAAAAAAACATCCTACTTTAATATGGAAATTTAAACTAGTCTCCTCTCGGTTTCCCTTGTATTGTGAGCTTTCCTTTCTTAGCTTGCGCGAATTTGTTCGATGCACTTGATGCTTCTTTTATGCCAATGTAACCCTTGTTGTCATGTCACCATATGTCTTTCTTGACCGCCCGCATGTCCTAGGGTTTTATCCTCGAGAGCACGCTCTCTCGTTGGCCACATGGGTTTCTTCTCCTTGTTGGCCGCATGTGTTTCTCCTCCATGAATTTGTTCCCGCCCCCTCTCCTCCCTCTCGGTTCCAAAGTCTTTAAATTTGTCAAACCTGAGAATGCACCAAGTATTGCTTTAGGTAGTAACCAATTCTTATTGGCAACAAAAGGAAATTCATTAAGAAACAAATGCACTCGTTGTTTGAGAAGTTTAGCTCCTTCACTAATAACCTCATAAGTAGTAGGAATATCCTCATCAGATCTATCTTCTAATTGTAAAATGTGCAATAATAAGTTGTTCCATAAGTAAGGATTGCATTAGTGGCATAGCACCATTTCTTAATTTGCATTCAGGTGGCAAAATTTCAGAACAATTAACATTTGTCTCGCTAAGCCAAGAGATATGAGAGTAAGTGTATTCTGTCGATTCTGTGGTTTGTAATGCGTGTATATATTTTGCAATAATAGTCCGGTTGATTCTGTAATCCTCATGAAATGTTCTACTTCATTGCCGTGAGTGATTACCTAATGTCTCGTAAACATATTCGATCTTGGTGAATGGTGAATACACAAGAACGCCCTCCCTTCGCCGCGCCACCGCCCGCCCTGCTAGCTCCTCTCACGCTCTCTTCCTCCCTCTCTTTTGTTTTGGTTCCAGGCTCCCCTTCCTGGGAAGCTATCTCCTGATAGAGATGGTGCTTCCGACCCTGATGCAGATAAGAAGGGATTGGATTCTGAGATGGACATGGAGCATTAGATGTTTCACCAATTCTTTTGATTGGCCTCATCAGCTGGAGCATTGGATGTTTGATACTGATTGATCTATTTTATTCATCTTTTGGTTCAATTTTGTGCTGGATTCGGAAGGTTTCAGATTACTTGGTCACCTGATTCACTTATTGTCATCTGTAGATGCAATTTTCTTGTGTACGGGGGCATAAAAAGGGATACCTGAGCTAAGATATGAATTCATCTATTTTTACAGATAGATTGATTACCTGTTGGAATGGTGAGTGAGTCACTTGTTCGAAATAAAAGGATTGCTCTTTGGGATGATTTGATCACATGATAGAATATCTTGATCGTTTGATAACCATCGTTGACTCTAACATGCAATTTTCTTGGCAATTTGTAGGAGCTATAGTTTGGTTGACTGAAACATTTTCTTGTAGTTTGTTAACAATGTGTACATTTCATATCTATGGTTTATAGCTATGATAATTCTTATTTAGTTAGTTACTAACTGCTCATTTGAGTATTATTTTTATTGTACTTTAAAAAAATGTATTGTACAAACTTCCAATGCCCTATTCCAAATGTTTTGTTGAGATGCACTAATAAACAACCTTTAATGTAGACGGTGTGCCAACTCCAAAGCCTGCTCAACTTGATGGACTGCGCTAGATCACAAAGCGCAACAGAAGAATCAATCGACAGGGGATCCGCCGGCCCCCGGGAAAATGGGCGGTGAAACCGAGATCCTAGCAAGGGTGTCCGTGTTTGGCTTGGAACATACAACACTGCTGAGGAGGCAGCTAGCAGCATATGATGCTAAAGCCTGAAAAATCCGTGGCAAGAAAGCCAAGTCCAATTTTTCTGATAAAGTGTCGACTGCTCAAAAGTCCACCCTGAAGCCAACTGCTGTCAAGTCAGCAAAGCCATCACCTACAAAGACCTGTGACGATGAAGCTTTCAATCATCTGAACAACGCAGACAATGATTTGTTCGCAATGTTTGCCTTCATTGACAAGAAGATTCCTGCAAAGCCTGTTGAGAGCGTTGGTTTGCTCCCTCCGGTGAAACCTCTTGTGCTTGTTGAGCTATTTGAGATGAACGTGCTCTCTGATCAGAGCAGCAACACGTTTGGCTCTTCTGACTTTGGGTGGAGCGATGAGGCCATGACCCCAGACACACTTCGCTTCGCTCCAAACGCCGTCATGCCAAAGCATATGGTGAGCCTCCTTACCTGCAAGGTGGAGCACCAGAGGAATAATTATGGTGCAATTGTGCTTTCTTAGGGAAATGGCACGCCTAATCTCACACAAGACGTGTCTGGTTTTGATCCTGAGATGAAGTATATGCCTTCATTGCCTTATGTTGAGAGCAGCTCGGATGGATCAATGGACGGTCTTCGCAAAATGATGTTACTCAAGATGGGGCAAGCAATGGGGTCAACTTATAGGATGTTTTCTTTGTATTCATGTATGACAAGAAACGAGATCAACTACTAAATGTGTGCATATATGTTTTTCTTGATATGTGCATAAGAGAAATTTAATATTCATTGTACGATTTGGGTCACGTAAGATTATAGGTATCATCCTATTTTGAGACTCGTTGCAACGCACGGCAACTTACTAGTGAAATATTAATTTTGACACACTAAGCACGAAGAGGATGGGAATGGACATAGCATTGCATTTATGTTTCCGCTTTATCATAGTGTTGATTGTCGATATGAATTAAGTTTTATTGCTCATTAATTGATTGTGATTATTATGTGGGGATAACCCATGTTGAGAGGTGGAGGTAGTGGTTGTGATCCCGGCTATACTGTGTTACACCACCGCTCGTGGTATATGAATAGCGAAGTGTCCACACCGAGATCGTAGACAAAGCGTTGATAGCTAGTATTTTTAGAAGAGTTGTTCTCTCCTTTGAAATTTTATTTGGTCAACTCTTATCTTGTGGTGATTGATGAGTTTTTCCTTGGGCTTTTAGTTCATCCCGGTTGAGGGGTTGCTTTGAATTTATTCTTCTATTGGCTTATTTTGTCCCGTAAAGAAATCGTTGCTTTCCCAACCGATGGGTTATTCTTGCGGCTGGTAAACTTGATTAAGTTTGACCTTCGTGTTGGAGTTTGTCTTTCTTATTGGGAAAAAAAACTTGACCCACTTATTCATGTGATGTTTTTGGTTAATGAAAGCTTTCTTTTGCAAGTCCTTTAGTACGTGAGTGCTTTGACTCAATGTATCTCTCTTGGGTATTTTGAGTGTTGAAGATTAATTGATTTTTTTATGAAAGAAGATGTTAAACCTTTTAGTGTTGTGTTGTCTTGGTTAAGTGAGAGGTTATAACCAAAGAAATTAATGGATATGATATAGGTCAACATGTTAGATCGGCAGTGTGTGCATGATCGATCCTAACAAAGATCCTTGAAAGAAAAGTGATTAATTTGAAAGTGTCTTGTAGTAGTTCTTGAGGAGCTGTGATTAAGAGTATGGTTATACCTAGTTGTAATCGATAGAGTTAATAAGAGGTGTAAAACGTTGATGAAATTGAGTCAATGACTAAGAGTGATACATCTGGTAAACTTCTTTGGTAAATTGGATTAACGTGTCTCAATGGTTTCATCTAACCTTTGGGATTGTTAAGTTCAAAAGGAGTTAGATTTTTGTCTTAGTGGGTACTAATCTTGGAGTAACCTTTTGTGGATACTTAGTGATTATAAGTAATTGCTAGGTGCAAATAATGTCTATTAATGTCCGTGATGAGCATCACTAAGAGATAAATTGATGGGATGTCGACCGGATTTGAATCCAACCCTTTGTGTATTTTCGCATCACCCCATGATCGTAGCTAGTGCACACAGTTGAAACATTGTTGATAACAAACTCGAATCACGAATAACAATAATAAATAATCGAGTATCGCCTTATGGCCACTTATTACAAAAGAGGCTCAAGACCTTGAGTCTTACAAAGAAGAGAAACATAAATAAATAAACTCGAGTGGTGGCCCATCAAAGTGCCCACCGCATTCGATCGGGAGCGCAACCTAGTACTCCGGTGTCCTTCACAAAGCCACAAGCGAAGTAGTCGTAGTCCTCCGTGTCGATGACGGCTTCGAGATTTATTTATGAGTGTAGCATGAGTACATAAAGTACTCGCGAGTTTGGGAAACATGCATATGCATAGCTTTGACAAATGAGGCTTATATGGTTCTTTTGCACAAAGCAAATTTTTAAGTTCAAAACAATTTTCATAAAGCACATTTGACAAACGCAGCTTCAATAAATAAATTAATTGTATTACTAGTGGAGGTTCTAGCTACCAACCACTAGCATAAAGGCTCTAGCCGCCAAGGTTTTCGTAATAGGGCTCTAGTCGCCTAACCGGCTCTAGTCGCGAAACTACCCGAGAGTCCCAACCGCTCCTGTTCCCAAAATTACTCTTTAAAATCAAAACCAAAATCTACCATGTGAAAACACACCTTGCTCGCCCTTGACCGTGGGCACGGCTATTCGAATAGTTTTTAACACTCGCAGAGGTTGTACAACTTGACCCACAAGAGATGATCGCCGATATACCACACGCTTCCTTTGACGTGTGAATCAAGGAGAGAACATCACAAGGCTTTTACAAAGCTTCCTTTTGACTCAGTTCGCCCGCTAAGGTTTCGCCTTTCCGGCCCCTCTTGCGCCATGTGAATCAAAGACACACAACCATGACAAAACCGACTCAAAATTTTGCTAATTAGTTGGCTGTGTCTGTTCCCATTTTGGACATATGGTTGTACGGTAGTGCTCGGCTTGAATAATCACAAGCGCCGGTCTTTAATATGACTTGGCGGGACTAACACAATACATGATCTCGTGCTCTATTGCACCGCCTAATCTTACCATCCACCCAAGTCTAAAACATCCTTTCATCATTATATTTTATTTTCCAAACACCGACATTACCTAATGTCATACATTTTCCAAAGAAAGCATAAAGGGTAAATAATGGTTTTCTCCCCAAAGGTTAAATAAAGCCGTAAAGCATGTCTAAGCAATTCTATCAGATAAACTATTCTCGCAAAATTGTATTCAATAATGCAGAATTTCTACACTAGGGTTACAAAGGTGCAGGACATCAAATATCAAGGATGATAGTAGCAAACTTTAGGTTTTTAACTAATAACCTACAGTTTAACTTATTCATTTAAATAGCAATGCATAACTTTTAAAACTGAAAACATGATTTACAAATCATAGGTTCAATGTGGTCAAAGGAGACTCGCCTTCGGTGATGTTGGAGGTAAAAGCTTCCTGTTGGTCCAAACTTGCGTCGACGACGTCGGACTCTACACACGCGCAAAGGACCAAAATAAATAGCAGAAAATAAATAAAATTACAAAATTACAAAATAAATACTGGAAGTAGAGAATGAATTTAGATGAATTTAGGAGAAAGAATCGATGGATTCGAGTTCAGATGAGAACGAACGAAAATCTAGAAAATCAATTCTCCAAAAAAATAAAACCATGTATGTACATACACCATGCACGATACTACATCGCATGGCAATGTTCATGAACAAGAAACAAAATAAAATGGCGATATTTGGGGAGCGAAATCCAGGATGTGAAGAGGAAGCCGAGGCACGCGCGACGTAGTCGATTCGGGAAATGACCGACCGAGGAGAGAGAACGGAGTATGAAAGATTATCTAGTAGCCGCATTGTTCATCTTCACTACGAATCACGAAAGCAAAGCACATGACTAGAAAAATTACTCGTGCTTTGTTCATGAGGTCGAACAGAAAATCAAAAGCATGGCGGTAGCTTGGTCCTAGTGCCGATGGTGCTCTGACAGCGACAACGACAACGACGAAGATGAAACAAGGTGGGAAATTGGAAGAGTGGTACGGGAGCACCTTTGACGTGATCACCTAGGTCGGCAAATCAACAGAGAGGAAGAACACCGCAAAGACGACGTAGCCGGACTCCGGGAAGACACCGGGTTGCGTCGCTTGATTCGAGCAAACAAAAGGAAACTAGGGAGTGTTGTTTGAGGCGAAAAGAAGAGGAGAGACGGGCACTCGTGATGCTCACTTTATAAAGCGAAGGGGACGCTTGAGCTGACAAAAAACGGCTGTAGACTAAAGCTTCAGTTTCGGTTTGCAAGAGATGAACGGAAAGAAACGGCCAAAAAGAATGCAATTGATAGTGGAAACATAAAATTGATGGTTGTATGATGTGGGTGATAAAGACACGATCATTTCGCTTCAACGGAATTGATTTTGGATGTTTGAGTGGAAAGAATTGATTTTAGGAGTGAAAGCGTGCGTTTTCGGAAGAAGAACAGCACACGCATTCGTGTGAGGAAGAAGATGAAAGGAGGAGAGAGAAAGAAGTATAGGATAAAAGAATGAAAGAGGGATTACTACTAGTTGACATCAAAAGACATACTGGCAGTGCATGCATGCATAAGGCTTTGGGTGTTAAGTGAGGTTTGCATGGGAGCAATTCTTGGATGGGTGATCACATGGGAAGTTCACAATTTTTTTATATATATATTTTTTAAAAAAAAATCCAAAAAAATCCAAACAAAATTTAATTAATTAATTTGAAATTAAATTTTAGAGAAAACGAAAATTGGGATGTTACAAACCTACCCCCCTTAGAAAGAATCTCGACCCCGAGATTCGGATGGACTGGGAAAAGGTTGGGGTACTCGCTCTTAAATCTTCTTCGTGTTCCCACGCTGCTTCCTTCTCCGAATGATTGCTTCACCGCACCTGCGTAATTTGATAGTCTTGCTTCTGGTTTGACGTTCTGCTTCTTCGAGAATTCTGACAGGGTGCTCCTGATAGGTGAGATCATCCTTCAACTCGACTTCCTCTAGAGGCAACTCTAAGGCATTTCTTCAACTGAGACACGTGAAAAACATCATGCACATCTGATAGCCGAGGTGGAAGCTTTAACTTGTGTTTACTTCTCCTCTTACGACTAGTCTTCGAAAAGGTCCAATGTATCTCGGTGCAAGTTTTCCACTCACTCTGAAACGACGCATTCCCTTAATAGGTGAAACCTTCAGATACACATAATCTCCAGGTGCGAAAGCTAGATCTCGCCGGTGGTTATCAGCATAACTCTTGTGCTTGGATTGAGCTGTTTTCAAATTCTGACGAATCCTTCGTACCTGTTCTTCAGCCTCCTTCAAAACATCTTGTCCGAGCACTTGTCGTTCTCCGGTTTCATTCCAATACAAAGGAGTTCTGCACTTCCTTCCATAAAGTGCTTCAAAAGGCGACATTTGCAAGCTTGACTGGTAGCTGTTGTTATACGAAAATTCTGCATATGGCAAACTTACATCCCAACTTGTACTATTGGTTAAAGCACAAGCTCTTAACATATCTTCAAGAATTTGATTAACCCTCTCAGCCTGTCCGTCTGTTTGCGGATGGTAAGCTGTACTGAAGTTCAAGTTGGTGCCCAAAATTCCCTGTAGTTTTTGCCAAAATCTAGAGGTGAACTGAGATCCTCGATCTGATACAATCTTCTTAGGTACCCCATGCAGACACACTATTCTAGACATATACAACTCATGAGTCGGTCTCCGAGTAGGTAGTCTTTATCGAATAAAATGTGCAACCTTTGATAACCGATCTACAATAACCCAAATTGAATCATACCTGCATTTTGTTCTTGGCGCACCGGTGATAAAGTCCATTCCAATTTCTTCCCATTTCCATTCGGTACCTTTAGAGGTTGAAGTAATCCAAAGAGTCTCGATGTTCACTTTAATCACGACACACATCACAAAATGATACGTACTCAACAATTTCTCTTCTCATACTTGACCACCAATATCTCTCACGAAGATCTTGGTACATTTTTGTGCTTCCAGGATGAATCGAATATGCAGATTCATGGGCTTCCTTTAGAATCAAATTTTTGATTTCCTTATGATTTGGTATAAAGATTCTTTTTCCAAACCAAACAATGCCTCTCTCATCTTCTGAAAATCCAGGTGCTTTGCCTTTTCTCATATTAACCTTGATTTCCTTAACATCTGGGTCTTCCTTTTGAGCCTCCATGATCTGATCTTCCAGAGTTGGTTGGACCTCAACGGTGTTCACACAACCCTCCTCAACTAATTTCAGGTTGAGTCGCTGAAATTCCTCGCACAGAGCAGGCTGACTTTCTTTTATCAACATATTATTGCAATAGCTTTTCCTACTCAAAGCATCAGCTACTACATTAGCTTTGCCTGGATGATAATGTATTCCAACATCATAATCCTTGATTAGCTCTAACCATCTTCTTTGTCTTAAGTTGAGATCTGACTGAGTGAAAATATACTTAAGACTCTTATGGTCGGTATATATCTCACAACGATTACCGATAAGGTAATGCCTCCAAATCTTTAGAGCATGAACCACAACAGCTAACTCTAAATCATGGGTTAGATAACTCTGCTCATGCGGACGCAATTGTCTCGATGCATAGGCTACTACCTTGCCTTCTTGCATTAACACACAACCAAGACCTTGTTTTGATGCATCACAGAAAATCTCAAAGTCTTTCCGAATGTCAGGCAAAATTAGCACTGGTGCAGTAGTTAACCTCTTCTTCAACTCTTGAAAACTTTGCTCACAGGCAGAGGTCCATTCAAACTTCTTTTCTTTCTTAAGCAATTCGGTGAGGGGTTTTGCAATCTTCGAAAAGCCTTCAATAAAACGACGATAGTATCCGGTTAAACCAAGAAAACTTCTGATTTTCGGAACTGATTTGAGTTGTCTCCAGTTAAGAACATCCCTAACTTTTCCTGGATCCACTGCTACTCCTCCAGCAGAAATTACATGCCCCAAGAAAGCAACTTCCTTTAACCAAAACTCACACTTACTAAATTTAGCATATAATTGATGCTCTCTGAGTTTGTCCAAAACTATCCTTAGATGTTCCTCATGTTCATTCTTATTTTTAGAGTAAATAAGAATGTCATCTATGAATACCACTACAAACTTATCCAGATATTTCATAAACACCTTGTTCATCAAGTTCATGAAGTAAGCTGGTGCATTTGTTAGACCAAATGACATCACAGTACATTCATAGAGACCATAACGAGTGGTGAATGCTGTCTTTGGGATATCCGATGGTCTTATCTTCAGCTGATGATATCCAGAGCGTAGATCAATCTTGGAGAAGACACTTGCTCCCTTTATGATGAGGATATCCCTACTACTTACGAGGTTATTCGTGAAGCAGGAGCTAAACTTCTCAAACAACAGGTGCATTTGTTTCTTAATGAATTTCCTTTTGTTGCCAATGAGAATTGGTTACTACCTAAAGCAATACTTGGTGCATTCTCAGGTTTGACAAATTTAAAGACTTTGGAACCGAGAGGGAGGAGAGGGAGGCCGGGAACAAATTCATGGAGGAGAAACACATGCGACCAACAAGGGAGAAGAAACCCATGTGGCCAACGAGAGGGAACGTGCTCTCGGGATAAAACCCTAGCACATGCGGGCGGTAAAGAAAGACATATGGTGACATGGCAACAAGGGTTACATTGGCATCAAAAGAAGCATCAAGTGCATCGAACAAATTCGCGCAAACTAAGAGAAGGAAAGCTCACAATACAAGGGAAACCGAGAGGGAGACTAGTTTAAATTTCCAAATTAAAGTAGGATGTTTTTTTAATCGGATTATTGTTTACGTGAGCGAATCGGACTCGGACACTATAGCGATGAACAATGTTCGACTCGGATTCATTGTAGCACTTGGTTCTTGTTGATCCGAGTTTTGTGCTTGCGTGGGAGGCTATATAAACCCCCATGGCGCACCATAGAGGTAGACCAGTTTATGCATAAGATTGAAACATAGCTATTGCTTGTTCTTTCGACACCGAGTTCATGCGAGGACTTTGAGAGAGAATTAGGCGATCCATTGTTCGCTCGCAATTCAAGGTCAAGCCGTCGTTCCATTGGGAATCGGGACTTGGCGCTTAAATCGCTCGTGGTCTCGCGACGAACAACTACCCGTGTGTTTTGGGCGTATTCAAGAGTTGAGGGTTCGTGCATTGGCGCGAGTGTTCAACTAGCGACATCGTACTTCGCATCAACTATCCACGGTTCCTCATCGAGAAGATCGGGCATTTCCCGTATCATATGGTATCGATTCTAGGTTTACTCGGTGAGAATTTCTTTACCGTAGTTAGATTCGTTTTCTATCCTATCGCCCAATAAACCGAAAATTGCAATACCAAAACCGTAGTTTAATCTGTTATTTCTTGTGCGTCTAGTTAAGTTTTAATCCATTAGAGTTTTTGTTTTTAGTGTTGATCCATGTGTTCCTTTTTGCGTTGCTTAATCGTTGTGTTCACATAAATCGTACCAAATTGCTGATTGAACTCCTCAATTAGCACCCAAAAGAGATAGCCGACCAAACACTTTGGGTTTCTTGAGCTTCACTTATATCCTTTCATCCTTGAGACTAGCTTTTGTACATTGCACTAGGGCTGTTCTTTGGTTTATTTACACGTTGTTGAATTGTGAGACTTGTGCAATCAAGAGGAGCAAACCCTATTTCGCCATTGCAATAAGAAAAGAGGTAAAGGCAGCGGTTACAAGAAAAAGCCACGGCTTGAAAAGGTATTAAAAAAACAAAAGATCAAACCCGCAAATACCAGTACCAAATTTTTTCCTTTCGGTTTCCTTAATAGCCGAAGGGCGAAGAGCTTTGTTCATGCGGTTTTGAGAAAAAAAAAACAAACAAAAAGGGGCTGGCCGAAATTGGGAAGAGTAAACCTTAGTCCACAATTTCAGATTGTGTATTTAATCTATTTGAGCAATCTTGTGCCCTAACATTGATATCTTTGCAATTGGCTAGCGTCTCTCATAGTACTTGGTGCAAAAACGAGCTAGTTTTCACCTCAATTTCAGTTTGTCTCTCACTAGCTCATTCCTTTGTTTGCATTAAGTCACATTTATCTTTGTTTGTGCGTTCATACATGATACGGGGGGAGGCCCGATCTTCTCAGTGAGGAACCGTGGATAGTTGATGCGAAGTAGACGATGTCGCTAGCTGAACACTCGCGCCAATGCACGAACCCTCAACTCTTCGGAATACGCCCAAAACACACCGGGTAGTTGTTCGTCGCGAGACCACGCACGACGAACGCCAAGTCCCCAATTCCCAAAGGAACGACGGCTTGACCTTGGATTGCAGAACAAAACAAATGGATCGCCTAATTCTCTCTCAAAGTCCTCGCATGAACTCTGGTGTCGAAATAACAAGCAATAGCTATGTTTCAATCTTATGCATAAACTGGTCTACCTCTATGGTGCGGCCATGGGGGGTTTATATAGCCTCCCACGCAAGCACAAAGCTCGGATGAACAGTAATCCGAGTCCGACACTGTTCACTGCTACAGTAATCCGAGTCCGATTACTGTTCACATGAACAGTAATCCGATTCAAAAACACCCTACTTTAATTTGGAAATTTAAACTAGTCTCCCTCTCGGTTTCCCTTGTATTGTGAGCTTTCCTTCTCTTAGCTTGCGCGAATTTGTTCGATGCACTTGATGCTTCTTTTGATGCCAATGTAACCCTTGTTGCCATGTCACCACATGTCTTTCTTGACCGCCCGCATGTGCTAGGTTTTTATCCTGAGAGCACGTTCCCTCTCGTTGACCACATGGGTTTCTTCTCCCTTGTTGGCCGCATGTGTTTCTCCTCCATGAATTTGTTCCCGGCCTCCCTCTCCTCCCTCTCGGTTCCAAAGTTTTTAAATTTGTCAAACCTGAGAATGCACCAAGTATTGCTTTAGGTAGTAACCAATTCTCATTGGCAACAAAAGGAAATTCGTTAAGAAACAAATGCACCTGTTGTTTGAGAAGTTTAGCTCCTGCTTCACGAATAACCTCATAAGTAGTAGGGATATCCTCATCATCCTCCCTTTCTTCAAAAAAAGCCGTCCTCGGCTTTTGATAACTCAAGATGTGCTAGACAAAAATACAACGTATATGCATGGTATATATATTTGTCATCCAAACTCCTCTCGCTTAGCACATGATGATTTCTTTGAAAGTGTAATAAACAAAAGAACAACGTATATCGTGGTATATGTATGCATCAATTGTTGTGACATTCTCGTTGTTGCGCACAAAATAATTAGGATCATAGCAGCCATAGGATGTATTCGATATATACATTGCGATACTTTCAGTCACATCATTCTCCCTCCCATGAGAAAAAATCGTCCTCGACTTTGGTAAGTACATGGACAAGATATAAGAGGGACCCACTAGATCAAGTTATTCAAATATTGGAGAGAAAAATTTTAGTTTCTTCCATGCTTCAACTCGACTACGTTGTTTACATGTATAGGAGAAACAAGTAGGCATCATATTGCGTTCTAAACAATAGGCACTTGTATTAAAATCCATCTCAAAATGATCATGATATTTCTCAATAGATGGTTTATGCAAAACATGCAAGTTTAAATCAGCAAGATTATCACAGGTAATGCATATTCGATAAACATAGAACTTGTCATCTACACCATAATCTCCAATCAAATTGAATGTATATGTGTAGGCATAAGGACTAACGAGTGATTTTAAACATGAAACTTTAGCAAGATTCTCAATCACACTAGATAGCTCTCTATGAACATCGAACACGATATAGTATAAAAGATCATCAAAAGATATTTTAGTAAGAACGTCCTTATGGGTAATCAATTCCACATTATGTAAATTGAGCGTACAAATTTTAGAACATGGAATATTCAAAGGAACACTAGAGATCGAACTCGTACGTACCTCTTCTTGATGAGTATGCAATTCAACACCATTACTGTTACCTTTACCATCCTCCTCAGTTGTTGTAGGTGTTGTAGATATCAAATCATCATCATGAAACCATTGGATCGCAAGCACTCTATCCCCCACCGTGGTTATCTCCTCGTCTTTCACGTCCAACGGTGCCGGTTGTTCAACTTTCAACTCATTTTCTTTAATATCAACCTGCATAATGTGAGAAACAACACTAGAAGTAGAAAATAAATCGTGAATTTCAGTAGTAACCTCACTTTGACTATCATCTACTTCTCTCTTTTCTTTTGGTGCATCTTTCTCACACTCAATAGAGATGCTCTCAACCTCACATATGGTGGAATCACACAGCTCACTCTCTTTATCATTCTCACTCAATTTGGCTATGTGGCACTCATTCTCATATGGGTTTGGATACATCCCGTCCCCCAAAGATTGTGGGTCAGCAATTGAGCAATTACCAGTAACCACAAACTCTTCATGAAGCAATGGGGCAGCACTACACGAAACATGTACCGAAGGGAATGTCCCATGCTCGGTCGCCTTCACATGTGATATACTAGCGGCATTTAAACCTTTTCGTGGACAAGTCAACTTGTCAAGTAGAGAACGCTTGTAGTGGCGAGGTACAAAACGTGCCCGGAAATGCTGCTTCATCTGCTCCCACGTGATAATCGGCAATTCATGGCGCTCCATACGCTTACGAATAAACTGCTCCCACCAATGTGTGGCATAATCAGCCAAGCCACTAGACGCAAGTAAGAGCTTCCTCTCATTGGTATAGTTGTGCATCCGAAATAGAGTATCAATTTCTAGCTCCCAAGTGAGATATTCTTGTACATCTGTACGACCAGAAAATATAGGGATAGAAAATTTGGGCTTATCGTGAAAATCCTTACGATGCACGTTTGGTTGATTGAACATGGCGTGCAGCTCCAAGAAGTTGTTGTTGATGTCCGTGACGTAGTTGCGTAACCTCCTCTCGAGGTTGTTCAATCCAGTCCGAACGGACTGAGCTCATCGCGCACACCATTATCACGATCATGAAGTTGCTTTGTAGCGCCCCACACAACCGTGTATACTCCGCCCACGTAACGGTGGATTCTCCTCATGACGACATGGATACAACTCACAAATAGCAAACGAAATTATATCCGGGTTAGTAAAAAAACTTGCTCTCTACGCCGCAACTCACCATCCCGAACACAAGACAAGCTTACTGTTCCAAAGTGAATCAAGGACGGCAAATCGGCGATTGTGACAATGGCGACCTTAACCCGTAATGTATGAGCGTAACCAAGAGCAAGGAGTACACAAACGGGTGTAGGTGGAGCTCGGACAGGTATGTGTATATCCTATGCAATCTGATATTGAAGGTATTGTAAAGCTAAGTAATGATCCAAGCTAGAGTATTTTGCCTATGTGCTGATCCAAAAGGTTTAAGCGAAGTGTATGAACGCACAAACAAAGATAAATGTGACTTAATGCAAACAAAGGAATGAGCTAGTGAGAGACAAACTGAAATTGAGATGAAAACTAGCTCGTTTTTGCACCAAGTACTATGAGAGACGCTAGCCAATTGCAAAGATATCAATGTTAGGGCACAAGATTGCTCAAATAGATTAAATACACAATCTGAAATTGTGGACTAAGGTTTACTCTTCCCAATTTCGGCTAGCCCTTTTTTTTTTTTTTTTCTCAAAACCGCATGAACAAAGCTCTTCGCCTTCGGCTATTAAGGAAACCGAAAGGAAAAAATTTGGTACTTGGTATTTGCGGGTTTGATCTTTTGTTTTTTTAATACCTTTTCAAGCCGTGGCTTTTTCTTGTAACCTGCCTTTTCCTCTTTTCTTATTGCAATGGCCGAAATAGGGTTTGCTCCTCTTGATTGCACAAGTCTCACAATTCAACAACGTGTAAATAAACCAAAGAACAGCCCTAGTGCAATGTACAAAAGCTAGTCTCAAGGATGAAAGAATATAAGTGAAGCTCAAGAAACCCAAAGTGTTTGGTCGGCTATCTCTTTTGGGTGCTAATTGAGGAGTTCAATCAGCAATTTGGTACGGTTTATGTGAACACAACGATTAAGCAACAAAAAAGGAACACATGGATCAGCACTAAAAACAAATACTCTAATGGATGAAAACTTAACTAAACGCACAAGAAATAACAGATTAAACTACGGTTTTGGTATTGCAATTTTGGTTTATTGGACAATAGGATAGAAAACGAATCTAACTACGGGTAAAGAAATTCTCACTGAGTAAACCTAGAATCTGATACCATATGATACGGGGAGGCCCGATCTTCTCAATGAGGAACCGTGGATAGTTGATGCGAAGTAGACGATGTCGCTAGCTGAACACTCGCGCCAATGCACGAACCCTCAACTCTTCGGAATACGCCCAAACACACCGGGTAGTTGTTCGTCGCGAGACCACGAACAATAACGCCAAGTCCCAATTCCCAATGGAGCGAGCGGCTTGACCTTGGATTGCAGAACAAAACAAATGGATCGCCTAATTCTCTCTCAAAGTCCTCGCATGAACTCTGGTGTCGAAAGAACAAGCAATAGCTATGTTTCAATCTTATGCATAAACTGGTCTACCTCTATGGTGCGGCCATGGGGGGTTTATATAGCCTCCCACGCAAGCACAAAGCTCGGATGAACAGTAATCCGAGTCCGACACTTCATCACTGCTCAAGAATCGAGTCCGACATTGTTCACATGAACGATAATCCGATTCAAAACACCCTACTTTAATTTGGAAATTTAAACTAGTCTCCCTCTCGGTTTCCCTTGTATTGTGAGCTTTCCTTCTCTTAGCTTGCGCGAATTTGTTCGATGCACTTGATGCTTCTTTTGATGCCAATGTAACCCTTGTTGCCATGTCACCACATGTCTTTCTTGACCGCCCGCATGTGCTAGGGTTTTATCCACGAGAGCACGTTCCTCTCGTTGACCACATGGGTTTCTTCTCCCTTGTTGGCCGCATGTGTTTCTCCTCCATGAATTTGTTCCCGGCCTCCCTCTCCTCCCTCTCGGTTCCAAAGTTTTTAAATTTGTCAAACCTGAGAATGCACCAAGTATTGCTTTAGGTAGTAACCAATTCTCATTGGCAACAAAAGGAAATTCGTTAAGAAACAAATGCACCTGTTGTTTGAGAAGTTTAGCTCCTGCTTCACGAATAACCTCATAAGTAGTAGGGATATCCTCATCAATACACTTCGCTTAAACCTTTTTGATCAGCACATAGGCAAAATACTCTAGCTTGGATCATTACTTAGCTTTACAATACCTTGAATATCAGATTGCATAGGATATACACATACCTGTCCGAGCTCCACCTACACCCGCTTGTGTACTCCTTGCTCTTGGTTACGCTCATACATTACGGGTTAAGGTCGCCATTGTCACAATCGTCGATTTGCCGTCCTTGATTCACTTTGGAGCAGTAAGCTTGTCTTGTGTTCGGGGCGGTGAGTTGCGGCGTGAGAGCAAGTTTTTTTTTACTAACCCAGATATAATTTCGTTTGCTATTTGTGAGCTGTATCCATGTCAGGTCATGAGGAGAATCCACCGGTTACGTGGACGGAGTATACACGGTTGTGTGGGACGCTACAAAAGCAACTTCATGATCGTGATAATGGTGTGCGCGATGAGCTCGGGTCCGTTCGGACTGGATTGAACAACCTCAGAGAGGAGGTTACGCAACTACGTATGGACATCAACAACAACTTCTTGGAGCTGCACGCCATGTTCAATCAACCAAACGTGCATCGTAAGGATTTTCACGATAAGCCCAAATTTTCTATCCCTATATTTTACGGTCGCATGCGGATGTACAAGAATATCTCACTTGGGAGCTAGAAATTGATACTCTATTTGGATGCACAACTATACCAATGAGAGGAAGCTCTTACTTGCGTCTAGTGGCTTGGTGATTATGCCACACATTGGTGGGAGCGATTTATTCGTAAGCGTATGGGCGCCATGAATTGCCGATTATCACGTGGGAGCAGATGAAGCAGCATTTCCGGGCACGTTTTGTACCTCGCCACTACAAGCGTTCTCTACTTGACAAGTTGACTTGTCCACGAAAATGTTTAAATGCCGCTAGTATATCACATGTGAAGGCGACCGAGCATGGGACATTCCCTTCGGTACATGTTTAGTGTAGTGCTGCCCCATTGCTTCATGAAGAGTTTGTGGTTCTCGGTAATTGCTCAATTGCTGACCCACAATCTTTGGGGACGGATGTATCCAAACCCATATGAGAATGAGTGCCACATAGCCAAATTGAGTGAGAATGATAAAGAGAGTGAGCTGTGTGATTCCACCATATGTGAGGTTGAGAGCATCTCTATTGAGTGTGAGAAAGATGCACCAAAAGAAAAGAGAGAAGTAGATGATAGTCAAAGTGAGGTTACTACTGAAATTCACGATTTATTTTCTACTTCTAGTGTTGTTTCTCACATTGTGCAAAGTTGATATTAAAGAAAATGAGTTGAAAGTTGAACAACCGCACCGTTGGACGTGAAAGACGAGGAGATAACCACGGTGGGGATAGAGTGCTTGCGATCCAATGGTTTCATGATGATGATTTGATATCTACAACAACTACAACAAGCGAGGAGGATGGTAAAGGTAATGAGAATGGTGTTGAATTGCATACTCATCAAGAAGAGGTACGTACGAGTTCGATCTCTAGTGTTCCTTTGAATATTCCATGTTCTAAAATTTGTACGCTCAATTTACATAATGTGGAATTGATTACCCATAAGGACGTTCTTACTAAAATATCTTTTGATGATCTTTTATACTATATCATGTTCGATGTTCATAGAGAGCTATCTAGTGTGATTGAGAATCTTGCTAAAGTTTCATGTTTAAAATCACTCGTTAGAACTACACATATACATTCAATTTGATTGGAGATTATGGTGTAGATGACAAGTTCTATGTTTATCGAATATGCATTACCTGTGATAATCTTGCTGATTTAAAGTTGCATGTTTTGCGCAAACCATCTATTGAGAAATATCATGATCACTTTGAGATTGATTTTAATACAAGTGCCTATTGTTTAGAACGCAATATGATGCCTACTTGTTTCTCCTATACATGTAAACAACGTAGTCGAGTTGAAGCATGGAAGAAACTAAAATTTTTCTCTCCAATATTTGAACAACTTGATCTAGTGGGTCCCTCTTATATCTTGTCCATGTACTTACCAAAGTCGAGGACGATTTTTTCTCATGGGAGGGAGAATGATGTGACTGAAAGTATCGCAATGTATATATCAAATACATCCTATGGCTGCTATGATCCTAATTATTTTGTGCGCAACAACGAGAATGTCACAACAATTGATGCATACATATACCACGTATATACGTTGTTCTTTTTGTTTATTACACTTTAACAAATCATCATGTGCTAAGCGAAAGGAGTTTGGATGACAAATATATATACCACGATATACGTTGTATTTTTGTCTAGCACATCTTCAGCTATCAAAAGCCGAGGACGGCTTTTTGAAGAAAGGGAGGATGATGAGGATATCCCTACTACTTATGAGGTTATTCGTGAAGCAGGAGCTAAACTTCTCAAACAACAGGTGCATTTGTTTCTTAATGAATTTCCTTTTGTTGCCAATGAGAATTGGTTACTACCTAAAGCAATACTTGGTGCATTCTCAGGTTTGACAAATTTAAAGACTTTGGAACCGAGAGGGAGGAGAGGGAGGCCGGGAACAAATTCATGGAGGAGAAACACATGCGACCAACAAGGGAGAAGAAACCCATGTGGCCAACGAGAGGGAACGTGCTCTCGGGATAAAACCCTAGCACATGCGGGCGGTAAAGAAAGACATATGGTGACATGGCAACAAGGGTTACATTGGCATCAAAAGAAGCATCAAGTGCATCGAACAAATTCGCGCAAACTAAGAGAAGGAAAGCTCACAATACAAGGGAAACCGAGAGGGAGACTAGTTTAAATTTCCAAATTAAAGTAGGACGTTTTTTTGAATCGGATTACTGTTTACGTGAACGAATCGGACTCGGATTACTGTAGCAGTGAACAGTGTTCGGACTCGGATTACTGTAGCACTCGGTTACTGTTCATCCGAGTTTTGTGCTTGCGTGGGAGGCTATATAAACCCCCCATGGCCGCACCATAGAGGTAGACCAGTTTATGCATAAGATTGAAACATAGCTATTGCTTGTTCTTTCGACACCAGAGTTCATGCGAGGACTTTGAGAGAGAATTAGGCGATCCATTGTTCGTTCTGCAATTCAAGGTCAAGCCGTCGTTCCATTGGGAATCGGGGACTTGGCGTTCGTCGTTCGTGGTCTCGCGACGAACAACTACCCGGTGTGTTTTGGGCGTATTCCGAAGAGTTGAGGGTTCGTGCATTGGCGCGAGTGTTCAACTAGCGACATCGTCTACTTCGCATCAACTATCCACGGTTCCTCACTGAGAAGATCGGGCATTTCCCCCGTATCACTTTAACTGATCAAATAAGTCATCAATTCGCGGCAAAGGATACTTATTCTTGATTGTGACTTCATTCAGGGCTCTATAATTCACGCACATCCTTAAGTTGTCATCCTTCTTCTTAACAAAGATTACTGGCGCTCACCACGGTGAAGAACTGGGTCGAATATAACCTTTTTCTAGTAACTCTTCAATCTGTTTCTTCATTTCAGCTAGCTCATTTGCTGGAAGCCGGTAAAGTCTCTTGGATATAGGAGCTGTACCAGGTACCAAGTCAATGATGAACTCAATCTCTCGGTCTGGTGGCATTCCAGGTAGTTCATCGGAAATACATCCGGATATTCTCGCACTTCTGGTACACTTTCCAACGACAAGCCTTTCAGGCGGTTAAGAACACCACCCATCTTTGATGGTTTGTTGGACACAAATTCCACTCGAATGCCTTCGGCATTGGTAAGGGTGATGGCTCTATTGGCACAATCAATCTGTCCCTTAAAATTGGTTAACCAATCCATTCCAAGGATTACATCAATGCCTTTGGAATCTAATAAGATAAGATTCACTAGGAACCTAACCCCATTTATATCTATAGCCACTGCCAGGCATACTGTATTAGTCCTCATTTCCTTTCCAGGTGTTTGGACTACCATAGGGTTCTTAAGTTCACAAACATCCCAGCCATGCTTTTCAGCAAAATTCTTTGAGATAAAAGAATGCAAAGCTCCAGAGTCAAATAATGCTGATGCAGGTACTGAATTAACAAAGAACTTACCCAGAACTACATCTGGTGTATCTTGGGCTTCCTCTGCTGTCACATGGTTAACACGTCCTCTCCCAAAAGTTTGCGGAGTCCTTGGAGTTTGAGGGGCGCCTCGTCCTTGTCCGAGCCGGTGCACGGGTGGTGTAGTCCCCAAGTTGAAACGCACCGAGTCAAGTTCGACGCTTCGAGGGCAATTGCTAGCATAATGCCCCATCTCATGATAGTGAAAACATTGAACTCCAGCCAAGTCTTGTTTTGCCGCGGTGAACACCGATGTTGTTGCGAAATCCTCGCATGATCGGGCGAGGTCGGACGTTGGAGTCTTGGGTGCATCGGTGCAGCGCTTTGTTGAATTGCGGTGGTTCAAACGAGACACAGGCTGTTGGCTCCATGTTGCGTCGAAAAGCAAATTTCCTCTTACGGACTCATACAACTGACGTTGAGCATCCTCCTGTATGAGAGCCTTATTGACCATCTGTTGGAAGTTGGGGTAGTCAACTGACACCAACTGCACCTTAAGGCTAGGGTCAAGTCCTTCCATGAAGCGCCAAATCTTCGCTCCCTCACTAGCAACATCCTCTGGTGCATACCTTGATAGCTGAGTAAACCTATTAAGATACTCAGACACACTGAGATTGCCCTGCTGCAGCTTATGAAACTCTCTCTTCTTCATTTCCATCATTCCCATAGGAATATGAGCTGTGCGAAAAGCAGCAGAAAACTCCTGCCAAGAGATAGCTTGGACATTCTGGTGAGCTGCGCAATAGTTTTCCCACCAAGTTCCTACGGTTGCTTTCAGTTGGTGAGCAGCAAAGAGAACTTTCTCTTGGTCATTACACTGAGCCAAGATCAGCTTCTTCTCAACATCCTTTAACCAGTCATCAGCTTCAAGAGGATCAACTGAACCGGCAAAGGTTGGTGGCCTGGTTCTCATAAATTCGCCAAGTCTGGATGGAGGTGGTAAGACTGGAGCAGGAGCTGGTGCAGGTTGATTCACTTGATTATGACCAAGTGCTTGCAATAGTTGAAGTTGCATGGCCATCATCTGCTCTAAATTCATCATCGGAGGCTGACCAGAAGGTGGTGGTGGTAAAGGTTCTTCCTCAAATAACTGCTCAGGTTGCAGTTGTGGTTCTTGTGGTGCTTGAGGCAAAACTGGGTCCTCGGGAAAAGGTTGACCGCGACCCCTTCCAAGACCACGGCCTCGGCCAGCTACTCGGCCTCTTCCACGTCCTCTTCCACAGGCTGCTGCGCGACCTCTTCTAGGGTTCTCCATCTGAACAGTCCAAAGATAGCAGGGAGAAAAGAGGGAAAGGCAAAGATAAGAGAACAGGGGTAAACTAACATCCCAAACAACAACCAACAAAGGCTCAACAAGAAAGAACTCCAACTGAAATAAAACAGGAAATAGTTTTTAGAATGGTCAGTATCACAAGTGCTTAAGGCTTGATCTGATCCAATCTACTGAGCAAACAACTCGTCTAATTTCGCAAGACCTTTATTGGACACAACAGACTCACGAACAAGGACTACTCCTCAAACTCAACCTTGTCAGGGTCCTCCTCCTCGGTATTCTCCTCAACGTCTACTCCAATGATACGCTCCTCGAGGTCTTCAGGATCATCACTAAACGCCCCACGTCCCTGCACTGAAGAGTCAGATGACCCCCTTGCTCTGGCAGCTGCAATCAAACCATTGATCTCTTGAGCGGAAGGACCAACAGTTTTCGGTCGACAAACTTTCTTGAGTGCAGCCATCCTGAAGCGACTGAAGACTTCTCCCCTCTTGCGATATGGAAGATGGCGATAGGTAGTACCCTCCAATCGGTTGCGATAAAAATATCCCAATCGAGCTATGGCCTCTCGAGCAACCTCCTGACATCCTCGCTCATAGGAACTCTACTCCACCGAGTAGCGGAACGGTTTGTCTCCATCCCGACTGCTCCTAGCAAAGACTGTCAGCTGAACGCGCCAGACTTCCCTACCATCCTTTATGGTAGTAAAGCCGTGCAGCCGAGGACAACGAGTGTGGCCTAAGTCCTGAAGCATAAGCCACAACTCACAGAATCCTCCCTCCTTCTCAACAAGCGAATTGGCGCAATGCATCTACAAAATTTTGAAAATAAGAGAAGATCAGAAACTAAACAAAATGAATACAAAGACAAGAAAAGGATACTAAGACAGAAAAGAAAGTAGCAAAGAAACTTAGAAGTTTATAATTTAATTTTTAGGAAAATATGAATCCTTAAGGCTTGCCATTTCTAACTAGTTCACGTCCTACAGTCGACTCGGCTCTGATACCAACTTTGTCGGGACCGGATTTCTGAATCCGAACCCTTTGTGTATTTTCGCACCAGTCCCATGATCAGTAGCTAGTGCACACAGTTGAAACATTGTTGATAACAAACTCGAATCACGAATAACAATAATAAATAATCGAGTACGGCCTTATGGCCACTTATTACAAAAGAGGTCAAGACCTTGAGTCTTACAAACAGTGAAACATAAATAAATAAACTCCGAGTGGTGGCCCATCAAAGTGCCCACCGGCATTCGACTGGGGAGCGCAACCTAGTACTCCGGGTGTCCTTCGTCAAAGCCACAAGCGAAGTAGTCGTAGTCCTCCGTGTCGATGAAGGCTTCTGAGATTTATTTATGAGTGTAGCATGTGAGTACATAAAGTACTCATGAGTCTTGGGAAACATGCATATGCATAGCTTTGACAAATGAGGCTTATATGGTTCTTTTGCACAAAGCTAATTTTTAAGTTCAAAACAATTTTCATAAAGCACATTTGACAAACGCAGTTTCAATAAATTAATTAATTGTATTACTAGTGGAGGTTCTAGCTACCAACCACTAGCATAAAGGCTCTAGCTGCCAAGGTTTTCAGAATAGGGCTCTAGCTGCCCAACTGGCTCTAGCTGCCAGAAACTACCCGAGAGTCCCAACTGCTCCCGGTTCCCAAAATTACTCTTTTAAAATCAAAACCAAAATCTACCATGTGAAAACTCACCATGCTCGCCCTTGACCGTGGGCACGACTATTCAAATAGTTTTTAACACTCTGCAGAGGTTGTACAGCTTGACCCACAAGAGATGATCGCCTGATGTACCACACGTTTCCTTTGACGTGTGAATCAAGGAGAGAACATCACAAGGCTTTTACAAAGCTTCCTTTTGACTCGGTTCTGCCCGCTAAGGTTTCGCCTTCCTGGCCCCCTCTTTCGCCATGTGAATCAGCACACACAACCATGACAAAACCGACTCAAAATTTTGCTAATTAGTTGGCCAGGTCCGTTCCTATTTTGGACATGTGGTTGTACGGTAGTGCTCAGTTTGAATAATCACAAGCGTTGGTCCTTAATATGACTTGGGCGGGACTAACACAATACATGATCTAGTGCTCTAGCTGCACCCGCCTGATCTTACCATCCACCCAAGTCTAAAACATCCTTTCATCATTATATTTTATTTTCCAAACACTGACATTACCTAATGTCATATATTTTCCAAAGAAAGCATAAAGGGTAAATAATGGTTTTTCTCCCCCAAAGGTTAAATAAAGCCGTAAAGCATGTCTCGAGCAATTCTATCAGTAATAAACTATTACGCAAAATTGTATTCAATAATGCGAATTTCTACACTAGGGTTACAAAGGTGCAGGACATCAAATATCAAGGATGATAGTAGCAAACTTTAGGTTTTTAACTAACAACCTACAGTTTAACTTATCATTTAAATAGCAATGCATAACTTTTAAAACTGAAAACATGATTTACAAATCATAGGTTCAATGTGGTCAAAGGAGACTCGCCTTGGTGGACGTTGGAGGTAAAAGCTTCCTGTTGGTCCAAACTTGCGTCGGCGACGTCGGACTCTACACACGCGCAAAGGACCAAAATAAATAGCAGAAAATAAATAAAATTCAAAAATTACAAAATAAATACTGGAAGTAGAGAATGAATTTAGATGAATTTAGGAGAAAGAATCGATGGATTCGGAGTTCGTATGAGAACGAACGAAAATCTAGAAAATCAATTCTCCAAAAAAATAAAACCATGTATGTACATACACCATGCACGTATACTACACTGCATGGCACTGTTCATGAACAGTAAACAAAATAACATGGCGATATTTGGGGAGCGAAATCCAGGGATGTGAAGAGGAAGCCGAGGGGCACGCGGCGACGTAGTCGGTTCGAGAAATGGTCGACCAGGAGAGAGAGCGGAGTATGAAAGATTATCTAGTAGCCAAGACTGTTCATCTTCACTACGAATCTGAAAGCAAAGCACATGACTAGAAAAATTACTACTGTGCTTTGTTCATGAGGTCGAACAGAAAATCAAAAGCATGGCCGGTAGCTTGGTCCTAGTGCCAATGGTGCGAGAGCGACAACGACAACGACGAAGATGAAACAAGGTGGGAAATTGGAAGAGTGGTACTGGGAGCACCCTTTGACGTGATCACCTAGGTCGGCAGATCAACAGAGAGGAAGAACACCGCAAAGACGACGTAGCCGGACTCCGGGAAGACACCGGGTTGCGTCGCTTGATTCGAGCAAAGAAGAGGAGAGACGGGCACTCGTGATGCTCACTTTATAAAGCGAAGGGGACGCTTGAGCTGACAAAAAACGGTTGTAGACTAAAGCTTCAGTTTCGGTTTGCAAGAGATGAACGGAAAGAAACGGCCAAAAAGAATGCAATTTGATAGTGGAAACATAAAATTGATGGTTGTATGATGTGGGTGATAAAGACACGATCATTTCGCTTCAACGGAATTGATTTTGGATGTTTGAGTGGAAAGAATTGATTTTAGGAGTGAAAGCGTGCGTTTTCGGGAGAAGAACAGCACGCATTCGTGTGAGGAAGAAGATGAAAGGAGGAGAGAGAAAGAAGTATAGGATAAAAGAATGAAAGAGGGATTACAAGTAGTTGACATCAAAAGACATACTAGCAGCGCATGCATGCATAAGGCTTTGGGTGTTAAGTGAGGTTTGCATGGGAGCAATTCTTGGATGGGTGATCACATGGGAAGTTCACAATTTTTTTTATATATATTTTTTTAAAAAAAATCCAAATAAATCCAAACAAAATTTAATTAATTAATTTGAAATTAAATTTTAGAGAAAACGAAAATTGGGATGTTACATGGGATTTAATGGATGAACAATGTTTACATCATGGTAGAACTATCAGATAAAAGCATTCCTTTGATGAAAGGGTTTGGTAGGACCTTTTCAATTGTGTAGTAGACCCTTTCTAAACTTAAGAGGTTGATGTAGTGAGGTTATATGGTTTTGGAATACTCTCGTTTTGAAGAAGGGGTGAAAATATAGTATGGAACAATATAGTGAAACTTTGGGGCTTTCTAATGGAATAGTCGATGATAAAAAAAAATTCGTGTTCGGAGTATATCATTCTTGATGTTAGTAAGATTATCTGCTAGAGATTGTGACTTGTGTGTGTGGTGATGATTCTTTTAGAAAATAAAGTAATTTGATTGTCTTTCGTAATTTTGATTCAGTGAACGTGTTTCGAGTTTTGCGTTTGTGATCAGGGGACCTCTTGCGTTATGTGGTGATTGAGGTTGTTTCGAGCAAAGTGTTACGATGAAAGATTTTATTGGTTCTTAAGTGGTTTCTGTAATTTGGGTTTTAAGAGCTTATCTTGTTTAGGCTGGCAAAGTGATGTAGTAATAATAGAAAATAACTTTTCTCGTTAAAGGAAGGAGTGAAGTATAAGTATTTGAGATTTAAGTCGTTTCGCAACTCGCAGTTTATGTGAGTGTGCTTAAAGCTTATGCAGTTGTTCCATAAGAGTTTATCAATTTTCAAAGGGCATTACCTTCTTCTCATTTGTGGTTTGGAATTCACTTTTAGTAGGGCTTGAGCACTCGACTGTTGACTTTCCCTTATGTTTTCCGAGTACTTTACCTAAGTGACTATTTCCTTGGTCCAGTGATCACTACGGGTGGCACGTGTTTTCCTAGTTGATGAAACTTGATTCCTTTCGCTCTTTCTTTTGAGAAAGAGTCAACCTATTCGTTTCACCGGAGTCTTTTGATGTATTTAATAATTGTAGTTGTGAAACTTTGGGTTAGAAGTTATTCGATGAGCATTGGAGGATGAAATAATTTCGTAATATACTTCTTTGAGAGAAGTTTATCTCCTTAGAAGATTGTCTTTGAAGGTTAAACTGATTGCATTGTTACAACTAGTAGAATATATAGCGAGGCGTGGTCCAAGTTCTTTTGTTCATTTCAATGGAACATAGAATTATCCAAAGTATGGAAATCTTGATCAATGTATGAAATATGATTGTTCATTTCAATGGAACATAGAATATATCGCGATTGTGTACCTTGCACGGTTGTGCAGATGAAATATGATGGTGTGATGTAATGAGAGTAAGATTAGCGAAGTAATCTAATCGTTAAAGCAATTAAGGAGATAGCAGAGCTTGATGGATTATCGTCAGGTATGATTTGGCGTCAGTGAGTAACCTGCTGGAAGTTAGACTCTTTATAAAGATAATTGGGTCGAGAAAATGTTTCCATATTGATGTTATTGCGCGGGTATGATTGGATTGTGATAATTTTAGGGATTTAATATGAGGTTTTCCCTATCTTCTATATGAGAAGTTTGTTGTAGGGGTCTTGGAGGTTAAAAAAATTGGGTTTTGCATTTTTATGCTAGAATGTTGGTCGTCCAATGATTGTGTGTAGAGGTAGTAGAATAAGGGTGGATTCTGAAGAGTGGGATGATCATTGAAAGAACCTTTGATGAAGTATATGAATGTGTGTGCTGAGGATTCCGAGTTGTTTATTCTTAAATGATGGAGGTGATGTGATTGTGTGTGAGATTTATTTTGAGATGTATTGGGAGTCATCTATCAAGGTAATTCTGTCGGTACAGGAGTTGGCTAGAGTATGTTGCGGAGCTACAAAGTTGTAGATGATGTATCCAGTTTGAGCATGGCGCTGAGGTTGTCAATTTAAGAGAAATAAGTTAGTGTGATATGGATAAAATGAAATTCCATAATTCAAGAGAAATTTTATTTCTAAAAGGGAAATTGAGAAAAAAAATGTTTCCTCGAGTAGTGAAACGCTCTCTTGATTCATGTTTGAACTATGTGTTGATGACGGATGTCTTTCGAAATTAAAGTTTGACTTTATGATTGATGTGCGGTTCTTATCGATTCGGGAAGAATAAAGGAAGTGTTTGATTTGGGTATTTGTGTAGTTTCTCTTCAGACATGCGGTGTTCATTTGTAAACTACCTACTTGGAAAGCGGAAGGGATTTCATGATGAATCTTTGCTTTTGAATTTGACCCTTTGGTGTCAAGTTTCCATTTTGTGGTTGCGATGTGAATCCTTCATTTTGGATGGGTTTTGTCGGTAAAAGAGGTTGTTTATAGAGAGTCTTTGTTGTGTGCTCCTGGTTAAAGGAGGTAATCCTTGTTACCGTGAAGAGTTCGATTGAGAGGTGGAATAAAAGTTCCGCGTATTATGTGCATGTTGTGTGGTTCGGTACTAATAAGGAGGTTAGCCCAAGGTTCATTGGGTTGTTTCGCTAGTTGGCATATCACTAAGACCGTTTCGGGTCCCTACGCGGTGAACGCAACTTTTGGTATGTTCTGGTGCCGAGTGAGTACCTAGGAGATCTAGAGTTTGAATATTTGTTAACGTCGTGGACCATCGAGTAGGATCTTACCTTCGATTCTCTTCTAATGAGTGTACCGAATTTCCGGGTTGAGTGTTATGACAGACGTCGTTGTACGTCATTTTGTTGTGGTCTCAACAGTCCGAGTGTGAGGCCTGTTGGGAATTAGAGTCTCGCATGTGCCAGCGATATCAGATATTATTTACAACAGGTACGTGAAAATATCATAAGGTTTTAGCTGTGATTACATTGGCGTAAGTGTGTTTAGAATTCGGGGTCGAATTCCGTTTAAGGGGGGTAGAATGTAATACCCCAAATTTATTTAAGTGAGAAGAAATAATTTAGGGAGAAGAACAAATTAGGAAATGGATTTAGAGGGGGGTGTATTACACCGAAACGTGTTAGAGAGAAAACAAAAATAGTTAAAGGGTTTTTTCTGAAATTTCTTCAAAAACCTGTGCTATGGGCTTTTGGCCCACAACACCAAGGCCCAAAAGGGGGAAAAACCCTTAAACTGCTACAGTACCAACCCATGCTACAGTGTCCGCCGCTATGCTACAGTAGCCATGGTGCTACAGTGCATCACCCTCCCCTCCCCAAGCAGCCCCCCCTCCGTTGGTGCCTCCCTTCCTCGCCGTCGGTGCTCTCTGCTGCCGATCAAGTGAAGAAAGGAGAGGAGATTGTCTTCAAGGGGAGATTTCTTCATCTTTTTGCAATTCTACAAGGGTAACGTCGCGTGTTCTTCATTGGTTGATGCTTGGTAGTTGCGGTTGATGTCGTTTGGTAGATCGATTTTCGTTGGTTTAATATATCGCGTTCTGTCCAGTAGTTTGTGCGGCTGTTTTTGTGATCTTAGAAGCCGAATCAGAGGATCCCATCTCCTAGAGTTATGTGAGGTTCGTTCTTAGCTTTCAGTGGGCGTAAAGATCACTTAATTCCGAGTTACAGTTCAAAAGTTATGTACATTTCAATGTGGCTGTCCAGATTGTATGTAAGTTTCTATCATTAGTTTTGACCTGTGTACCACTTTTTGTTAAAGGAAAAATATGAATGTCATGCCAACTAGGTTATTGTAGAGAATTTTATAAGCTTATGAGATTCATAAAGAACGTCCAATTTGGAGTTGTAGAACAAAAGTTATGGATATTTTATTTCAGCCAATATTTACATGCATTAGTGCCTTATGATTTGAGCCGTGGGCCAAATTTTGTTAGAGGAAAAATCTGAAATTTTGCCCAACTAGACTTTGGTAGGTTTTGTTCTTATATTTTCAGATTGTTAAAGAACACTAATTTTGGTTCAGCCAATCAAAAGTTATGTCCATTACCGTGCTGCTGTCCAGACGTGTTAGACAAATCTGGACAGATGTTGTTCATTGATCTATTAGAGTCATTTACGAACAGAATTTGAGATGTCCACCAACTAGGTTTAGTTAGGGAAATTGATAACCTTTCAATGAAGTCTAAGAACATCTCATTTGGACTCCTGTGCTAAAAGATACGAATTTTAGAAATTGGCTGTCCACAGAGGGGACATATCGATCTATAGGAGTTGGAATTGGGAAATGCGCTTGAGAGTATAGCAAGTTCGGTTATGCTATTATTTATGCTTTTGGTCCAGTATGATTGTCTTAGTGCGCCTTATAAATATATTCAGGTGATGGATTGATCCCGGGCGTACCTACGCACATCCCTCGTTCTCATGATTAAGGCAAGTATAATGATGGATATAATTGGAATTATTGAATGTCATTCTTTGATAAATACTTATAGAATTTGTGTTGTTATGATTGTTATGGTGGTATGATTGGTAATGTTCATGGTTTCCAGTGATATGAGTTACGTGTTATTCATGGATGTTTGAAAGTTATGAAGTCTATGATTAATTGTTATTCATGAGTGATTTGTTCATGCTTGCTAGTATTATGAATATATGTGCTATTCATGGATGCTAGAATGCTATGAATGTCAACGATGATGAATGCTAGAAGTATGAATAAGTTTATTCATGTATGACGTTGTGAATACAAATTTATGATGGTTTAAAGTTTCGTTCATGTGCATCATGCTATCATATGACTATGCATATTCGAGGTCCCCGTCATGTGGATGACGGGCTTGAGGTCCCCACATTCGTGGAATGTGGGCATTGAAAAGAGGTCCCCATCATGAAAACGATGGGCTTATGGTCCCCACACTTGTGGAGTGTGGGCTCGAGGTCCCCTTTACTTGCGGAGTATTGGGCAATTGGTCCCTGTGCTTGCGAGCACAGGCATAGGTATGCAGCGACGGTTGCATACTTTGCATTACCGGTAAAATGCAAAAGATAAAGAGAAAGAGAAAGTGCACTTGAGCTTCTTGCATAGCATGAGCATATGACATTTTTATAATAGAGATTGTAGATGGATGTTGATGATTATAGTTGTTTATGTTATTATTGCCATTTATTGCACTTGCTGAGTCTTTGGACTCACTCTTGCTGTTGTTGTGTTTTTAGGTACCACTTTACAAGAACGGCATGCATGGGAGGGAGTAAGACTTAGAGTGGTTGCACAATGGCACGAACTACACATATTTGAATTGATAGAATGATAATTTAGTATATGAGAAACTTGCTTAAAGAATTCTTTATTGTAATGCCCCAAAAGTATTCGAAAGGAATTAGTCATGCCCCAAAAGTATTTGAAAGGAATTAGTCGGGAGAGAATAATTAAATCGGGAAGGAATAATTAAATCGGGAGAATGTTTCCTTCAGCAAAACATCAAAACAAGGAAGGAGAAGGGTTTTTTTGTAAAACCGCGGCAACCTGGGCCTGGGCTTCGGTCCATGAGGCCCATAGGTGGCCGGCCAAGGGGGGAGGCACCTTTTTTTTCCCCCAAACCCTAGCCGCCCCACTCCCTCCTCCTCCTCCCCTTTGGCCGCCCCCTCCTCTCCCTCCTTGCTCCTCCTCCCCTGTAGCACGTGCACTGTAGCACCATGGTACTGTAGCATTCATCCCCTCCAACCTTCCCCTCCATTGGTGTTGTCCAAGAAGAGAAGGGGGAGATCTCCATCGTGGTCACCGATCAAGAAGAAGGGAGAAGAAGGAGTGCGGGGAGAAGAAAGGAAAGGGGAGAGATCATGACCTCGGTGCGTCATCTTCAGCGGTTCTTCGAGGGTGGGGGACTGGTTCCGGAGGCGGCACCCTCTTCGCGTCCTTCGTTCCCGCACGGTTGAGGCAAGTGCATTGTCTGTTGTATGGGTGTGATTGATTGGCCATGTTTGTGTGCTTTTCGATATATGATAGCGTAGCAAGATTGCTTGATTGATGATTGTTTCAAGAATGGTGGATGTTCGAAGTATGGTTATGCCTTACATGAATGTCGTTATTGCTTTTGGTACTCTGATGATGAATAGTGTTGGTGCTTGTGCATATTGATTTCATACTTAGACTTGGTCTTGTGAGGACCAAGTATGCACAACTTTGAAGTACCCAATACTTACAAATCTTGGTTTGATAAAATGACTATGATGAAGGATCGGGTTGCAAGTATTGGGTTGTAGAATATTTATGTTTGATTGCTGAAATTGGTTGTGTCTTTCTGTACTAGTCATACATGGATGATAGTGTGATATATATGAATGAGACTTGGTTATGGCATGTTTGTGATTAAAGAGTAATTTTGTATGTGATAATGCTCTACATGTTATTCAGTGATTGAGATGTGGTATGTACTCGTGCTTTTACTAGTTGTTGAAAGTTACATTCGAGTACATACGCATGTTGAGAGCATCTAGGCGCCTTGGTCACGTAGTGACCAAGTACATCTGATTGAGTCCCCGTCATGTAGATGACGGGCTTGAGGTCCCCACATTCATGGAATGTGGGCTTTGAAAAGAGGTCCCCATCGTGAAAACGATGGGCTTATGGTCCCCACACTTGCGGAGTGTGGGCTTGAGGTCCCCATTACTTGCGGAGTAATGGGCAATTGGTCCCTGTGCTTGCGAGCACAGGCATGGGTATGCAGCGACGGTTGTATACTTTGCATTACCGGTAAAATGCAAAAGTTAAAGAGAAAGAGAAAGTGCACTTGAGCATCTTGCATAGCATGAGCATATGTCTTGTTTATAATTGAGATGGTATATGGATGTTGATGATTACAGTAGTCTATGTTATTGTTGTCATTTAATGTACTTGCTGGGTCTTTGGACTCACTCTTGCTGTTGTTGTGTTTTTAGGTACCCCTTTACAAGAACGGCATGCATGGGAGGGAATAGAAGTGGTTGCACAATTGCACGAACTACTCACATTTGGATTAACAGATTGATAAATTAGTAGTTGAGTAATTGCATAAAGAATTTCTTATGATTACTCACTATGCTTGAAATAATTTGTAATATAGTTGATTAGAGGATTATGAATGTCATTCTGTTTATGTTTTAGTTGTTTAGCATGCTATGGATGTTGTAGTGATGATTAGCATAGTTTTGGTTATCTCTTGTTTATCTTTGGAGGTTGGATTATTTGACTATGTTATATTTAAATGTTGGGACCTCCAGTTTAGTAACTAAACAAAGGAGGTTCTGTCGGATTTTAGAGAATTGTTTCAATGTAAAAATGTTATTGTGCTAGTTTAGTAGCATTCCAGACTCATGTGGGGCTGGGGTGTTACATTTATGATTACTCCCTCTGCTTGGAATAACTTGTAATAGAGTTGATTAGAGGATAATGGATGTCCTTTTATTTATGCTTGTAGTTGTTTAGCATGCTATGGATGATATAGTGTTGATTAGCATAGTTTTTGTGGTCTCTTGATTATGCTAGATGTTGGATTATTTAACTATGTTACATTTAAAAGTTGGGATCTCCGGTTTAGTAACTAAACAAAAGAGGTTCTGTCGGATTTTAGAGAATTGTATCAATGTTAAAATGGTTATAGTGTTAGTTTAGTAGCATTCCAGGCCCTTGTCAGGCTGGGGTGTTACATCATATGTGTTTTATATCAGTATCATGTGTTCTTAGGAGGGTGAGGCCATATGTGTGTTCCATCACATGTATGTACCTTAAGGGCTCCGAATGCAATTATATATGTGCAAGGGAGCACAACACTACTTTCTGTCAATTAGATCGGCATTCTCGACACAACTTGCATGCCTCGCTTAGCAGGTGCTATCAGACACTTGTACTGAGCGGGATCAGTCACACATGGGTAGTCCAACTCAATAGTGTCAACTTGTTGAAAAATACCAAATCTTAGTTTCCCCGGTCAGCATACCAAAGGAAGTGTGTCATCATTCGGAGGCATCCGAAGGCAACGGGCTGACTTAGTCGTGTGGGTAAAGATGTACACCCCTGCAGGGTATTAAAACTATTCGAATAGCCGTGTCCACGGTTACGGACAATGCTTGAGTTTGATTAGCGCTTTGTATAGATTTTGGAAATAACATTTTGTTGGGAATTGTTTCGGCATGAGAGGTAATCATGCAATGTTTTGTTAATGGTTGTAGTCACTTTGATTCTGTTACAAATTATGATTATACTCTCATTTGTTTACTGCTTTAATGCAAATTGGTTTACAAAATTGCTTTGTAAAAATTTGGCATGTGTAGATTAAGATGTATTGCTTTATGCCAAATTAATGCCATTATAACCTTCCTGTTGTTAACCTTAAGCATGTACAAATTCTAATCCTTTGAATAGGTTCTATCAAACACTTTCTTTTAGTAGTTTGTGTAAGTCTTGCGAGTACCTTCTGTACTCAGGTGCTTTCATCACTTGTTGCAGGTGCAGATGGTTATCTGTTTGAGATGCCCGTTAACGCCGATCAGGGTGACGCTAACGAGTGAAGTTATTTCTTTCCTCCACGCAATAGCCTGAGGGTGATGGAGCCATTGGTGGTTTTTGCTATTTAGTTTTGTTTCCGCTGCTAAACCTTTGTTGTGACCAAAGTCACTTATATTGTAGAATGAAACCGAGTTGTATCATCATATGTTTAATTATGTAAATGTATGCCTTGTATGTGTGATGCAATATTGTTTAAGGATATATGTGCAATGGTCACTGATTCTGGGAACCATTGCAATATATATATCCAGGAACCTGAATATTGGGTTTATACCTTGTTAAAAGTTATGCTTCTAGTATGATTTTTAATTAAGGGCCGAAATGTTCTTAATTATTAATTATGCTTTTAGTGTAATTTTTAATTTGGCATAAATTCCAATAATCCAAAGTCCTTACACTCCAATGGCGGACGCGACTGCGAGCTGCGTGAGGAAGAAACCCAATCGGAGACGAAGACTCGGCAAGCCCACCTGGCAGCGGCACGGAGGCGGGGACGCGCGCGAGCGGGGCGGGTTGGCGAATCGCGCGCAATTGGGACGCAAGCGGGCCATGCACGCGGGAAAAGAAGATGGGCTGCGAAGATGCAGCCCGAAGCTTTTTCTGAGATTTTAAATAGCTTTTCTATTTTGTAAAATACCAGAAATTCAAATAAGCAATAGAAAATAGCAAATGAACTCAGAACAATTCTAGAAAAATCTAGAAAATATATCTGAGTACATAGAACCCAAATAAAATAGTTTTGACTATTGTTCAAGTTGGGATTATTCACATTAAATGCTTTTGTCACTAAAGTCCAATATTAAGCTTTTGAATTAAATTCAAATAAATCCAAATGGTAACTTTTCTCCCTACTAACTATTTAAAAGATTTTTAAAGCTCAGAAAATTAGGATGTTACAAACCCCCTTAAAGGAATCTCGACCCCGAGATTCAAGCTAGCTAGAGAAAAGGCTAGGAAACTCGGCCTTCAGCTCCTCTTCACGCTCCCACGTTGCTTCTACTTCTGAGTGGTTGCTCCACTGAACCTTACAAAAACGAACAGACTTGCTTCTGGTGTGGCGCTCCGCAACATCCAAAATCTTGATTGGCTGCTCCTTGTTGGTGAGATCCTCCTTCAAGTCAATTGATTCTAGCGGGGCTTGCTCTTCTGGCACACACAGACACTTCTTCAACTACGAGACATGAAAGACATCATGCACTCCTGCTAACGACTGAGGTAGCTCCAACTGATAAGCAACTTCTCCACGGCGTTCCAAAATCTTGAACGGACCAACATACCTAGGGGCAAGCTTCCCTTTGGCATGAAACCTTTTGACACCTCTGAGCGGATTAACTCGAAGATAAACAAAATCCTCGGGTTCAAAGCTGAGATCGCGATGACGATTATCAGCATAGCTCTTCTGCCTGGACTGGGCTATTTTCAATCATTCTCTGATCATGGCCACTTGCTCTTCTGCTTCTTGAATGATGTCTGGACCGAATACTAAATGTTCAGCTGTTTCTGACTAATTCAACGGGGTTCTACAAGCACGGCCATACAAAGCTTCAAACGGTGACATCTGCAGACTAGCTTAATAACTGTTGTTGTACGAGAATTCTGTACAAGGTAAACTTTTATCCCAACGGGTAGCATTAGCAGGAGCACAAGTTCTTAGCATATCCTCCAATACCTGATTAACTCTTCCAGTCTGCCCGTCTGTCTATGGATGATATGCGGTACTGAAATTCAGATAGGTACCCAATGCTTCATGCAGACTTTGCCAAAAACGAGAGGTGAACTGAGATCCTCGATCTGACACTATCTTCTTGGGCACATCGTGCAAACTGACAATTCTTGCCATATACAACTCTGCAAGGCGATTTTCTGAGTACGTGGTTTTAACTGGCAGGAAATGGGCAACCTTAGTCAAACGATCGACTATTACCCAAATCGAATCATAACCCGATTGGGTTTTGGGTAAACCGGTAATGAAATCCATTCCGATCTCTTCCCACTTCCACTATGAAATCTTCAGCGGTTGCAACAAACCTACTGGTCTTTGATGTTCTGCCTTTACCTTCTGACATACGTCACACAAGGCAACGAACTCTACGACTTCTCGTTTCAAATTTGGCCACCAAAATTTAGTCTTAATATCCTGGTACATCTTAGTACTCCCAGGATGAATCGAATACTTTGAGTCATGGGCTTCCTTTAAGATTAGTTGCCTTAACCCATCAATATCTGGTACACAGATACGACCATTAATCCAGAGTATGTCTTGATCATCCTTGGTAAAATCATTGAATTTCCTTTCTGCCATTTTGAGCTTGATGTCCGACAACACGGGATCCTTTAGTTGTGCTTCACGAATCTGCTTCTCTAGGGTAGACTGTACTTCTAAACTGGCCACAAATCCTTCAGATACGACTTCTAGCTTTAGCTTCTGAAATTCATCTTGAAGTTCTGAAAAAAAACTCTTCCACTTCCAAAGCATTGCAGTAACTCTTACGACTCAAAGCATCTGCAACAACATTGCCTTTTCCGGGATGGTAGTGGATTCTAAGATTAAAATCCTTGATCAATTCTAACCATCTCCTCTGTCTCATGTTCAAATCTGACTGAGTGAAGATGTACCTTAGGCTCTTATGATTGTGTAGACTTCACAGCGGTTACCAATGAGGTAATGACGCCAAATCTTTAAAGCATGCACTACGGTAGCTAATTCCAGATCATGAGTAGGGTAATTCTCCTCGTGAGGTCTTAATTGCCTTGACGCATAAGCGATGGCTCTTCCCTCTTGCATTAGGACGCATCCTAATCCTTGACGCGAAGCATCACAGTAGATATCAAAATGTCTGGCAAAATCAACACTGGGGTTGATGTCAAACGCTTCTTCAATTCTTGAAAACTTTCTTCACAGGCTGGGGTCCAAGTGAACTTTTTCTCCTTCTTCAGCAATTGTGTAAGAGGGTTAGCAATCGATGAGAATCCTTAGTCTGAAACGGCGATAATAACCTGTCATTCCCAAAAACTGCGAATCTGAGTTACAGCCTTAGGCTGCTCCCAATGTAACACTGCTTTAACTTTACCGGGGTCAACTGCTACTCCTTCGGTTGTCATCACATGACCAAGGAAATCAACTTCCTTCTTCCAAAAATCACACTTACTAAACTTGGCATACAACTAATGCTCTCTAAGTTTTTCCAAGACTATCCTTAAATGTTCGGCGTGTTCTTCCTCCGTCTTGGAGTAAACCAAAATATCATCAATGAACACAACTACGAACTTGTCTAAATATTCCATGAATATTTTATTCATCATGTTAATGAAGTATGCAGGGGCATTAGTCAGACCAAAGGACATAACTAGGAACTCATAATGTCCATACCGCGTTGAGAAAGCGGTCTTCGGTATATCCTTAGGACAAATCTTCAGCTGATGGTAACCTGATCGCAGGTCGATCTTTGAGAACACTTTGGCTCCTTTCATCTGATCAAACAAATCATCAATTCGGGGTTGTGGGTACTTGTTCTTGATGGTAACTTCGTTGAGGGAACAGTAATCAATACACATCCTCATGCTTCCATCTTTCTTCTTTACAAACAACACTAGCGCTCCCCATGGCGACGAACTAGGTCTCACAAAACCTTTCTCAAGAAGTTCTTCTATCTGCTTCTTCATCTCTACCAATTCATCGGCTGGCATCCGATAGGGTCTCTTTGAAATTGATGCTGTCCCTGGCACTAGGTCGATGACAAACTCAATGTCATGGTACGGTGGCATTCCTGGTAGTTCTTCTGGGAACACATCTGGATATTCGCTGACGACTGGTACCTCTTCTAAAGAAAGGGTCTTCAGGCTGTTCACTAACAGATGTCCATCACGAACTGAGGTGGCTAGAAATTCTACCTTGTTTCCCTTGGTATCCTCGACTGTTACGATTCTACGGCCACAATCTAGCATGACTTTGTGCTTGGATAACCAATCCATGCCAAGAATGACATCTAAAGCTTGGGTATCTAGAACAATCAGGTTGGCTAGAAATTCAACTCCAGCTATGAGTAACTTAGCTCCTAAACATCCCACCTTAGTGCTTAGCTCTCCTCCAGGCGACTGGACTATCAGAGTATGCTTAAGATGAACAACTTCCAGTTTATTCTTGGTTGCGAAAATTCTAGAAACAAACGAATGCGAAGCTCTAGAATCAAATAAAACTGATGCAGGTACTGAGTTAACCAGAAACTTACCCAGTACGACGTCCGGTGCTTCTTGGGCTCCTTCCAGAGTGACGTGGTTGACACGGCCTCTGACCACAGACTGCGGTGCTCCTCCGGCTTGACCGGCAACTTGTGAAGCTCCTTGGTTGATGCCTGGCGCTGGCGTCTTAGACGACGTAGCTCCAAGATTATAGCGTACTGGAGTGATTGTTCCCTTCTGCGGACACTGGTTGTCAAAATGTCCTGGTTGACGACAGGCATAACAAACTCTTGGTCTACTTTGCTGATTGCTTCCCAGGTTGGAGTTGACAGGTGCAGGGTTGCGGAAGTTCTAGGCAGCTGGACGGGGTGCTGAAGTTGGTGCAGCTGAAGTTAAGCTGTGGCAGAACTATCCTTATCTTCTGCTGACACTGATGGTTTCCTTGCTGAGCCATCCGGCGCTTACGGTTATCTTCCAGTTCCTTGCGTTTGTCCTCTAGAACAAAGGCTTTATTGACCAGCTCCCGAAAGTTAGGAAAGTATGGGCGTCGGCGGCTTGCGGCCAGTTGTTCACCCCTTGAAGCGACTCTGGCGAGCCTTGTCTGTGGCGACATCCTCTGCTGCATAGCGAGCTAGTTGGGAAAACTTGTTGAGATAGTTAGACACTGACATAGCTCCTTGCTTACCTTCCGGTACATGATATAGGCGAAATGCTGCAGAGAACTCCTCCCAGGTGATATTCTGTGGCGTCTCGTGAGCGGCACAGAAGTTCTCCCACCATTCAGCAGTATGCCCTCCATCTGGTGAGTGGCGTACAGAACCTACTCATGGTCGCTGCACTGGGTGATCAGTAGCTTCCTTTCAATAACCTGAAGCCAATCATCTGCTTCCACTGGGGAGACGTGTCGGGACCCAAAAATGCAGTTCTGGAACCCTCTGTGTATAATGCACTAGTCCAGGATCACGCTAGTACACACAGTGTCAACATAGGTGAATATCAATCCACACAAGCGATAAATAAAGTAAACGATTAGTTTGAATAACAAATAAGGGTTTTGACCTTATGGTCGAGTTTACACTTATTGAGCCACACAAGGCTAACAGAGAATAAAATAGCAGCGGAACAGAAATAACTTCAGCGTAGATCCCATCAATTCACCATAGGCAACCAACTAGGACCCAGACCTTAACGATCAGCAACTTTCGACGAACTCCTCCTCGAAAGCAGGCGTAAACTCCTCTTCTTCTGTAGGTTTGGACGCAAGTTTTACAACAAGCGTGAGTACACAACCGTACTCACAAATCATACCATAGAATGCAATTTATAAATGCAGGCTAATTCCAAAAGGAAAGGCTTTTGTGGTTCTTTTGCATGAAAGCAATATTTGCAATTGAATACAATAATAGATTGAAAGCATAATTCAAAACAAATAGACAATATTAATTTAACATTTGTTTTCACAAAGACACAAAGCTAAACAGGTTATTTCACATAGCCATATGATTGAGATCACATAGCTCCCATCCCAACATTTTATGAAAAGTACCCATCGTGTGAAATCCCCGAGCATATCCATGACCGCGGACGCGGCTATTCGAGTTTGTACACTTTACCCACAAGATACAACTAGTGTAGCTAGCACCAATCGTAACAAAATAGTTCAGAAACATCATCTCAAACATTGACATTCCCAATGTGCTTTCCTACCAGACCAGCCCACAAAGCATGCTAGTCCGACACACACCGCTGGACAAGGATGCGGCGAACCGTCCCACGATGCAACTACCAGGTAGTCACACCTCCATCCTGTCACACAGCCTAACCTATCCACCTGAACATCAATGCCGAGAATCCATAACCTATTATGTTAGGCCACCCCATCAGGCATGTGGTCGTAAAGTAAGGCTCAGTTCAATGGCGCACAAAGTTAAATCCTTAATTGACTAAGGCAAGACTTCCATTTTCTAACTATGTCACAAAGATTATCATTCTCATTCACACAGTCCACCATATCACACAGTATCCACCACTTACCTCAGTCTAAATCCTTTACCACCCAGTTGGTTTTAGTTCAACACATGCTATCACGAAGTAATAACACATAGCACACAGTTTTACACAAAGTTCCATAGCCACTTAGTCAGATTTAATATTTGCAACCCAAATGAGATGTGAGACTCGTAGCATGGCTAAGAATTTGTACTCGCATCTAACCAACCCACGTTGGTGCTACAATATTACCAACTAATAAACCAATCTCGGGTGACAGGAGATTATGACATACAAAGCCAAGGTGTTATAACAAATTGGATGATAACTATGCCCAAATGCATTTAAATACATAATTAAAATAGAATGCAATACTTGAAACAAAGTAGTTTGAAAACTGGGTTCAAGATGATCAAAGGTATGACTTGCCTTGGAAAAGGTCTAGGTACTGGTCTTGATCTTGAGGTGCTCCTTCTTCTCCAAAATTCCCCGACATATCGACCTCTACTCGCAAATGAAATAAATAAATAAAACAAATAAATAACAGAGGCAAAACAAACTCCAAAAATTAAATAAAAATCTCAGATAAATAAAACTCGAATTTAGATAAATTTAGGAATTTGAATTGGCTCAATCGGAGTTCGGATGCAAAAGTTACGGGCTTTGAAAGTTTCAATCTAAAAGAAACCCTAATTTTGGATTTACTGGAATTTCTGAATTATTTCTTAAAAGAAAAATCGGATTATTGTGCAAGCATGATGTCAGTATAGGGATTTCGGAAATTAAAAGAATAAGAAGAAAACACTGACATGTGGGACCCCTATGTCAGCGAGATAGCTCACGGTAGACCAAGTCTACCGAGCCTCGAAACCTGGATGCGGTGGACCTTGCCACGCGGATCCGATCTAGACCAGTTGTGACGCGACATGTTAGTGGCGGTTGCTACCAGGACGCTGACTCGGGTGCACACGTGCAAGCTGACGAGGACGCCACACGAGATGACACGTCGGCGCTGGACTTGATGTGGCGAGCCACGTGGATGGCCACGTCAGTTCGACAGCGAAGGGGCTCGGGAACCAACGGCAACGGCGAACGGCGGCTCCTTGTCGGCGGTGGGTGGTACCAGCGTGTAGCTGAGGTTAATGCGCACCTTTGGGTGCAACTCCGGGTGATCGGGCTGGACAGTGGCAGCCGGCGACAAGAGTTGAGCGGTGGAGAGGGTTCGGGTTTTGTCAGACAGGAGCTCCGGTGAGGTCTGAGTGACGGCGAAGGCTCTTGGAGGTAGCCCTGGTGACGCTGAACCCGGTAGTGTGCTTAACGACAACGCGGCGCCAGAGATGGCGGTGAAAACTGAAGATGAAGACCGGCGGCGACAAACCCTAAAAGGTCAAATGCGGCGGCGCTAGGGCTCTCGGGGTGCTGTGGCTTGGGCTAGCTCGTCAAGGCGCGCCATAATACCTGCCAAAGAAGTGTTAGTGACGCATTGCGCTCTCTCCATCGTGGCGAGCGTGGCGTTTGTCTCAATTTGGGTGCCCTCAAGTTGAGCAAATCGCTCATTCGTAACCCTGACATCTTCCTCAAGACCCTCCATACGAAGGTTCATGAGGCGCCGAAAATGTTGTACGATTCCCTTCGTACGAGGAGTATGAGATGTATCCTCATCCGAATGCTTCGCAAAACCTGCCATTGTTAGCAAATCACAAGTATATGTCCCTAGCAACTATTAGGATGTGGTGGTTCCAAAGTCGCTCACACTCAAGCCTTCTATCGAATTCTTACCAATTCTTACCAAGCAAACAGGGCTTATCGGCAACCAGCGGTGTCAATGTATCTCTGAAGATTGGATGGAGCGATTACCAGGTGAAGTTCAGCCTGTACGGTTGTAGAAAAGATGTAGCTGGGAAGGCTCAAGTATGATAGCAATGGATTAGCAACTATCAAATCAGAGAATGCAAGCTGAAAAATCGTTCAACGCCGGTTAGTGCTGGTCCTAGGCTAGACTGTACTAGAGACGCGAGCCTAGAACACAAACGAAAGCACGGTGTGGCAGAAGCTCGAAAAAGGATACCGTCTTCACGAGGAACCTTAGAATCACTTACAAAAGGGCTCTATCAATTTTGAGCAAATTCTGAGGTTTTTTTTGGCGTTTTTTTTTTTGCTCCTCTTTTTTTTTTTTTTTTGCAAATGTGCACCTCACTCAAAACTCTTCAAAGTTCTCTTCCAGGCCTAGGGAGGTATATGGGTCACAAACGTTTTCTAAAATGTAGGGGTAAAAAGGTAATTAAAACTTCGATTTTTTTTATCGCGTTGCTGAAGTGAGATGAATCTTATGTTTCCTTCTGGCAGCACGAAAACAACCTCTCTTTTTTTTCCTTTTCTTTTCTTCTTTTCTCCTTTTTTTCTCTGTCGCAAACTGAAACAAACTTTTGTTCTTGGTTAGGGTTTCCCTTGGTGTGGCGGTGGCAGGAGGATGGTGGCTTGCCGCGGCAGGAGGATGGTGGCCACGGTAGGACGCGACAAGGGATGGTGGCAGCGCTGGTGGTCGCGGCAACGGCTCTGGTGGTCGTGGAAGCGCGAAGGCAAAGACAGCAGCGGCTCTGCTGGGCGCGGCAAGGACTGGCAACGATGGAGGTAAGCGGCAGATTGAACCCAAACGTAACGGTGCGACCAAACGTGAGTAGAACTCGAAACTCTAAAGGAACTAGCCACTAAGACCGGCAAAAGACACGACGATGCAATCGAAAATTCAACAATGCAATGCTCTCCCGCACATCGCTCACCCGCGCACTCTCGCCAGCTTCGCCGCGCGCATGCATGCTGCCAGCCCAGCTCACCGGTCACCTCGCCGCCCTACCGCCTTCACCTCGCTGCCTCCGCCTGCTCCTACTTAAGCCGTCGAAAGCCTCACCTACCTCGGTTTCCTTCTCCTCCTCTGCCCATTCTTCTCCACTAAGCTCCTGGAGCCGTGAGCGTCGCCGCGCCGCCTCTGAGTGTTCCGGCTACTCCGGTGATCTCCGACCATCGCCGACCGTGTCACGGTGTGTTCCGCAACCCCAGGAAGCAAACCCCCCAAAGAATTTCAAGTTTCACCACCTGAGGAGCTGCGTGCCCACCTTCTTCCCCAACTCCGGCCGAATCCGCTCCTTCCGCCGTCGCGCCTTCTTCGGAGAGCTCGAGCTCGATTCCTACCTCTGTAAGCATCCTCTGGCTTCCCTCTACCTGTCACCATCACTCACACGCTCTCTCTTTCACCTCAGGTCCCTGCCGACGGTGACCACCTCGCGCCGCCGCAGGCTCTCGTCGCCAGCTCACTCCGGCCACTCTCCGTCATCGGCGACCACCCCGGTGAGTTCCTTGAGTGTCACTGATGCTCATGCGCGCGCTAGTTTTCGCCCTCTTCCTCTCCGGCGCCGTCGCCCCTTGTCACCCCCACTGCCGACCGCCGCGCCCCGTCGCCGCACCGTCACAGTGCATCTCCGGCTACCCTGAGACCACCTCTAGGTTCAGTGAACCGTTGGCAACCCGTTTTGGCAATTGCCACGGTCTCCCCGTCGCTCCAACCGCCGGCGACCATCTTGGCCCCAGCTCTGCCCGAGCGCTCCTCTGCTCCTTCCTTGTGCTCTCTGTGAATGACAGTGGGGCCCACTCCCTTTAAGAAAATTCTTTAGCTGCTAATCAATCTTATGAATATCTATTAGTTCACTCACATGCATTAGCAAAGATGGAAGTTGAGTTTTGAAAGAAAGTTAGACTCTAGTTCTCTGTTGTTTTTCTCTGTTGTCGATGGCTGAAGTGGGTGGTTTGCAAATTGAATCATTTGTTTAGCTTTTGGAATCACCCAAGCATGTTTGGTAATTGGTTAATTAAATGAATGTTTGACATTTAGTTGTAAAGGTAGTATAGTTTTTAGTATAAGTGTTGAGCAGGGAAGAGCAAAATGATTTGGAGTCAATATTGAGATGTCAGTAAACCTTTCTTCTAGCCCAACCATTTTCATTCTAGCAAATTGGGTGTATGTCCTCAAATTACTCTAGTTAGCCATTCTGAAATTGAGTTACAAGAAAGTTTAGTTGTAACATTTCTGCCTAAAGAGAAGTATTGCTTTCGCAGGTGTATAACTAATAATCTGAAGCTAATAAAAATGGCAATAAGTTATGTTTTTGCTAAATCTAGTAGTTACGAGTCTCTCTTTGATCATAAGGCCAAAGTTGATTAGAAATCTGTTTAGTCATGGTTAGTTCACTTTTTAGCTAGTCAGTATTCCAATAAACAAAATTGTAGGTCTAAATGAACTCGTAACAGATAGGGTGGCGTAGAATAGCTAGTTAATTAAAATGTGGTAATTTGCTGCTTAATTAATAGATGTGCACACAATCACCATCTAAGTCTGTCGAAAGATTAGAACATATAAGAGAATTGATTTTGACTATATGCTTATCGTGGAAAGTAAGTAAGTTTGGAAAGAACAGTAAGAAGAAATCCTATCTAATTTAAAACAAACCACGAATCAACTAAAATGTTGTTCCTTAAGTTCATAATCTATCTCCTATGAAATTTCTTGATGTTTGGATGAATTTGAATTTTGGTTATTGTCGGTGTTATTTGTTCTTATTCGTTGTTGTTGCTCGATCGATAGATTGCGACGATTCCGGTGTGTTTGAGAGTGAACCTCGCAGCAAAGTTGATCATTACGAGCAACGGCGATCGAGCAAGCGTTTGATCATGTTAATCCCAGTATTTTAAAGTCTAATATTTTGTTTCAACTGTATGTATGCATCGCTTAATTTGTGTTAAATTGGTTAGTTAATCCTTTAGATGCATAATCTGTAGGTAGTATTGGGCGATCATCGACTTAGTCGATGGTCTGGACCACATAAAATTATTATTGTTCCTTATGTTTCAGTTTATGCTATGTTTAACTGCAAAACTAAAAATGAAAACAAAAATGATTTAGACTTGGGCACAACAAGTATGTTGGTGTGATTGGGTGTGGATGGAATGGTGCCTGTGTCAATTAAGGACCGAACATGTTGTGAGTGAATTGTTATCCGAGCATTTTGCGTGCTAACCACACTAGAGTATATGGGACCTCTCTTGACTTAGTACTTTGGCGTGTATTGGCTCCGGTCGCAGGAGGTCGCGGGAGGGATGGTGTTGGGAGCATGGTAGTTGTCAGAAAAGATTTATCCCGAGTGGATAGTTGTCTTTCGGCTTTACCATGTAAGCGTATGGATTTCTATCCATACGAGCGGCTCGTAGTTAATAGACAATATTGGAAAGCGTCTCGTAGGACTTAGCGTGCAAAGATACCTTCGGAAGTGTGTTTTGGCTTAAAGGCGATGCGAAGTGCGGTGCGATGGTACACCTGCAGGTTAAAACTATTCGAATAGCCTCGCCCTAGGTTATGGACACGCTTGGGTAAGCTTTTCAAGAGTTAGACTACAACCTTTTAACTAAAACTTGGCGGGTCGCATTTAATCGAGGATTCGTGTTATGTTGTGGTGACTATTGGGATAGTCACTTCGTGTGGTTACTTGTATCTATCTTTAGATCGCAGATTATTTCAACGATAAAAATGAATTGCAAACTTGCTTTAAACTGTATTACATTATTGCAAATAAAGTTGGCTTTGTGCAAATGAAATATATGGCCTCCACCAGATAAGCCTGCATGTAGCATATGTATAGGTCTGCTAGTCCACACGTCAGTCTTGCGAGTACAAAAATAATTTTTGTACTCATTGGCTTTGCTTAATATTTTTTGTTGCAGAGGAAGAAGGTGAGCCCCAAGGGCCTCACTTTTGTGAGTTGTGCTGCAGAGGAGTGTGGGACGACTAGGCTTGGCGGTCCGGTCAGTTGCCTTGTGGGTTAAGGCACACTGGTTGGCTTTTGTTTATAGCCATCTTATGGCACTTTTGCTTCCGCTGTTTAACTATTTATCTGTTGTAATTTGGCCGGTCGGCCTCCATTGTAATAACTCTACTGTGTTGCTTACTGTTTAGTACTGTGATGTTTGGACTCTATGTTTAGAATGGAGTTGATGCATAATTTTGTGAAGAGGTGTGCATACTGCAGTTCTGGGAAGTAAGCATGTCTCGAGGCTTAGTTTATTTGAGTTGTGATGCTAGGACCAGGTGGTTGGTTAAGCATTACAAGTCTAATAAACTAGGGGTCCTCACAAAGTTGGTATCAGAGCCATCCTGATCGTAGTAACCCAAGCATAGTCGTCCTTAGGATATTTTAGAAAAGCTTATTTTCAAACTATAAAAAGGTTTATGAAAACCTAGGCAGATTCTCATATTTTACTCCTTACCTATCTTAGCTTTCTACTCTCATCTTACTCTAATTTGAGTTTTAAAACTTGGTTTCTCTCTTTCCTTTCAAAAGATAGTTACTTACTGGTTGAATTAGTTTTTGGGAGAACCATGGAAGATTAATCTAACTAAAACTTGTGGGAACATAAGGGTAAGATGTGTTGTAAGTCTGCTAAGTATCTAATTTTTGTCAGTTGGTTTACCTTGCTGTTAGCTGTGTTGAACCAAGATTTGAATTTTGGAAACCTTGCTTTCTTTAACGATGGCTCGTCTGTCAATACGAGTTGGTCGTTCCAGACAGTTGGCTTTGTGACTTAAATGAATACTTTCAGGCTAAAATAAATATTTATGTATTTTACAAAGTGATCATGTGATTTTAAAATTTATCTGGGAAATATATCATCCCAGTAGCCTTCAGTAAAAATTTCATGGTTTTACAAATTTATTTGCTATTTTTAAAAGCCAGTCAAACCTTTTAAGCATTTGAATAGGTTACGGTCAAGCAAAGCGGTTTGAATCCAAACCCTAGCATCAGAGCGACTCGATCTCATGCGGTTGGGTCCAACCCAGTGTACCGTCCGGCTCATCACGTTCGAGCGCGAGCCCAATCCCCTCGCGCATTGTGAGCCGTTGATCTTCAATCGAGCAGGCGAGGCCGCAACGCCACGCCGAGCTGTCCACGTGTGCGCTTTGATCTCCGCCGTTGGATCTTAATCTAACGATCGAGGTCGATGTATGCAATCGGACAACTCCGAGCCCTTCTCGATCTCCACCGTTCATTCTCGATCCAACGCCTCCTTTTCGTTTTAAACTTAAAGGCGCTTTTATCCGAGCCGTCGATTCAAATCCTCGGCTTTCCTTTTACCGCGTGCTAATAAGGCCCGCACTCCTGGGGCGTTAGATCTTCATCAGTGGTCAGTTGGTGTATGCATTCGGACGACTCGGATCCTCACGATCTCACCGTCCATTCTTGATCTAACCGCGTCGCTCGTTTCATTTTGAAATAAAAGGCGCGCGTTTATCTGGGCCTTTGGATTTAAATCCCACGGCGCTCCTTTTTGACCGTGGGCCTTTAAAGCCCAAATTCGGTGGATCTTTGGATTTCAATCATAAGGCTCATATGGGTGTATGCAATCGGACCATCCGGTTCTTTGCCCCATCTCGACCGTGGAAATCCAATCTAACGGTGCTGCGTCATCTCATCTAATCGAGTGACGTGTATTCCTTTTAATTGACCGTTGGATTCCAATCCAACGTCCAGATTTGAAAGTAGATCCCGAGATTCCTTTTGGGCTCTGTTTTAATCTCGATCGACCGTTCTAGATCGCACGGTCCATATTAACCGATGTCGATTAAAACCTTTTAACCTCTCTATTTATCACAGCCGCCCATTTCCAATCAGACGGCTGATATTCTTTTGAGCTTTTGAAGGCAGCGGTGAGGATGACAAAGGACCCACATGTCATATTTTGCCTCCTTCTTCCTTATCTCTGCTGCAGACCATTTTCGAGAGCAGAGGAGAGGATTATCCAAAGATTATGCCACAAATTTTGGATATTTAGCTAAATAGACACCTCATCAACTCTAGATCTTTCCCCTTGCCCGTAGCTCAACATCCATATATAAACCCTAGCTTTTGTTGTTACCATTGTTGACCATCAAATTCATCCTCCATTGTTGGCCAGTGGAGTTCTTGCTCTGGTCCCTTTTGCTTATCCATCCTAAACCCTGGTTCCACCTTGTAATAAAGATTTGACATCTTTTGTAGGTTGAACCAGCGTTTATCTCTCTGTTGATCAACATCGAGATTTCAGAAACTTGGGTGTCTTTCTTCTACTGGTAAGATAAAACCCTAGTTTTCGATATCTTGAGCATCTTAAGGACCTTAGAAGCTTCTGGGAATCATTCTTTTGAGCATCAGTAGTTTCAACTTGCTTCAAACAGAAAAGTTGTTATTATAACTTTTCTGTTTTCCATATCTTTTTCAAGACCTAGGGTTTCTTTTGTTGACTTGTTATCCTAGTTAGGTTTAAACTAAACCCTAGTAGCATAACAAGTTATTCTTTTAATCCTTGTTATCATCTATTTAGATTGATAACAGAAATCTGCCTCTGTTCCTTTTTGTCGGCTCAACCGACAATGCAAGTTTCTTTCAGCTTTTGGTAATCTAACTGATTAGGGTTAGATTAAGGTTAGTTTGGGATATTAATTACCCTAAAAGATCATGCTAAGTTTCATTTATGAACTTTTGCATGTTCTATTTTCCCTTTTTCCGAAAACTGCAATCTGTCCTGTTTCCAGTTCATTTCAAAATCTGAAAATTGCAACTTTGCACTAAACCCTAGTTTTGCCATTTGAAAACAGTAAGCTATATTATGGGTTATTATCACTATTATGGGTAGTTATGGCTTAAGCATATTGTCAATCATGCATTTCTAGATTGATCATGCATATTTCTTCCATTTTGTGCTTATTGTCAATCTTGGCATTTATTGGATCTTATTGCTTCTTATAGAATCTGGTTCATCTGAAGTTTTTGAATTTGTCTCTGAGCAACCTGAACCTGCAACAGAAGTATACTATTATCAAGGCAAGCATGCTATGTTTCTGAAAATACAAAGTGTGGCCTGTTAGTAGTTAGTTATGACCTAACATGAAGGATTACCTCAATTGTCACCATACACTCAACCTTAGCATAGTACTGTATATTATAACATATATTTTCGTTTTGGCTTAGACATGCGATCTAGAGATTTTAGAGTTTGACAAGCATATCTTGTCAAACATGGGAATCACAAATGAACTTTTGTTATTTTGAACTCTTTGTCCGATTTCTTTAAATCGACTTGTATTTGAAATTTAAATTGATCTGGACAAGAGGAAGCTAGTGATGGTGCTTTTGTGCACGAGATTGGGTTTTGTGGTGGACTTGTCGGGTTAATTAAGGACCGAACTCGATTATTCAATTCAAGTCCCCACGTACTTCCACATGCGATGTATGGGCGCTGTTTGGTTAAGTAAAATGTTAAGACTATTGGGTTGGAAACAGAGAGTAAGAATATGTGTATTGACCTTGTATGGCATAGATGCTTTGGTCCGATGGCTGCGTTGTATGCCATGTGAGCTTGTATGTCGATGTCGTTGTTCTTAGAAGGGTGAGGGCGTATATGTGCTCCGTAGCATATACGATACCTTAATGGTGCCGATTGCATCCTAATATGGGTAGTGAGCCCAGTTCGCATTTAATTGTTTGGATCGGCATTCGATGCAACATGTGTGCCTCGGTTAGCGGATGTTATCGATCGTTGTTTAAGCGGGATCGATTCACACTGGAGTCCAACTCAATAGTGTTAGCTTGTTGAAAAATACCAAATCTTAGTTTCCCGGTCGGCATACCAAAGGAAGTATGTCATCATTGGAGGCATCCGAAGGCAACGGGTTAGCTAAGTCATGTGGGTAAAGGTGTACACCCCGCAGGTATAAAGCATTCGAATAGCCGTGTCCACGGTCATGGACGATAACTTGAATTGATGTCACTGTATAGAAGTTTTGATTTTCAAAATCTGGTTTCGGTTTTTAGTGTGCATGAGGGATTCATGCATCGCATCGTTTCACAATTATGCCATTTAATTATTCTGGTCCAAATTTGATTTATTAAGTTGCTTTATCAAAATTTAGTCTTTGTAGGTTAAGATGTCCCGCTTTATGCAAAACTTAACCATTTTACCTTCTGTTGTAACCTTATGCATATATAAATTCTACTCCTTTGTGTAGGCTCTAATCAACACTTTCTTTTATTAGTTTGTGTAAGACTTCTTTGAGAACCTTCCGTACTCAAGGTGCTATCACCTATTGTTGCAGTGAGGACGGTTTTCTTTATGAAGTGCAGTTAGCGCCGATCGATGACGCTAACGAGTAAAGCTACTTCTTTCCTCCACGCAATTGCTGCGGGTGGATGAGGCCATTGGTGGACTTTAATATTTTGTTTTTGCTTCATTGTCAAACTTTTGAAGTGACCAAGTCACTTAATATTGTAGTATTAACCGAATGATGTAAACTTATGTTTAATTATGCAAATGTATGACTTGTATGTGTATGATGCAATGTTGTTGAAGGATATATATATGCAATGGTCGTTGATCACAGGAACCATTGTGAGATATATATATATCAGGGATCTGTTTATTGGAATTGATACTTGTTAAATTTATATCTTTAGCATGATCTTTAATTAAGGGACAGTACTGTTCCTTCATTAATAATCGTGCTACAGTATGAATTTAATTAAGTACATTTCCAATAACCTGGGGCGCCCACAAACATAGTGCATGGAGAAATGGCGAAGTTGGGCGAGAGGAAAGGACAGGCGGCCGGTGAACCACAAAAATAGAATCCTGGGAGTAAGATGGACGCACTGGTGGTGGTCGCGTCGCCGGAGAAGATCCGGTGTGGTGGCGGCGCGCAAATTAGTGTCGGAGGAATAGTAACGCCGGTGAGCCGGGGTGTTTTGGAGAAAAAGGAAGGGAGTACCGCGTTGAACGTTGCGAGGCGAAGCCAACGGTGTGGACGATGTCATCGGGGGATCAAAAATAGCACCGAAAATGACGATAGAAGGTGGATCGGCCGTTGGCGCAAAACTTTTACTTGAACCGAGATAGAGGGGCGAATTCTAGGGATATGAAGAGAAAGCCGAGGGGCACGCCACGACACGGTCGGCTCGGGAAACGAGTGACCGAGGAGAGAGAACAGAGGAGGGATGATTAATGGATCAAATAAATGATAGAAAATAAATATTGTACATAGTAGATGAATTTAGGAGGAGGAATCAACGGATTTAGAGTTTGTATGTGTGAGAGAACGAATTTCTGGAAGAATAAACATGTGTATGAACAAACTACAAAGCATCGACTAGATAATTTTGGCTACTGTAGATTGTCTTCTTCAACAGAACAGAAGCATGAATGGAGCATGGCGCATGGAGAAAATGGAAGGAAAGGGAAAGGAGGTCGGCGAATGGCAAAAATGGATTGCTCACCTTGCGACGAGGCCGTAGGAGATGGCGGTGCGGCAAACGGTGACCGATGACGGCGGCGGCGGCCATGGAGGCGCACGGTGGTGCACGGGGGCGGCGGCACTCCGGCGATGTTCCAGCGAAGAGGGAGGGTGCACCACGTAGATCACGACGTTGCGAAGCCGACGGTGGTGACGAGGGTGGTCGAGACCCACCGGAGGTGACGCTAGAGGCGAAAGACGGCGATCGGCCGGCGGTAGAAAAATCTTAACCGCGTCGTGGAGGAAGGGAGGGAGGAGGAGAGATTTCAGGGGTGGAATGAGGATGAGAAGGGGCACCCGGTGCTGCTATTTATATGGCCGGAGAGGAGCCGAGGAGGGAGAACCGTGTGCGTGGTTAACGGCCGGTCAACTGCGTGATTTACGTAATTATGTGATTAAGGAAAGGTTTAATGGCCTAAAATGGGGGAGGTGTGATGTGGGAATATTGTAATATCCCGATAGTGTGAAAAGCTTTTGAATCAGGAGAGATTATTTAACCGGGAGAAGTGTTATTTAGAAAATCAGCGAATTAGGAAAAGAAGAGGGGTTCTCCGCGTTTTCTGGAAACCTAGGCCTCGAGCCACCAGCAGGAGGCCCATGTTGGGGCTGGCCGCAAGGCCCATTAGGGGGGCGGCCAAGGGGGGCACCACTCTCCCAACCCCTAGCCGCCACCCCCTCCCCCACTCCTCTTCCCCCCTTAGTGGCCGCCACTCCCCCACCACGCCTCCCCTCCCTGGCTGCCTCCCCCCTTGCGCCCCTCCCAAGCACCCCTCCAAGTTCCCCCCCTCCCATTGCTGCCGGCCAAGGGAAGAAGAAGGAGCCCCATTGCAGCCAGCCAAGGAGGAAGAAAAGAGGGAAGAAAGAAGGGAGAAGACAAGGGAGAAGAGAAGGAAGCGGGATCGCCATACAGAGTTCGCGACCTTCAGCGGCATCAAGGGTAACTCATAGTTTGATGTTGGGTAATTAATCGTAGAAGAGGAATCGGGTAGTTTTTGGCTAGGTTGCAATCTGTCGCGAGAGTTGCGATTCGTCCGAGAGCTTGCGCGGTCAATTTCATGTGGTTAGATGCCAAATTAGGAGGTTTGGTCTCCTAGAGATTTGTAGGTTATGTTCTTAGATTTCATTGGCCGCCAAGAACGCCCAAATCCGATTAACGGTCAGGGAGTTATGAATTTTCTAGTATCTCTATCCTGTTGATCTGTCAGTTTTTGGACAGTCTGTAGAAAACTGGATAAAACTGCTAATTAAAGGGAGCCACCAGTTCTCCTGAGCCCCGCCGGCTGCTTCACCTCCTCGGTCGAGCCAGCGCGCCCGTGTGCCGTCGCCTCCCGGTCTTCTCCGCGCCTGGCAGCCGCACGGCACCGCCATCGGCTTCCTCGAGCCTGAAGCCACCACTAGGGACTTTGATACGGGGGGAGGCCCGATCTTCTCAGTGAGGAACCGTGGATAGTTGATGCGAAGTAGACGATGTCGCTAGCTGAACACTCGCGCCAATGCACGAACCCTCAACTCTTTGGAATACGCCCAAAACACACCGGGTAGTTGTTCGTCGCGAGACCACAAACGACGAACGCCAAGTCCCCAATTCCCAATGGAACGACGGCTTGACCTTGGATTGCAGAACAAAACAAATGGATCGCCTAATTCTCTCTCAAAGTCCTCGCATGAACTCTGGTGTCGAAAGAACAAGCAATAGCTATGTTTCAATCTTATGCATAAACTGGTCTCCCTCTCGTTTCCCTTGTATTGTGAGCTTTCCTTCTCTTAGCTTGCGCGAATTTGTTCGATGCACTTGATGCTTCTTTTTATGCCAATGTAACCCTTGTTGCCATGTCACCATATGTCTTTCTTGACCGCCCGCATGTGCTAGGGTTTTATCACGAGAGCACGTTCCTCTCGTTGGCCACATGGGTTTCTTCTCCTTGTTGGCGCATGTGTTTCTCCTCCATGAATTTGTTCCGGCCTCCCTCTCCTCCCTCTCGGTTCCAAAGTCTTTAAATTTGTCAAACCTGAGAATGCACCAAGTATTGCTTTAGGTAGTAACCAATTCTCATTGGCAACAAAAGGAAATTCATTAAGAAACAAATGCACCTGTTGTTTGAGAAGTTTAGCTCCTGCTTCACGAATAACCTCATAAGTAGTAGGGATATCGTCATCAGACTTCTTCTGGGCATCCCCACCGGCTTGCCGACCGCCCCCCTCGCTGTCGACGCCTCATGCCCAAGCCACTTTCGGTTTTCCCCTCCCTGCACTCTATATGTTTGTATAAATGCCTCAAAGGCTGTCTTGTTTCTCAGCAGGTGGAGCTCGCCTCGGCCATCCCCTGCCCCTTTCATTCGTGCTCAACTGCTGTCGTCGACCCTCTTCACCGGCGCCAAGCCATGCCCGAGCCACTCCTGTCTTCCCGTCAGCCTTCACTGCCTTCTGATGTCTCTGTGTGTATGTATGACTAGGTGAAATGCAATTGAATACTTTGAATAGCTAATGAAATCACTTAGCGCATTTGGCAATTGGATAAGTAAATGAATGGTTGATTTTAGAAAGTAGTTTGGTTGTCAAAACAGTAAAGCACCTTGGATAACTGATAACAGAGAAGATGTTTTGAGAGGAAAGTTGGAATGTCAGTGAACCCATTTGCAAGGCCATCCCATGTCTCTGCTAGTTAATGCTTTGATTATCATTTAGGTCACTTTGGTGAGTTAACAAACTGGAAATTTAAAATTGCAGGAAGTTCAGTTATAGTCAGCCTTTAGCACTTCTAATAATCTTGCTATTGTTAGTATATGCACAGCAACCTATATTCAGTATGTCAATGGGTTGATGTCTTTGTTAATTTAGTAGTGGAGTTTGTCTTAGTTCTATTAGTCCTTGGACCTCTACCTAACAGAATTAACCAACTCTGAGAATCAACACTAAAAGGGAAAGTTTTAGAAACCATCTGAGAGCAACCAAATCTGAAAAACCAGTATAGTTGTAAAGCTTTATAAATCAACAGAGAGTAAACCTTTTTGTCAATGCTTAATGAACCTTGTTGTTCCAGCAAACAGAGAAGAGAAAGGTTTAGGTAGTACCAAAGTTATTAGCTGGCTCATTTGAATGCTCCCTGTTAGTAGATAAGTCATTAAGGTATTTGGAAAATGCTAGTGGTATGTCCTTGTACATATGTGCAGCTTTGTCTCTTGATTAGCTCAATCCATTGGAAATGTCTCGTAGGACTTAGCCGTGCCGGCATACCAAAGGAAGTGTGCTTAATAGCTTGGCAAAAATGCGGTCTGAAGTGTGGGTACAGTGGTACACCCCTGCAGGGTTAAATCTATTCGAATAGCCTCGTCCTAGGTTATGGACATGCTTGGTAAGGTCGTGCAAGAACTAGACTACAACTTTTAATTAAAACTTGATGGGTTGGTATGAATGGATGTTCATACTATTGTTGTGGTGACTATTGGGTTAGTCACTTCCAGGTTGTCTTTATTATTGTTATTATTATTGTATCGCTGTTATTTCAACAATTGCAAACAGTTTGTCAAATTGCTTTGAATCTATTACATTATTGCAAATAAAAACTTGCTTTATGCTAAAAGTAAGTCCAGAGCCCCCTCCACTTAAATAAAGCTTGCATATAGTTAATTATAGGCCTGTTATCCTTACACGTCAGTCTTGCGAGTACATCATTGTACTCAGTTGCTTTGCTTAATGTTTTGCTTAATGTTTATGTTGCAGAGGAAGAAGGTGAGCCCCAAGGGCTTCCCTTTTGTGAGTTGTGCTACGGGTTTGACGACTAGCTTGGCGTCCCGGTTGGTTGCCTTGTGGGTAAAGGCACACTAATTGGCTCTTTTGTTTATCGCCATCTTATGGCACTTTGGCTTCCGCTGTCTAATTGTTATTTAGTTGTTATTTGGCCGGTTGGCCCTTGTTGTAATAAATCTCTATTATGTATGTCTTTTATCGTTGTGCTTTGGTTCTATGCGATTGAATGGAATTGATGCATAATTTTGTAAAAGGGTGTATGTACAACACTTCTGGGATGTACATATTTTCCCGAGACACGGGATATTTTATTTGTGATGCTAAACTAAGCATTACAAGTTAAATACCCCGGGGTCTCACAAAGTTTGGTATCAGAGCCATACTGACCATAGTAACCCAAGCTTGGTCGTCTTTAGGATATTTTGAAAAACTTAATTTCAAAGCATCAAATGACTTATGAAAGCTTAAGTAAATTCTCAGATTTTACTCCTTGCCTCACCATTCATTTGCTTTGTGTAAAATGAGTTTTCTCCATTGCTCGTTTCTCTTTTCCAATCATAGAAACACTAAATAGTCACCGGTGAAGAGCTTCGGCGAATGGACGAGAAGACGATGCCTTGCTTTAGGATCAAATTAGGGTTTATTCTTAGAATATATACACTCTAATGGTATTACTTAGCTTGTAAACGCTGGATTTTGTAATCATTTGCTCTCTTTTGTTCTGAGTAATTGCGCATCGCCTACGGGCGGCTTGTATAGCAATTATAGCGGAAAACTAATTGTGTTTCATTGTATCTTGTGCTGGCTTTTGAGCCTAAGCACACTCATTTGGATCTTGGTTTTGAATGTTAGAAGTGTGCATACATGTTAGAGTTAAATTGCATACCTATTGCCATTCCCTCACCTTATGCTCATTCTTTTCTCACCACCTCCAATATGCACCAAAATATTTAAGGGGGGTAGTATAGGCCTCAAATTATATTTTGAGCATCATGAGTCTTGCATCATACTCATGTATTCATGTACTATTTCATCTTGAGCTCTCATGCCATGCTCCCCATACTAGTGTCATAATTCTAATAATCTTGCCATGCTCATATAGATTCTTTACATAAATCTGAAATTTTGGATATCATGGGTGTTATGACTTGATGAGCTAGATGCTGTGGAGTTAAAGAACATGTTTGTCTTTAATTGATGAAAAGTGAACTTGTTCTAATATGAGCAGAGAGTATCTCATTCTAATCTTGCTTAACTGGAAGTGTTTTCAACCATGTTAGAATTGCTTATGTAGTCGATTGCTCTTTATGTCATTAAACCATTTTTCTTGTAATGTGTGAATTTTGTCAAGGATTGAAAGAAAAATACTCCAGTAACAAATGGTGATTCCAAAAATCTTGAAATTTTTCACATGAGAACCTGGTGGTGTGTAGTTAATAAATATAATTTTTCTTGAATTTATTGAACTTGTTTTGCCTAGATATTAATTCAAACACTATGCAGTGCTGTTCTGGGAAATTTTGAATCTGGTACTATTAGGAAGGCTTAAAATGCTAGGGACCAATTTTCTGGTGTTAAGTATCACCTCAGTAACATGCCAGAATTTTTCTGGAATTTTTTTGAACTTGATTTTACTGCTGTTTGAGCCTTAGGCCTTAATTCCTTATCTGAAATGTTGTATCAACCATAACCTGAGCTTTATATGTGGGATAAAATTTTCTAGCATCTCTAGTATCCCAGAAACATCCTAGAATTTTTCTGGAATTTATCTAGCTGATTTAGTATTTTTCCCAAGCCCTAGTTGCTCACTAGTAGCCTGTAAATCAAAATCTGTTTTGAACTAGATGCTAAGCTTGATGTATGTGTAATCTGAGATGATGATACTAGCATGTGTAGGACTTATTGAGTGTTTGATTTCTATTTTAAGGACCGGGTCATGGTAGTGTGGATTCTTGCTGTTTGACGAATCTTATGCTCACCTAACGAAAATGAAGTTGTTTGATTGCATTTGAGATGATCATGTGAGCATGCATGTGAGCATTTGCACTCTCACTAACCAAACTTTAGTTTGTCACAAGTTGATTGCTGATATGCATCCCTTCATGTCTCCATCCAATGCATCTTCTCCAAGCCAGATAGATACAATTAGAGAAGTAAGGGTTAAGTGAGACTACCATAAAACTTGCTCTAACCTCTCTTCTCTGCTCTATAGTAACCTTTTCCCCTCGTAGATAGTTAGTATTCTTTCGTCCTACCGGAAGACGGCATGATGCTTGGCCTGTCAGAAATGCCTTCGAATCAAGAAATGGAAGTTTAAACAAAGCAATGGAAAGGAAAATGTGTCAGCAACGTCAAGTTACTTCGTCAGGATCTTTGGGCACTATCTCTGAAGGAAATCAAGACAGCAAATTGTACATTTCTTTAGAGTCGAAAGAACGGCCTAGGAATGCATGTGATAGAAGGTTATAGAAATCCCTCGCCATAGCCTCCCACTCTAGGACCCAAAACTTCTGAAAAACCTCTCTTGTTTCGGATTTAAGTTCGTTTTACGACGAAGTCCGAAGCATGACTCTGTAACCAAGCCCAGTCAAGTTTGCATGACTTTTAGTTCGACTTGAACTCAGGAATCTCGGGACGAGATTACATTTAAGGGTAGATTTGTAACAGCCCAAAATCCCTAAGTTGGATTAGTTAAGCATCTATTGTGCATTTGTGAAATTTTGGACTTGTTAAAAACTTTTGTTGCAGCAAATAGGTTTCAAGTGTGGGAATATTTTAGTTGGATTTTATATTCTCTGACATACTTGTTGGATTTTCTGGAATTTTTGGAGCTTAATTGGTTCCCTGATTAATTTGCATGTTCAACTTTGAGTTTGAATTTAAAACACCAACCTAATAGACAAATAAAACAAATAGAAATGAAAGTGATAACTTAAAATATAGACTCAGTATAATTATTCTAAATATAAATGGAGGAATTAATTAAAGCACGTTTTGCAATTTTCTCACATCAAGTAATAATAATCAATATTAAATCAAATTGTTAGGAAAATTGCAATTAAAAATTTAATTATTTTGATTTTATGTTTTCACATGCATCACAAAAATCATGTCATTATGCATGCATTATTATCATCATCTTTCTTTTCTGGTTCGACCGACCGCAGGTGAAACGCCTGCGTGTCCCTTCTTTCCCGTTCCTGCTAACTCCTTTCGCTTCTCTCCTTCAAATCTCATCTAAAAACTCAAAACCAAGCCATGCATGTTGTACCACCGTGATCGTCATCGCACGACCAACCCATTTCTGCAATCCGTTTGCGCATGCATGGTAGTTTGAGCGATTACACGAGAGGAGAAAAGAAGTAGCAGATGAAACGTCCGCGAGTCTATTTCTTTTCCCCAACTTCTCTCCTCGCAATCACAACCGAGAATCAAGAATCCGGCGACACATGTTATACCGTTGCGATCACCGTCTCGAGGGCGTTCCGTTTCTGCAATCGTTTCTCGCATGCAAGGTCATATGAGCAAGTTGGAAAAATATGGGAGAAATACATTGCTATTTATTCCACTGCTAATTTCTCTCACTGCCATCCCCTTTCCACCCCACTGACCAATTTTTCTTTATGCCCAGCATCATTCCCATGCCACCATCTCGACAGAACACCACTGCCTATTTCTTTATTACAGTCCTCACGCTTTTTTGTTTTGACCAGCAAAGACACGCAGCCTCCGGCTCCTTGCTGCCATTCCTCCCCTTCCCCCATTCTTCCTTCAAGCACAACCATGCCGGCCGCCCCTCAGCGCCGCTGGCTGCACCTCCAGCGTCCTCGCCTCCGCTTGCAGCCGCCTCGCCCCGCGCCCTTGAGCCCGAGCACCGTCGCCCCCCTGGTGCCTCCTCCTCTGGCGCCCAGCTGCTCCGGCTCCTTCCTCCTCTGCTGCTGCGCCGCCCGAGCCACCCCGGCTCCTCCCTCCGCTGCCCCAGCCTGGATGCTCTGCCGCCGCCGCCGCCTTCGTCGCCCCAGATCTGCCCTAGCCTGTGCCGGCCTCGTCTTCCTCGGCCCCGATCTGCGCCGGCCCTGTCTGCCACGGCTCCAGCCCGCGTCGCCACACCCCGGCACCCGAGTGCCGTTGCACCTCGGTCTTCTCCGTGCCCGGTAGCCGCTCGTCGCCACCAGTTCTCCTGAGCCCCGCCAGCTGCTTCACCTCCTCGGCCGAGCCAGCGCGCCCGTGTGCCGTCGCCTCCCGGTCTTCTCCACGCCCGGCAGCCGCATGGCACCGCCATCGGCTTCCTCGAGCCCGAAGCCACCACTAGGGACTTGTTCTGGGCATCCCCACCGGCTTGCCGACCGCCCCCCTCGCTGTCGACGCCTCATGCCCAAGCCACTTTCGGTTTTCCCCTCCCTGCACTCTATATGTTTGTATAAATGCCTCAAAGGCTGTCTTGTTTCTCAGCAGGTGGAGCTCGCCTCGGCCATCCCCTGCCCCTTTCATCCGTGCTCAACTGCCGTCGTCGACCCTCCTCACCGGGGCCAAGCCATGCCCGAGCCACTCCTGTCTTCCCGTCGGCCTTCACTGCCTTGTGATGTCTCTATGTGTATGTATGACTAGGTGAAATGCAATTGAATCCTTTGAATAGCTAATGAAATCACTTAGCGTATTTGGCAATTAGATAAGTAAATGAATGGTTGATTTTAGAAAGTAGTTTGGTTGTCAAAACAGTAAAGCACCTTGGATAACTGATAACAGAGAAGATGTTTTGAGAGGAAAGTTGGAATGTCAGTGAACCCATTTGCAAGGCCATCCCATGTCTCTGCTAGTTAATGCTTTGATTATCATTTAGGTCACTTTGGTGAGTTAGCAAACTGGAAATTTAAAATTGCAGGAAGTTCAGTTATAGTCAGCCTTTAGCACTTCTAAAAATCTTGTTATTGTTAGTATATGCACAGCAACCTATATTCAGTATGTCAATGGGTTGATGTCTTTGTTAATTTAGTAGTGGAGTTTGTCTTAGTTCTATTAGTCCTTGGACCTCTACCTAACAGAATTAACCAACTCTGAGAATCAACACTAAAAGGGAAAGTTTTAGAAACCATCTGAGAGCAACCAAATCTGAAAAACCAGTATAGTTGTAAAGCTTTATAAATCAACAGAGAGTAAACCTTTTTGTCAATGCTTAATGAACCTTGTTGTTCCAGCAAACATAGAAGAGAAAGGTTTAGGTAGTACCAAAGTTATTAGCTGGCTCATTTGAATGCTCCCTGTTAGTAGATAAGTCATTAAGGTATTTGGAAAATGCTAGTGGTATGTCCTTGTACATATGTGTAGCTTTGTTTGCTAAATGTGTTAGTTAACTTTCGTTGGTTAGTTAGTGTTTGGTCAATTAGTTGTCAGGTAGTCTAGTCAGTAAAGTCAATTTGTTTGGCATGAGTGATTAAATTTCATTTAGAAGATGATATGGGAATCTAAGGGCTAAGTGATGTTAATTGAGATTGTTGCAAAAGCAAGACTAAATGAGAGGATCCATTTTCCACTTAGAGGCTAATGACCTTTAGTGTTTATTTGAAACATGTCAGTGAGTAGAGGATATGTGTCAACTACTGATAAGTTATATGATATTTCAAACTTGACCGGCTATGTTGCTTTCTAATCAAAGTAGTTTGTAATGTAATGCAACACTCATCTAAGCAGTGAGATAAAGCTTTGTCTAATAATACAAATGGATTATAAAATGTAATCGCTTATCTTTCACTTGTAACCTAACAGAGTGAAATCAATCATGAGCCAAGATTTGTTTAATGAATAGTCAATCAACAGTAAACCTTACCTTAATAACAATTTCAATAATTCATAACCAATTCTATTCAACTCTAACTCAAATAATTTATGCCTCTAAATTCATCTAAAATAAATATCCTTTTTCTGAATTATTTCTTAATTGTTGGAGACTTTTGGCATTCTGGTGTTTATTCGCTGTTTTTCGCTTTGGCAGTTTTATCGTTAGATGACGTTGATTACGAGAGTGATCCTCTGCAGCAAGTCGAATATCTCTAGCAAGGCAAAGGCAAGCAGTTTGATCATATCCACTTAATCCCATTACTTTTAAAATCTAATACTTTGTTTTACTCGTATGTATGCATGCTTTTGTGTCAATGATTAATTTTACCGAATAGAGGTAGCTAATCCTATTGCATTGTTTCCTTTAAATTGCTCACCCATGTCACAGCCATAAGTTATTATTCTCACTGGTGAATTAGAGCCCGGTGAATGATTTAGGGCATTTTATTTGTCTTTACAATATGATGCTTAGCAATGCTTAGATACCGGTAGAATTGGGCGGTTATCGACTTAGTCGATGACCTTGATCACACAAAAACTTGCTATTACTTTTAACCTGTACCTTGTGCTTTGTTTATTTGTGAAAACCAAAACTGAAAACAGAATGATTTAGACTTGGGCACAATGGTATGTTGGTGTGATCTGTTGGGTGTGATTGGAATGATGCCTAAGTCCCCAAGGACCGAGTTACTTGTGTCACTAAGCCAAGTGATATTTGCGTGCTAACCACACTAGAGGGATATGGGACCTCTCTTGACTAAGTACTTTGGAGGATGTTAATTAATGAGTCGCGTGGTGGGTTGCATATGGGATATATGCAACATGGACATGTTTGTGGGGAGTGGAGCGCCCGCCGAGGCCGGTGTCTCCTACTCCACGTATGGATCCTTCTGATCCATATTTCGTCGGCAGATCACTAAGGATTAACCCCCATACGTGCGGCTCTTGATTAGCTCAATCCATTGGAAATGTCTCGTAGGACTTAGCCGTGCCAGCATACCAAAGGAAGTGTGCTTAATAGCTTGGCAAAAAGGTGGTCTGAAGTGTGGTACAGTGGTACACCCCTACAGGGTTAAATCTATTCGAATAGTCTCGTCCTAGGTTATGGACATGCTTGGTAAGGTCGTGCAAGAACTAGACTACAACTTTTAATTAAAACTTGATGGGTTGGTATGAATGGATGTTCATACTATTGTTGTGGTGACTATTGGGTTAGTCACTTCCAGGTTGTCTTTATTATTGTTATTATTATTGTATCGCTGTTATTTCAACAATTGCGAACAGTTTGTCAAACTGCTTTGAATCTATTACATTATTGCAAATGAAAACTTGCTTTATGCTAAAAGTAAGTCCAGAGCCCCTCCACTTAAATAAAGCTTGCATGTAGTTAATTATAGGTCTGTTATCCTTACACGTTAGTCTTGCGAGTACATCATTGTACTCAGTTGCTTTGCTTAATGTTTATGTTGCAGAGGAAGAAGGTGAGCCCCAAGGGCTTCCCTTTTGTGAGTTGTGCTACGGGTTTGACGACTAGCTTGGCGGCCCGGTTGGTTGCCTTGTGGGTAAAGGCACACTAATTGGCTCTTTTGTTTATCGCTATCTTATGGCACTTTGGCTTCCGCTGTCTAATTGTTATTTAGTTGTTATTTGGCCGGTTGGCCCTTGTTGTAATAAATCTCTATTATGTATGTCTTTTATCGTTGTGCTTTGGTTCTACGCGATTGAATGGAATTGATGCATAATTTTGTAAAAAGGTGTATGTACAGCACTTCTGGGATGTACATATTTTCCCGAGACACGGGATATTTTATTTGTGATGCTAAACTAAGCATTACAAGTTAAATACCCCGGGGTCTCACAAAAAATTATTCCATTTGGATTTAGTATATGAGAGTTATGGCAGTTTGAATTCCAGTTTGCTGGAAATTCCGATTTAATTAGAATCTGTCACTCTTCACAGATTTTAATTATTTTGTGAAAATTTGCAGAGTAGTGGTGGTTATAAGGATTACATAGTTAAATAGTGGATAACAAGATAAACTCAAAATGATTTGGTTCATCTCATTTGGAGTTTTTATGAATTAGTTATGCATTTTTAAAGTTATCAGCCTTTTCATATTGTCAAAATAATGCAGCTAATAGAGGATTTTCCAAAAGTACATTCTCTGTTACAAAGACCAGTTTAAAACCTATTTTAAAATAAAGTAAATTGAAAATGAAAATTATCCGAAGTGGTTCCACTTAATTTGGAGTTGAATTGAGGGAGTTATGAATTTATCAAGTTTATACAATTTTCTGTGTACAGAAGAGGAACCGAGGGAGGTCTTGAGGGTGGTCTGTGCAAAATTGCTAGTGGGTGGTCTTTGGAAAGAGGGCCACAAGGAGGTCATGAGGGTTGTTATTGTCAAACAACCACAGGGAGGTCCTTGCGGTAAGGTTTTAGCAAAGAGGTCTTGAACGACTGAGATGAGCTTAAGGAGGTCCTGGACGGCTAATAAGATATTCAAGAGGTCCTAGCGGTCAGGATAAACCTAAAGGAGGTCTGGACGGTCCAGATGAAAATAAGAGGAGGTCCTGCGGGGTGATCCTTTTGCAAAGACGACCCCCGAGGGAGGTCCTTTACGGGACAACACAACTACAGGGCGCGGGGTTTAAGGATTTGGACCCACGAGTTAGGTGCCCACAGACTTCCATTAAGACATCGATTAAATGCTAATGATTAACGCTTAACTCCAGATCTCCTGCTACAGTGCTTGTTCGAATACGACAACGGAACTCGTAAAGCGACTTGCCCGGCGGCTCGCCGGCGCTACGCGCTACGGCGGAGCCGGCCAAGGGCCGCAATATCTAGGCAATAGCATTGCGCACCTCCTGGTGACATTCTTGACGGCGGAGCCGGCCTTTACCAACGGCTAGCTGGAGTTGAGCAACGATAACAAATATGGCAAAAGTGCAAAACACACAAAAGCTCCGCAGCGACAACTTAAGCATGTGCCTTAGCTCCTAGGGACTATTAGGATGCTACCTGAGCGGAGAAAGGTGCTCGGAGAAAGCTGGAGTTGGCCAGAGCAATGTCGGCGCCGGAGAAGTAGGTGATGACGGCATGGCTTCGCAAAAGAAGGTCCTGAGAGGACAACACCAAGAGTAGGTGCTCGATAAAGCTCAAAAATCCTAATGACATGCTATAGAAGCGAAGAACACGAAAGTATCTTACCAAAAAGAAGTGGAAGGTGAAAAGGTTGCTTACGACCGAAAATGGTCCAAGCTCCAAATTCACCAGATCCTGTCGTGCATTAGTAAAATTGATTGAGGGAAAAGCCTTAAGATGTTCTAAGACACATTGTCACGCACAAGATTGAGGATGAGACTCACCAAGGATGGAAATGTGAAGGAGAGGTCCTCGGATGTGTTCTTCGAAGAACCAGAGGAGCTCAACTAAGAACCAATTACTACAAGCAAAAATGAGAGCTCACATTAGCAAGAGGGAGATGGTTCTGAACTTGGAGTAGAGAGGAAATCCTCAGAATGTAGCTTACCCAAAAGATGAACACAAACGAGCTCCCCTCTCCTCAGCCGAAAAGAGGAGAAGTGAGGGGAACACTAGGGTTCATAGGGGTAATATGCTCGAAAAATGACGGCAAAGGTGGCGGCGTCAAGTGGGGAAGCTCCAGGATAGGTCAAAAGAGGCGGTGGATTGACGGCGCCGACGGGGCAGTTCTGAGCACGTCAGAGAAGCTCAGACACATGGCGAGGAGCTTCTGCGCAAGGTCAAAGACGAATCTGACAACGCGGGCCCACGACGACAGTGTCTCAATTGCGCGCGCGAGTCGGAGGAGAAGGGGTAGTCGTGGGCCGTTGGATGGCCATCAAATGACTCACTATCACCAAGGCGGGATTGAGAGTTATAAGTCAAGGGACGTCGTGGCCGTTGGATTTAGATCAGAGGGCTCACGATCTCCGGTGAGGTTCGGATGGCCAAACAGGTTGGGAAAGGCCTGAACCGTTGGATTTAGATTCAATGCTTGCATGTGATGGTGCGCTTTTAGGGGGTTGGACTAAGCCGGTTTACTGAGTCAGGCTCGAGCCCGAGGAACAATGGTGGTTGGTTAGGGTTAGGGTTTGACTGAGATACAATTTAATTTCCTCCACTTTGACCAGAGCTTTAAAAATAGAAATAAATTTCAGAAAAATGTGAAATAAATCACAGAGGTTCCTAGGAAGGTCTAATGCCCATAAAAATTATTGAGTGCCACTATCCACGATATAAAGTGTGTAATATAAATTCAATCTTATTGTATGTCTTGAAATTGTGTTTGATTTTTCTTAGGGTCTTAACTAGTCCCAATAATTTGGGAAAAATTATATTAATTCAGGACAATTAATATAATATTTTAATAAATTGTTTCCAGAGGAACTTCAGTAGCAGTTGCTTCAATTTTTCTTTTGGAGTTCAATTTAATGTGTATGTTCCATCTTTGTTTGATATTTCAAAGTGCAATTTATATATTGAATACTTCAAAATAATGATGCATGCTGATGAGATGCATAGTAATCCTCTTTATTAATTTGGGGATGTGACACTGCGTATAATAGCATGAGTTTTACTTGAATCGTAGGTACCCAAAGTTCGGTCATTAATTGTCCAAACAAGTCAAACCACATACCCAAATCTCGTGCACGAAGGCACCATCACTAGCCATCACTTGTCCAGACCAAAAGCTCATTTAAAATGACAAAATTTAACTCATAAAACAGATACGAAGATCTAAAACAAAAATATATAATGAAACTTGTGTTTATCCCATAATTGTCTAGTTATTCCCAACAATCAGCTACGGTTCTAGACTTGCATGGCTAAGCAAACTTGTATAACATATTTCACACAATAGACTTAAGCATGTGGTGCTAGAATAATTCAAGAATAACCTCAATGAATAGGAGATAACTAATCTACACATCACAAAAATAGCGACATTATCAAAATAGCATGCAAGCAATTATCATTGCACTATCTTAACAAAACTGGGATCAAATATGATGCAAAAGAAAGTTCAAATGATTATTGCCTTGCTGTTAGCTTAGTTGCTCGCTCTCAGTAGCGTAGGACTCAATGTCAATAACTTTGGAATCTATTTCATCAAAAAACTTCGGAATCTAAAGAACAAAGATCGATATAAACAGTGAGAAATACTTCAAAAACTCAAACTGCTAAAAAATGCATGATTTTTCTACAGTAGCTAAATCATGATTTTAGATGAATTTAGGTGGAAAAATTATTCCATTTGGATTTAGTATGTGAGAGTTATGGCAGTTTGAATTTCAGTTTGCTAGAAATTCCAAATTAATTAGAATATGTCACTATTCATTGATTTTAATTATTTAGTGAAAATTTGCAGAGTAGTTGTGGTTACAAGGATTACATAGATAAATAGAGGATAATAATATAAACTCAAAATAATTTGGTTCATCTCATTTGGAGTTTTTATGAATTAGTTATGTATTTCCAAAGTTTTCAGTCTTTTTCTATTGAAAAATAAAGTAGTCAATGGATGATTTTTTTCCAAAACTACCTTCTCTGTTACATAGACATGTTTGAAACCAACTTTAATATAAAGTTCATTAAAAATGAAAATTATCAAAATTGGTTTCACTGTTTTTGGAGTTAAAATGAGTGAGTTATGCATTTAACAAGTTAGTACAATTTCCAGTGTGCAAAAATTTATTTATTTTTGGATTTTTGGTCTGTTCTAAAATAAAAGACCAGAGGGAGGCCTTTAGGGTTGTCTTTGTAAAATGGCTGTGAAAAGGTCCTTGGGGTGGTCTGTTGCAAAATGGTCGCGGGGAGGTCTTGGGGGTTGTCTTTGCAAAACGACCACAGGGTGGTCCTTCAAGTGGTCCTTAGGGTGGTCTTTATAAAATGGTCGTGAAAAGGTCCTTGGGGTGGTCTGTTGCAAAAACAACCCCGAGGGAGGTCCTGGGGTTGTCTTTGCAAAACGACCACGAAGGAGGTCCACTAATGTACAACTACAGGGTGCAGGGTCCGCATGTAAGTGACTTATTAACTTTCGTTAAGACATCACTTAAATGCTAATGATTACCGCTTAACTCCAAATCTCCCAGCTATAGTACGTGTCCGAGTACGACAACAGGACGCTCGTCCAGCGAGCTTGCCCGGTGGCTCGCCGGTGCTTGCAGTAATAGCTTCGCAATAGTATTGCGCACACAATGGGAGTGGCCTTAGTGCTTGCAGTGGACTGTGCCGGCGGCGAGCCGGAGTTGAGCGGAGCTAAAACTATGGACATGATGCATGCAACAATGTGAAGCTCCGCAGCGACATACAAGCGAGTGCCCAAGGTCTAGGGACTAAATGTAAGCTACCTGAGCGGAGAAGGCTGCTCGTGGAGCATGGAGTTAGCTGGGGCACCGTCGGCGCCGGAGAAGAAGATGGCGACGGCTCGGCTTCGCGAGGAGAGGTCAGCTGGAGCAAAACCAACAGGAGGTAGTGGTCTGAGAAGCTTAAGGATCATCTGAGGATGCTATACGAGCAAGGAATTGACAAATAGCTCACCGAAATAAAGTGGGAGGTGAACGGTTGCTTCACGGTCGAAAATAGGCAAAGCTTCGATTCACCGGAACCCTGTCGTGCATTGCCCAAATTAAATGAGGGGAAAGCTTCAAGATGTTCTAAGGTGTAAGGTGACGCGCTCAGTTGAGGATAAACTTGCTGGAGACGAAGAACATGAAGTGGTGTCCTCGGGTGCGTGCTCTAAAGCTCGAATTGGCACCAAGTTGGTCTAGGATCTATAAGCGAGGAGAAGTGCTGGGATGATTAAAAATGGAAATGGCATCGATCATAGAACAGAGAGGAACAATGCAGAGGAAGCTTACCTGAGAGATGAACACATACAAGCTTCCCTCTCCTCAGCCGAAAAGAGGAGAAGTGAGGGAAAGCTAGGGTTCGGAAGGGGGTTTTACGCCCGGGAAAAGACAGCAACGGAGGCGGCGTCAAGTGAGGGAGCTCCAGGATCGGTCAACAGCAGCGGTAGATTGACGGCGTCCCTAGAGCCGTTCTGAGCAAGTCGGAAAAGCTCGGGCGCGTGGAGGGTGCCTCCTGCACGAGGAGGACGAAGGAGCTGACGGGTGTGAGGACCCCAATTTATTTGACTTGTAATGCTTAACCAACCACCTGGTCCTAGCATCACAAATCAAATAAATTGATCCTCGAGATATGTATACTTCCAAAGCAAATATACACACCCGTTACAAAATTAGACATCAACTCCATTCCAAACATAGAGTCCAAACACCACACTACCAAACGGAAGATAAACAAATAGTAGAGTTATTACAGATAAAGGCCGACAGGCCACAAGATACAAAAATAACAGAGAGAAGATAGTGGAAGCAAAAGTGCCATAAGATGGCTATAAACAAAGCCAATCAGTGTGCCTTCAACCCACAAGGCATCCGACAGGACCGCCAAGTCTAGTCGCCCACGAAACGGCAACATGACTCACGAAGTGAGGCCCTTGGGGCTCACCTTCTTCCTCTGCAACAAAAACATTAAGCAAAGCACACGAGTACAAAGATTGTCTTTGTACCCGCAAGACCGACGTGTGAACTAGCGCACTGTTCATATGCTACATGCGAGCTTGTTTGGTGGAGGCCATATGTTTTATTTGCATAAAGCCAATTTTCATTTGCAGTAATATAATACAGTTTGAAGGCAGGTTTGCAATTCATTTTTAATGTTGAAATAACAGTAAAGATAATACTAACAAAAGAGAAAGATAAACAACCTAGAGGTGACTACCCCAATAGTCACCACAACAATAGCACGAATCCCAGATTCGTACCACCCATCAAGTTTTAATTTAAATGTTGTAGTCTAACTCTTGATAAGCTTACCCAAGCGTGTCCATCACCTAGGACGAGGCTATTCGAATAGTTTTAACCTGCGCAGGTGTACCACTGCACCCACACTTGCATCGCCTTTGCCGCGAGCACACTTAGAAGGTATGCCGGCACGACTAAGTCCTACGAGACTTTTTCCAATATTGTGTATTAACTACGAGCCGCTCGTATGGATAGAAATCCATACGCTTACATGGTAAAGCCGAAAAGACAACTACCCACTCAGATAAAGCTTTGGACAACTACCATGCTCCCACCTCCATCCCTCCCGCGACCCCCGCGACCGGAGCCAATACACGCAAAGTACTAGGTCAAGAGAGGTCCCATACCCTCTAGTGTGGTTAGCACGAAATGCCTGGATAATGAAACTCACAAGATGTTCGGTCCTTAATTGACCGGGCACCTTTCGATCACACCCAATAGATCACACCAATCTTACCATTGTGCCCGCGTCTAAATCATTTTTGTTTTCATTTTTAGTTTTGCAATTAAACATAGCAGAAATGCTGAAATATAAAGTTATAGAAAATTTTAGGTGATCAAGGTTACCGACTAAGTCGATAACCGCCCATTTCTACCGATACTAAGCATGTCTAAGCAATTTGACCGGATCTACTAAGTGACAAGAGATCATCCCGACCTCTAATCACAAAGAAATAACCTAGGCTCGGTAGTAGAGGTCAATATTTTGTCTACGAGGATATGCAACTACGGATTTAACTAATCAATTTAACACAAATTAAGCGATGCATACATACGTTGAAACAAAATATTAGACTTTAAAATTGGGATAAACATGATCAAACCGCTTGTTCGGCCGCTGTTGCTCGTAATGCTCAACACATTGCAGAGGATCGCCTCGTGGTTGCCGCAAATATCGAAGCCTAACGATAGAACAAATAACAGCGAATAAGAGCGAAAAACACCGACAAAACTCAACCATACAATAACGACAAAACATACCAAACTCACACAGCAACCTAAGCAGGTTCTAACATATTTTAGAGAGAGGGAAATAATTATTTGACGTGGTGATGAATTTTCTAGCAATTTCCTAAGCTAACATACACATTAAAGCACTAGTTAATTGCTTAACAAATTTTTCATGAACAGAAACAGTATCTAAAATCTATTCTGATAAATAGTACACTAAAAATGAAAATTTACAAAATTGGATTCATTAGATTTGGACAATTATTGAGAAAGATAGGAATTTTCTAAATTGGAAAGTACATAATACACCAATATTTCAATAACCAGATTCTAGCTAACAGAAACATGGTTGAATCTAATTTTGGTAAATATTACATTTAAAATTAAAATTAACAGAACTGGTTTCAAGTGATTTGGAGAAAAATTGAATTAGTTACGAATTTTCTAAGTTTAAATGAATTAACAGCACAACAGAAAACACATTACAGAAATACTAAAGCATTTAATCTTTTTCTACCCACAGCCAACTAGCCCTAGACACTGACAGGCGGACCCGCGCGATAAACGGCGACTAGGTCAAACTTGACCCAGCAGCGCCAACGGTGACGTCGAAGGCGTACTCTAAGAATACGTCTTTGACTTATCAAAGTGCAAACCTAACATACTCTCACAGAGAAATACGCCACCGCAGAGAAAACGCATAACCGAGCTACACAACCCTAATCGGACAAGATGGACCCACATGGCGCGACTCGAGAACAAATAACGGTGGATTAAAGATTCTCTAAACGCGATTAACTGAGAGGCCCACAAGTCGCTGACCTAACTAAACAAAGTTTAACGATAACTAAACTCACGGCGGCTCACCAAGACGCGACGGGACGGCGCGCGCGCCGCAACCGATCAAGCAAACCAAAGAGTTTCTGGGCGAGTGAGTGATACCTACAGGTTCGCGAAGATCTTGCGAACACGATGGCGGTGACGCGGACCCACGGGGATGCCGGCGGCGAGCTGGCGGCGAACGCAGGCGGAGAAGAAGACACGGCTCGCACGGAGAAGGCGATACGGACTTCTAGAAGACTCCGGAAGGTGTGCTTAAGCTTCGCCTCAACACCAGGAGCAAGAAGCACACGATAACGCCGACGAAGAAGGTCCGAGGTGGCCGGAATTTCCACGGCGGCGGAAAACCGATCTTGGAGAAGAATTGGTCGCACGCCCGCAACGATGCACCAAAGATGAAAATGAAGTCACCGTTAGACTCAGTGCACTAGTGCGATCCTAAGGGACTAGGTGACGAAACTAGAAACTCACCAGATCGCAAACGAGCTCACGGGACCGAGATCGCCGGAGGCGGAGACGACGATACCGCCCCTGGTGATTCACTGGACTCCAAGGATCCGGAATGGGCAAAATGGACGCGGCACCGAGTGTTGATCACGATGGTGCGGTCGCTGGCTCAAGGGCGGCGCTAATACGGCGGCGCTACCTTCGACTTCAGCTCCGGCCGAGACAAAGAAGCGCGAGAAAGCACGAATGCACGCGAGGACGAATGGGTGACCTAAAGAGATAGGTGAGCTCTGGCGATTCTCGGAGGCGAACACGCGCCCCGGCGTGGCGATGACGAGTGCGTGGCACGCATGCGCGATCGCCCGAGCTCCAGAGGCGCCGAGTCGGCGAGGAAGAACTCGACAGTGGGGCCCACACGCCGCCGACGGTGGCAAAACGGCTCGAGACGGGTCCGTGCAGCACGATGGAATGGTTTGACTCGATCAAGATCACAATCGACCGTTGGATCTAAAACGGACACCGAGATCGATGTATGCATTCGGACAGGTCGACGAGACAAGCAACGTGGACCGTTCGATCTTCATCGGACGGCTGACAGCCATCGGGCTCGCACGGTGCAACTAGGCGGTGCGACCGAGTCAAGTGGTGTGGGTCGGACTCGAGCCTGAGTTGGGTTCGGGCCCGAGGAACAGTGTTTTCAGAATCTGTTTTAAAAGACAAAGAAGGTTTGAGGAATTTTTAGAGGTAGTTCCAGAGCTCCAAAAATTTTGAAATTTTTATGGTAGCTACACGGGACAGAGGACATCCTTGTATAAATTTTCCAGGAATTTTCATGCATTAGATTTCTCCCAAGAAAATTCACAAGCTGCTGCCTAAGGGTTTGACCAGATTTCTAAACTGGTTTGACTTGGGCATTTGAAATAGCAACTAAAATCTAAAAATTGTGAAATAATTCAGGGAGGTAGATAGGATGATCCAGATGATAAGAAAAATAATTTCAGAGGATGATCACAAGTTTGAAAGCTAAGAATTTGCTGACCACAATTTCCATTCACAAGAATTTAATTCTAGAAAATGGAAATTGCTAGGGAAAATTTGGAAACTTCCAAATGATTTGATGAGACAACAAAAGTTTTTATTCCTCCTCAAAATTTTACATTTGAAATACAAACCCTAAGTCAGGGCTGTTACAACGGGTGGGACCTCCTATGATACGGGGGAGGCCCAATCTTCTCAGTGAGAAACCGTGGATAGTTGATGCGAAGTAGACGATGTCGCTAGCTGAACACTCGCGCCAATGCACGAACCCTCAACTCTTCGGAATACGCCCACAACACACCGGGTAGTTGTTCGTCGCGAGACCACGAATGACGAACGCCAAGTCCCCGATTCCCAATGGAACGACGGCTTGACCTTGAATTGCAGAACGAACAATTGGATCGCCTAGTCCTCTCTCAAAGTCCTCGCATGAACTCTGGGGTCGAAAGAACAAGCAATAGCTATGTTTCAATCTTTGAATAAACTGGTCTAATGGATACAAGGGAGGGGCAAGGGTATTTAAGGCACCCTCCACGACTCACGCACGGCCTAGGGCCGGCCACACATGCCGAATCAAACTCTAACTCGGCTAAGACCTAAAAACACACAAAAAGGAAAACCTAACTTAAGTCCGTCACATTGTTTCGGCCATAGCGGCGCGACCGTAAGTCTTCTGAAGCTGGGGCCAAAACCATTGTGTGGGCCTTGGAATAAGCTTTCAAACAAGTCCAAGAACACCCCAATCGGACTCGTATGCAAAAGTTATGGCCTTTTATTACAGCCCTGTTGGGCTGTCCCGAACCGAATCCGAATTGAATTGAGTTGATTCCGAGATGAATTTCGGTTGCACTTGTGGAAGATCCGAATTGGGCTTGAATTCTTGGGCTTTTCTCCTTGGTTGACCCGTGAGCTTCTCCTCCATTGCTTTGACTCCGCCTCCTCTTGGTTCCAAAGGCTTTACAATGTTCAAACACGAGAATGCACAAAACATTTGCATGAGGTAATACCCAATTCTCATCAATGACAATAGAATATTCATTAAGAAACAAAAGCACTGTTGATTTAGAAGTTTAGCTCTTGCTCTCGTCGGTGGACCAATATGCACTTCGTACTTGAATTATTTGTAGCGTCACGCATGGCGCCCTCCCCTCTTGAAAAGGCGTCGTCCTCGACGTTTGGATCATCACCACCAAAGAAAGGTGATAAATCGCGACATTGAAAGTAGAGCTCACGCCATAGTCATCGCCGGAAAGCTCTATCTTGTAGGCATTGTCGTTGATCTTCGCAAGCACCTTGAAAGGTCCATCACCTCGTGGCAGCAATTTAGACTTGCGGCGCTCGAAAACGATCCTTGCGGTAGTGCACCCAAACCAAATCACCGTTGAAAAATCATCTTCTTCCGTTTCTTATTCGCCTTCTCAAGATAGGACTTGACCTTGCGCTCTATCTCCTCTTTTGTTTTGAAATGCAATTTCTTCACATACTCACCGCTTGGATGCCTCCATATGAACACGGTGTTGACTTGGAAGTGGCGCAAATCAAGCGGCGTAAAGGGTTTGAAACCATACACCACCTCAAAGGACACAATCTGCAGAGTGGAGTGCGGCCCGATTATAAGCGAATTCCACGTGCGGCAAACAATCCTCCCACTCGCGCAGATTCTTCTTGATCATGGTCCGAAGTAGCATCGAAAGTGTGCGGTTCACCACCTCTGTTTGACCATCAGTTTGGGGATGACAAGTCGTGCTGAATAACAACTTCGTCCCCAGTTTACCCCAAAGTGTCTTCCAAAAGTAGCTCATGAACTTCACGTCACGATCTGACACAATAGTGCGTGGCACGCCATGTAGCCTCACGATCTCCTGAAAAACAAGTTAGCAATATGCGACGATCGCCGCTTTGTGGCACGGAATAAAGTGTGCCATCTTTGAAAAACGATCCACAACGACAAAAGCAGAATCACTACCCTCTTAGTTATAGGCAATCCTAAAACAAAATCCATACTAATATCCTCCCATGGTGCATTGGGAGCAGTGTAGAGGGTATACAAACCGTGTGGATTCAATTTTGATTTCGCTTTGTGGCAAGTAATGCATCGTTGCACATACCTCTCTACATCTCGCCTCATCTTAGGCCAATAAAAGTGATCGCCAAAGATAGATAACGTCTTCTCACGCCCAAAATGTCCCATCAACCCACCCGCATGTGATTCCTGCAGAATAGCAAACGACGGAGGAGTCCGAACGCATAATTTGTTAGTGCGAAGCAAAACCCATCATGGATGTGAAATTTATCCCACCTTTTCCGTCTTTGCAATGTGCATAAGGAACGGAAAAATCATGGTCATGAGCATATAAATCACGCAAACTCTCTAAACCAGAACTTGCACTCCTATTTGAGTTAAAGCACACTTTTCCTAGAGAGCATCACCTACCACATTTTCCTTTCCTTCTTATATTTTACAATGTAAGGAAACGACTGATGAATTCGACCCATTTGGCATGTCTACGGTTCAGTTTGCTTGGCCCTTTAAATACTTTAATGCCTCATGATCGAATGAATAATAAACTCTTTATGCCATAAATAGTGTTGCCAAGTTTCTAACGCACGCACTAAAGCATAAAGCTCTTTGTCATAGATAAGATAATTCAATTGAGCACCATTCAGTTTCTCACTAAAATAAGCTACCGGTCTACCCTCTTGCATTAAAACACCGCCAATACCCAATCCACTAGCATCACACTCAATTTCAAAATTTTTAGTGAAATCAGTAAAACAAGCAACGGTGCTTGATCAAGCGTTTCTTAAGTTCAAGAAAAGCATTGTCTTGCGCTACCCCACACAAATTCAACACCCTTTTAGTAAGTTCATTCAAAGGGCAGCTATGGTGCTAAAATCCTTCACAAAGCAATCGATAAAAACCAATGAGACCATGAAAGCTCCTAATCGACTTACATTCACAGGAGTTGGCCAATTTTTAATCGCTTCAATTTTAGACTCATCTACTTCAACTCCCGTGCGAAACAATATAGCCCAAAAGATGAAACGATCTTTGCAAAAGGTACACTTCTCTAAGTTACCGAATAACCTAGCCTCACGCAAAACTTGTAGAACTTGTCTAAGATGGTCTATGTGTTCAGATTCATCATTGTCAGAATCGAATATCATCAAAGTACACAACCACAAATTTACCAATCAAATGCCTTAAAACATGATTCATTAAGCGCATGAATGTACTAGGTGCATTAGTTAAACCAAAAGGCATGACTAACCACTCATACAACCCAAATTTTGTTTTAAATGTTGTTTTCCACTCATCCCCTTCATGCATCCTAATTTGATGGTAACCCACTGCAAATCTATCTTAGAGAAAATAATGACACCACTCAATTCGTCTAGCATATCATCTAAGCGAGGTATAGGATGACGATATCGAATTGTGATATTATTAATCGCTCGACAATCTACGCACATACGCCATGAACCATCTTTCTTAGGAACTAAAATAACAGAACAAAGACAAGGGCTTAAGCTTTCACGTACATACCCTTTGGAGAGAAGCTCTTGTACTTGTTTCGAATTTCCTTTTTGTTTCGGGATTGGTGCGGACGGTGGTCGGTTCGGCAATGACGCTCACGGAATCAAGTCGATCTTATGTTCTATCCCACGAATTGGTGGTAGCCCGGTGGTACCTCGTTTGGAAAGACGTCAAGTCTGCAAAACACAAGCAACACCACTAGGAAGAGAAGACAAGTCGTTAGTCGAAAGTAAGGCGTCTTTGTACAATAGTACAAAGTGCACCAAATTGGGATCTTCGCTGAATTCTCCCATTTCTGATTTTGCACCAAGTACGGGGATAGACGCTAGCCAATTGCAAAGGAATATACTAGGGCACAAGATTGCTCAATCAAAATTGAAAAACACAAGCTAAAAAGATGACCCGGTACTATAGTAGCTAAAAGTATGCGCGGATCAACTCGAAAAGGGATGTCGTCGTCACGGGGTACCTTAGAATCACCTGCAGAGGGGCTCTATCAATTTTGAGCGAAATCTGAGAAATTGGAATTTTTCTCGGTTTGCGGGGCCCGTTTTGAGGCCCTAAACGACCTTTTGGGGTCGAAGTTTTCCGCACACGTGTGCTCGTGGCTTACGCGGATGTAAAACCCCGATTTCCTGACTTTTGGCTCTATTTTCCGTTTCCTTTCCAACGGATCAAGAAACGCCCAATCGAGGTCGTATGCAAAAGTTAGCATTTTTATTATTATTTTTATGCCGCGGCTCTTTCTATATGCGTTGCCTTTTCCTTCTTTTCCCTCGCTTTGCTCCCGTGGAATCTGCGCAACCTCACAAAACAACAACGTGTAATCAACTTGAATGAGCAACCCTAGGTGCAATATCAATAGCTAGTCTCAAGATGAAAGGATATAAAAGGACACCAAATGTGGTTCGTAGGCTATGATGTAGTGGCGAAACTCAAGATGGAGCAATTGGACTCGGATTGTGTTTGAGCTAGAGGTTGATTAGGACTTTAGTCCCACCAAGGAGTTCGGATAAGGAAACAACACCGTCTCTGTTTGTCTTTGGCAAGACAGCGCACTGCAGACGGATCGGATGATGGTTTTGGGTGCTAATTGAGGAGTTCAATCAGCAAATTTTTTTGATAAAGATTAAGCTACGCAATGGAAACACAAGGATCAGCACTAAAACAAAACTCTAATGGATGAAAACTTAACTAAACGCACAAGAAATAACAGATTAAACTACGGTTTTGTAATCGCAATTTTGGTTTATTGTACGATAGGAAAGAAAACGAATCTAACTACGGGTAAAGAAGTTCTCACCGAGTAAACCTAGAATCGATACCACATGATACGGGAGGCCCGATCTTCTCGGAGAAACCGTGGATAGTTGATGCGAAGTAGACGATGTCGCTAGTGAACACTCGCGCCAATGCACGAACCCTCAACTCTTGGAATAAGCCCACAACACACGGGTAGTTGTTCGTCGCGAGACCACGAGCATTTAACGCCAAGTCCCCGATTCCCAATGGAACGACGGCTTGACCTTGAATTGCAGAATGAACAATTGGATCGCCTAGTCCTCTCTCAAAGTCCTCGCATGAACTCTGGGGTCGAAAGAACAAGCAATAGCTATGTTTCAATCTTTGAATAAACTGGTCTAATGGATACAAGGGAGGGGCAAGGGTATTTAAGGCACCCTCCACGACTCACGCACGGCCTAGGGCCGGCCACACATGCCGAATCAAACTCTAACTCGGCTAAGACCTAAAACACACAAAAAAGGAAAACCTAACTTAAGTCCGTCACATTGTTTCGGCCATATAGCGCGACCGTAAGTCTTCTAAAGCTGGGGTCAAAACCATTGTGTGGGCCTTAGAATAAGCTTTCAAACAAGTCCAAGAACACCCCAATCGGACTCGTATGCAAAAGTTATGGCCTTTTATTACAGCCTGTTGGGCTGTCCCGAACCGAATCCGAATTGAATTCGAGTTGATTCCGAGATGAATTTCGGTTGCACTTGTGGAAGATCCGAATTGGGCTTGAATTCTTGGGCTTTTCTCCCTTGGTTGACCCACGTGAGCTTCTCCTCCATTGCTTTGACTCCGCCTCCTCTTGGTTCCAAAGGCTTCACAATGTTCAAACACGAGAATGCACAAAACATTTGCATGAGGTAATACCCAATTCTCATCAATGACAATAGAAGATTCATTAAGAAACAAAAGCACTGTTGATTTAGAAGTTTAGCTCTTGCTCGTCGGTGGACCAATATGCACTTCTGTACTTGAATTATTTGTAGCGTCACGTATGGCGTCCACCTCAATATGTGTATGACCACCAATAGGGAAATATGTATAAGTGTTAGGGATGCCCTCATCATCCTAGTTAGTGGCTCATCGCGTGCGTGGGAGAGAGAGAAAGGTGGGAGGTCGTGGACTGTTGGATCTCAATCGAACGGTCGACGATACGCTTGGGTGGTCATGTGCAAAGAGAAAAGGGAAAAGGGATTTTGATCTGGCGGTCCAAAGAGAAAAGGGGTGGTCACGGCTGGGCCTGAAGATAAGGGAGGTCGTGGGCCGACGGATTTCGATCGAACGGCTCACGATCACCTAGTGGTCGTGACTATTATTAAGAGAAGGGAGGTCGTGGGCCGTTGAATTTCAATCAAACAGCTTGCGATCTCCTGGGCGGTTGTGGTTCACTTAGGTGGTTCGATCGAGTTCGGTGCGTGGGTTGGACTCGAGTCCAAGGAATAGTGCGGCTGGTTTGGTCTAAGGGTTTGACTGAGAATTAAAAATGGTTTCTCTACTTTGACCAAGGTGCTAAAAACAGGAATAAAATTCCTAAAATCATGAAATAAATCATGGGGATTCCTGGGAAGGTCTATTGTCCATAAAAATTATTGAACACTACTGTTCATGATATAATGTGTATAAATTAAATTCAAACTTAATGTTGGTCTTTAAATTATGTTTGAATTTTCTTAGGGTTTAAACCAGTCCCAAAAATTTGGGAAAATTATATTAATTCATGATAATTAACATAGCATTTGAATAAATTATTTCTAGAAGGTGAACAAGAGTGTTTGTTCTTGTTTTTCTTTTGGAGCTTATAATTGAGTGTATGTTTAATAATTGTTTTGAGATTTTTCAAGTGCAATACTTAATGAAAATATTTCAAAACATGATGCATGCTAATGAGATGTAAGGTAATCCTCTTTATTAACTTGGGGATGTGACAAATTAATACCTCCCAAAGTACAAAGTCAAGAGAGGTCCCATATCCCTCTATTGTGGTTAGCACGTAAAAATCGCTTGGCTTAGTGACACAAGTAACTCGGTCCTTGATGACCCGGGCACCATTCCAGTTGTGAGACCCCGGTGTATTTAGCTTCTAATGCTTAGTCCTCCTTGACTCTAGCATCACAAACAAAATATACCGTGCCTCGGGAAAATGTATACTTCCCAGAATTGCAGTATACACACCCTTTTACAAAATATTGCATCAATTTCATACAACACACAGAACCAAAGCTAAAGCTTTAAAAGCAAAAGACATACATAACAGTTATTACAAAAGAGAGACCAACCGGCCAAGAATAAGCTAAAAGAGTTAATCAACAGCGGAAGCAAAATACCATAAGATGACTATAAATAAGAGCCAACCAGTTTGCCTCACACCCACAAGGCAATCCGACCAGGCCGCCAAGCTAGTCGCAACCACCGCAGCAAAACTCAAAAAAGTCGACCCCATGGGGATCAACCTCCTCTGCAACAATTAAGCAAAGCAAATGAGTACAAAAATGTACTTGTAAGACTTATGAGTAACAAATCTAGATATTACTACATGCAGGCTTTAATCAAAGGAGAAGGCTAAAGGTTCATTTTCAGCATAAAACAGATTTTATTTGCAATAAGTAATAGATTGAAAGCAGTTTTAACAATCTAAATTTTATTTGCTCAAATAACAGCGAGACAATAAGTAGTAACATAAAGACATCCTGGAGATGACTAACCCAATAGCCATCACAACCATAGCACGAATTACCCATTCGTACCGCCCAAATCAAGTTTTAATTAAAAATGTTGTAGTCCAGTTCTTGCACGACCTTACCAAGCATGTCCATAACCTAGGACGAGGCTATTCGAATAGATCAAAACCTTGCAGGGGTGTACCAATGTACCCACACTTCAGACCGCCTTTTTGCCAAGCTATTAAGCACGCTTCCTTTGGTATGCCGGCACGGCTAAGTCCTACGAGACATTTCCAATGGATTGCATTAATTAAGAGTCGCACGTATGGGGGTTGATCCTTAGTGATCCGCCGGCGACGAAGATCACAAGGACCCACCGTTAAGTCGAGACACCGATCCAGCCGAAGCAACTGCGGGTGCTCCTGGGTATGGAGAACCTAACCGGCACCCCATCCCTCTCATCCCAAAACGAACATTTTTCTCTATCACTACCACCAGCGACTCATTAATTAACACATCCCAAAGTACTAAGTCAAGAGAGGTCTCATATCCCTCTAGTGGTTAGCACGCAAATATCGCTTAGCTTAGTGACACAAGTAACTCGGTCCTTGATGACCCGGGCACCATTCGATCATGCCATAAGATCACACCACCATACCATTGTGCCCAAGTCTAAAATAATTTTGTTTTCAGTTTTAGATTTCACAAATAAATAAAGCACAAAGGTACTGATCATAAGTAATAACAAGTTTTTGTGTGATCAAGGTCATCGACTAAGTCGATAACCGCCCAATTCTACCGGTAACTAAGTATTGCTAAGCATCATATCGTAAAGACATAAAAGAGCATAAATCATTCACCAGACTCTAATTCACCAGTGAGGATAATAACCTATGGCAATGGCAGGGGTAAATAATTTTAGGGCAACAATGCAATAGGATTAGCTACCACTAATCGACAAAATTAACTTTGACACAAAGAAGCATGCATACTATAACATCCCAAGGTTATGTTACCAGAAATAAAATAAATAGAGTTATTATTTTGTTGGAAGTTCTAAAAAATTTGAAAGGGTTCTATTGCTTATTTGAATTTCTAAAGTTTTAAACAAATTAAAAGTAAAATTTATTTGAAGTTCTTGAAGTTTTATTTGTTTTAAACTGAAAAATAAAATTTTAATTAATTTCTAGAATTTTTTGGAATTTTAAAAGCTTTTTCCTAAATGTTTTAAAGCCAAAATAATTTATTTGCAAAAACTATAGCCAATTATAAGTGGGAACTATTTTATTTAAGTCCAAAATAACTCTAGGAATTTCTGTAAATTTTTCTATAATTTTTGGATTTTATTTACTATTTTCTATAAGCTATTTTGATTTATCTTCTTTTTTGAAATTGGAAAATCAATTTAAATTCCCCAAATTCTTTTGGGCCAAATCTCCCTAAGCCCAGCCTCTTTTTCCCCGGCCTGTTTTCCCTTTCGGCCCGCACCGCACCGGCCTCACCCGGCCAAACCTCTCCCTCTCTCGGCCATTGGATCTTAATCCAATAACCCACGCGCCTCCCTCTCTCTTCTTCTCCTACACACCCTCGGATGAAAATCCGACACCCCACGCCCATCTTCTTCCCACACCCCTTCTTCCTCGCGCAGAAACCGCCGCTGCCATTTTCGCCGCGTAGGAGCTCCGTCAAACCACCACCTGATACGGGGGAGGCCCGATCTTCTCAGTGAGGAACCGTGGATAGTTGATGCGAAGTAGACGATGTCGCTAGCCGAACACTCGCGCCAATGCACGAACCCTCAACTCTTTGGATAACGCCCAAACGCACCGGGTAATTGTTCGTCCGAGACCACGAACGACGAACGCCAAGTCCCTAATTCCCAGTGGAACAACGGCTTGACCTTGAATTGCAGAACGAACCAATGGATCACCTAGTCCTCTCTCAAAATCCTCGCATGAACTCTGGTTTTAGAAAGAACAAGCAATAGCTATGTTTCAATTCTTATGCATAAACTGGTCTAATGGATACAAAGGAGGGGCAAGGGTACTTAAGGCGCCCTCCCTGACTCACGCACGGCCTAGGGCTGGCTACACATGCCGAATCAAACTCCAATTCGGCTAAGACCCAAAAACACATAAAAAGAAAAACCTAACTTAAATCCATCACATTGTTTCGGCCATAGCGGCGCGGCCGTACGTCTTCTGAAGCTAGGGCCATACCCATTGTGTGGGCCTTGGAATAAGCTTTCAAACAAGTCCAAGAACACCCCAATCGAACTCCGTATGCAGAAGTTATGGCCTTTTTATTACAGGCCTGTTGGGCTGTCCCGAACCGAATCCGAATTGAATTTTGAATTGATTCCGATAGGAATTCCAGTTGGACTTGTGGAAGATCCGAATTGGGCTTGAATTCTTGGGCTTTTCTCCCCTTGCTTGATCCACGTGAGCTTCTCCTCCATTGCTTTGGCTCCGGCCTCCCTCTCCTTCCTCTCGTTTCCAAAGGCTTCACAATGTTCAAACCTGATAATGCACAAAACATTTGCATGAGGTAGTACCCAATTTTCATCAATGAAAATAGAAGATTCATTAAGAAACAAAAGCATCTGTTAATTTAGAAGTTTAGCTCTCGCTCTAGTCAGCGGACCAACATGCACTTCTGCACTTGTATGACTTATAGCTTCACTTATGGCGTCCATCTCAGTATGTACATCACCACCAATAGGAGAAGATGTATAAGTATTAGGGATGCCCACATCACCACCCCAGTTCGCCCGCGAGACCCGCGCGGCGTGCACATGACCTGGCGCCCCCAACCGCCTCTACCCCCATGTTCTCCCCCTCTCTCCACGCCCGGTTTGCCTGCGCGCCCAACCGCCGCCGCCGCCACCATTGCCACGCACGATCTCGCCGTCCCAGCCTCCCCATGGCCTATAAAAGGAGGCATGGTGCGCCCCTCGTTCTCCTCGTCCCGCTCCCACCACCCACTCGTCCTCCCTCGCTCTCACCTCGCCGGAATCGACATTTCTTCATCACCGGCCGAGCTCCTCTCCGCTGCCTCTAGCACCGCCACCCTCGTCGCCATGATCTCGCTGACGCCACCATCGACATCACCGTCCCAAGGGGCACCTCGTGCGCGCACTAGCCTCGCCGGAGCACCCCCCCCCCGAGTGCCCTCGCCACCGCGACCCCGAACACGCCGCCACTCTACACCTCGCCGCCGGCCACCGCTACGTCTTCAGGTGACCAAAACGTGCGCCCTCAACTCCCGGCACTCTCCTCTATCCACCCGTGCCCTCGCCGGAGGCTAATTCGCCGTCGCTCGCCGGTGAGCTCACGGCCGAGCCGCCGCCGGTTTTGTGTGACGTGGCACCGCCACGTGGGTGCCACCACACGGCCACACAGCGCCACCTGTGCACCACCTCAGCGCAAAAAAGCCTGCGTGGCTGCCTGGTCAGCACACACGTGGCACGGTCCACCCCCACCAGATTCAATCGTCCACAGACCAAGTCCACCATACACCATGCACTAACAGTGGGTCCCATGGCGAAATTTCTTTTTCCTTTCTTTCTTTTCAACCGAAAAAGCTATGATGATGTCAGCTGACGTCATTAATCGAGTTTTCAGTAGAAAAATAATTCAGTAAATTCATGGAATTATGATTTTTCAGTATTTCATGTAATTTCAAACTTCCAAAGCTCATATCTTTTGCACCCGAGCTCCGATTGAGCCCATTCAAATTCCTAAATTCTTATAAATTCAAGATCTAGTCATCTAAACCAAAATTATTTAATTTGGATTTCATTTGAATTGTTATTTCAATTTTATTTGAATTTGGCTTATTTCGCGTATAGAAATCGATGACTTCGGAGAGTTAGATTTCGACGCCGTTTGAAGAGCTCATAAGAGGATTGATTTTGACTGTATGATCATCGTGATTGTACACTTGGACTACCTGGAGAAAGTACTTGTGAGTACTAGGTGACCTATTAAGGAAAACATCACCTCAGTACCAGGTGATCTGTTAAGGAAAACAACATCATCTCATCAAGCAAGGTGATACGGGGGGCCCGATCTTCTCAGTGAGGAACCGTGGATAGTTGATGCGAAGTAGACGATGTCGCTAGCTAAACACTCGCGCCAATGCACGAACCCTCAACTCTTCGGAATACGCTCAAAACACACTGGGTAGTTGTTCGTCGCGAGACCACGAACGACGAACGCCAAGTCCCCAATTCCCAATGGAACGACGGCTTGACCCTGGATTGCAGAACAAAACAATGGATCGCCTAATTCTCTCTCAAAGTCCTCGCATGAACTCTGGTGTTGAAAGAACAAGCAATAGCTATGTTTCAATCTTATGCATAAACTGGTCTAATGGATACAATAGAGGGGCAAGGGTACTTAAGGCGCCCTCCACGACTCACGCACGGCCTAGGGCCGGCTACACACGCCGAATCAAACTCTAATTCGGCTAAGACCCAAAAACACACAAAAAGGAAAACCTAACTTAAACCCTTCACATTGTTTAGGTCATAGCGGCGCGACCGTACGTCTTCTAAAGTTGGGGCCATACCCATTGTGTGGGCCTTGGAATAAGCTTTCAAACAAGTCCAAGAACACCCCAATCGGACTCCGTATGTAAAAGTTCTGGCCTTTTTATTACAGGCCTGTTGGGCTGTCCCGAACCGAATCCGAATTGAATTCTGAGTTGATTCCGAGATGAATTCCGGTTGGACTTGTGGAAGATCCGAATTGGGCTTGAATTCTTGGGCTTTTCTCCTCTTGCTTGACCCACGTGAGCTTCTCCTCCATTGCTTTGGCTCCGACCTCCCTCTCGGTTCCAAAGGCTTCACAATGTTCAAACCTGAGAATGCACAAAACATTTGCATGAGGTAGTACCCAATTCTCATCAGTGAAAATAGAAGATTCATTAAGAAACAAAAGCACCTGTTGATTTAGAAGTTTAGCTCTTGCTCTAGTCAGTGGACCAACATGTACTTCTGCACTTGTATTATTTGTAGCTTCACTTATGGCGTCCATCTCAGTATGTCCATCACCACCAATAGAAGAAGATGTATAAGTGTTAGGGATGCCCATATCACCCTCTTTTAATGGTAAATATGATCCTGATGGTTATCTTAATTGGGAACTAGCTGTTGATCAAAAATTTGCTTACCATGAAGTTCCTGAGATTAGACGAGTTAGGGCTGCTACTAGTGAATTTACCGATTTTGCTTCTATTTGGTGGAAAGAACATTACCATCAACATCCCAATAACATACCTAATAGTTGGGAGGCTTTAAAATTGCTTATGCGGCATCGTTTTGTTCCCTCATATTATGCTCGTGATTTGTTAAATAAATTACAACGCTTACGATAAGGTACAAAGTCTGTGGAAGACTACTATCAAGAAATGCAAATTGGTATGTTGCGTTATGGTTTAGATGAGAATGAGGAGGCATCAATGGCTAGGTTTTTGGGAGGGTTGAATCGAGAAATTCAAGACATCCTTGACTATAAAGATTACAACTCCATTACTAGATTGTTTCATCTTGCTTGCAAAGCTGAATGTGAAGTGCAGAGACGCTAGACGAGGACACGATCTAACTCTTCTGCAGGTCGCACAAACTCATGGACACCACGCACATCTACTACCCTGGCCATCAGTGCACCCCCATCGCCACCCTTCAACAACAAGCCGCGCCCCGCTACATCAAATTCAGCACCACGAGTTTCTAAAGCAACCAAATCAGCACCACAAGCGTCTACAAAAACTTCCTCTTCAGTTGCTTCGACAGGACGAACTAAGGATATTCAATGCCATCGGTGCAAAGGCTATGGACACATGATGCGGGATTGTCCAAACAAGCGCGTACTGATCATACGCAATGATGGTGGGTATTCCTCTGCTAGTGATTTTGATGACGAAACATATGCTATGCTTGCAACTGACCCTGCAGGACTTGATGATGAATCTGATCATGAGGAGGAACATGTTGGCGCCGAAGATGCCGACAAGTATTTGAGCATTATAGTGCAACGCGTACTCAAGGTAGTCAGAGTCGAGATCCCGAGTCGGATCGATTTGCCTCCGGTAGGATCGAATCGTAGTATCGAATCGTAGAATCGGCGATTCTACGGATTTGTAAAAATACACATATTTACCATCTATACTATAAGTTTGTATGATTCTTATAAGGTTTACCACTTACTTATTACCAAAAAAGGGGCAAAACACTTCTTATCACACAACAGAAAAGCATAATTGTTCTGACATGATGGGTGATATAGTTCAACTACAGGAGAACAAAGACATTACCACACTGATATAATATTTTGCACGCTCCTTGTTTATTTATAGTTTCATTCTCAGAAATTAATATCAACAAATTTTGCTCTAAAACAAAATATCAGCAAAGCCTAGCCTCTAATTTTTTTTCCATAAGTCTCTACGAGTAGGATCGATAAGCTGTCGTGGGTTCGTAGAACCGTAAGACTCTAAGAGTAGAATCGCGATCCTAACTACCTTGAGTAGGATTGGATCGACAGTGAGACTCGGATCGACAGGCTGTCGTGGGTTCGTAGAATCGTAAGACTCTAAGAGTAGGATCGCGATCCTAACTACCATGCGCGTACTAAGTGCTCAAGTTTCTCGTGTTGAGCAAAATCAGCGTCATAATTTGTTTCAAATCAAGGGTGTTGTCAAGGAACGCTCGATTCGCATAATTATTGATGGTGGGAGTTGCAACAATTTGGTGAGTATGGATATGGTGGAGAAGCTTGCTTTGCTGACCAGCCCTCATCCCCACCCATACCATATTCAATGGTTCAACAACAGTGGTAAGTTGAAGGTAACGCGAATAGTGAGAGTAAACTTTTCTATGGGTTCATACCATGATTATGTTGATTGCGACGTTGTTCCTATGCAAGCTTGTTCTTTGTTATTAGGATGACCTTGGCAATACGATACTGATTGTGTGCATCATGGTAGGAATAATCAATACTCTCTCATATTCAAGGGAAAGAAAATTGTGATGCATCCTATGACTCCTGAACAAATTGTTAAAGATGAACTTGCTAGAGCTAGTAGAGAGAAGAATCAGGAGAATGCTAAGAGCGAAAATCAGATGGTAGCAAAAAAACTTGAGCAACATAAAAAGAAAGAACCTAAATCTACTCATGTGAAGAATAAAGAAATTAAATTGAAAGGTGCTAGTTTTCTTGCTACCAAATCTGATATGACTGAACTAGATCCTAATAATTCTGTTTGCTATGCATTAGTTTGCAAAGAAGCTTTGTTTTCATTTGAGGATACACCTTCTTCTTTGCCTCCTGCTGTCACTAACATTTTGCAGGAGTACAACGATGTCTTTCCAGAGGACATGCCGCCGGGGTTGCCGCCGCTTCGAGGGATTAAGCATCAAATTGATTTAATTCCCACAGCATCATCGCCAAACCGCAGCACCATATAGGACCAATCCAGAAGAAACTAAAGAAATTCAGCGCCAAGTTCAGGAATTGCTTGCTAAAGGGTATGTACGTGAATCTCTTAGTCCTTGTGTTGTTCCGGTCATTTTAGTGCCTAAGAAAGATGGATCATGGCGCATGTGTGTAGATTGTAGAGCAATCAATAATATCACCATTACGTATCGTCATCCTATTCCTAGATTAGATGATATGCTTGATGAATTGAGTGACTCTGTTGTTTTCTCGAAGGTTGATTTGCGTAGTGGATATCACCAAATTCGCATGAAATTAGGCGATGAATGGAAAACAACATTTAAAACTAAATTCGGGTTATATGAGTGGTTAGTAATGCCTTTTGGATTAACTAATGCACCTAGCACCTTCATGAGACTAATGAACGAGGTTTTACGTGCTTTCATTGGTAGATTTGTGGTGGTTTATTTTGATGACATATTGATATACAACAAATCCTTAGAGGAACATCTTGACCATTTACGTGTTGTTTTTAATGTCTTACGTGATGTATGTTTATTTGGTAACCTTGAGAAGTGCACCTTTTGCACCGATCGAGTCGCATTTCTTGGCTATGTTGTTACTCCACAGGGAATTGAAGTTGATCAAGCCAAGATTGAAGCAATACAGAGTTGGCCGACTCCTAACACGGTCACACAGGTACGAAGCTTTTTAGGACTTGCTGGATTCTACCGCCGCTTTGTGAAGGATTTCGGCACCATCGCTGCACCATTGAATGAGCTCACCAAAAAGGGTGTGCTATTTGTTTGGAGCGCCGCATAGGAGAACGCCTTCACCACATTGAAAGATAAGTTAACACATGCACCACTACTCCAACTCCCTGACTTTAATAAGACTTTTGAACTAGAATGTGATGCCAGCGGAATTGGTTTAGGTGGCGTATTGCTACAAGAAGGTAAACCTATAGCATACTTTAGTGAGAAATTGAGTGGGCCTAGTTTGAACTATTCTACTTATGATAAGGAATTATATGCACTATTTCGAACTTTGGAAACTTGGCAACATTATTTATGACCCAAAGAATTTGTTATACATTCTGATCACGAATCTTTAAAGCATATTCGAAGTCAAAGTAAATTGAACCGTAGACATGCAAAGTGGGTTGAATTTATTAAGTCTTTTCCTTATGTCATATAACACAAGAAGGGAAAGGAGAATGTTATTGCTGATGCTTTGTCTAGGAGATATACCATGCTTTCACAACTTGACTTCAAATTTTTTGGATTGGAGACTATTAAAGAGCAATATGTGCATGATGCTGATTTTACAGATATATTGTTGAATTGTAAAGAAGGAAAAACGTGGAACAAATTTGTCATTAATGACGGGTTTGTGTTTAGAGCTAACAAGCTATGCATTCCAGCTAGCTCCGTTCGTTTGTTGTTGTTACAGGAAGCGCATGGAGGCGGGCTGATGGGACACTTTGGCGTGAAGAAAACGGAGGATATACTTACTGATCATTTCTTTTGGCCAAAGATGAGACAGGACGTCGAGCGTTACGTTGCTCGCTGCACTACATGTCAAAGAGCTAAGTCACGACTTAATCCTCATGGTTTATACATGCCTCTACCAGTTCCCAACGTTCTGTGGGAAGATATTTCGATGGACTTTGTTTTAGGATTGCCTAGAACAAAGAAGGGGAGCGATAGTATATTCGTGGTTGTTGATAGATTTTCTAAGATGGCTCACTTTATACCCTGTTATAAGAGCAATGATGCTGCCAATATTGCTGATTTATTCTTTCGTGAAGTTGTTCGATTGCATGGTGTGCCTAATACTATAGTTTCAGATCGTGATGCTAAATTCCTTAGCCACTTTTGGAGAACTTTATGGGCTAAATTGGGGGCTAAACTGTTATTTTCTACTACTTGTCATCCCCAAACTGATGGACAAACTGAAGTTGTGAATAGAACTTTATCTACAATGCTTAGGGCTGTGTTGAAAAAGAACTTAAAATTGTGGGAAGCATGCTTGCCTCATATTGAGTTTGCTTACAATCGTTCATTGCATTCTACCACAAAGATGTGCCTTTTGAAGTTGTTTATGGTTTTGTGCCTCGTGCTCCTATTGATTTAATGCCTATTCCATCTTCGGATAAATTGAACTTTGATGCTAAACAACGTCTTTGAATTGATTTTAAAAATGCATGAGACAACTAAGGAGAATATAGAGCGCATGAATGCTAAATATAAACTTCTTTGGTAGTCGGGAGAAAACATTTAACTTTTGAACCTAGAGATCTTGTTTGGTTGCACTTGAGAAAAGATAGGTTCCCTGAATTGAGAAAGTCAAAATTGATGCCTCGAGCTGATGGTCCTTTTAAAGTGTTAGAAAAGATTAATGATAATGCATACAAACTTGACCTGCCTGTAGATTTTGGGGTTAGTCCCCACATTTAACATTGCAGATTTGAAGCTCTACTTGGGAGAAGAGGATGAGCTTGAGTCGAGGACGACTCAAATGCAAGAAGGGGAGGATGATGAGGACATCCCTAACTTGGATACAACCGCGCCTACACACACAGCTGATCCACAACCAATGTTACAAGGACCAATTACTCGAGCTCGTGCTCGCCAACTTAATCACCAGGTGAATTCGTTCATAGGGTTATATATTACTAAGAATAGATCGCTACCTAATGCAAGTGATTTAATTGTGCTTAGGAACATGGGAAAGGACCAAGGAGAGGTATGTGGAGTCATGGACAAGCATAAGAGACATAATGGAGGACATCACATCACTTTGGGTCCGAGCCAAGCAAGAGTTCGAGTTGGGCTCGTTCTGAATTCGAGTTTGGACTGCTACGACAACACTAAGTTCAAACGGGCGTAACTTCTTCATACGAACTCCGTTTGGGACGTTCTTGGACTTCATTGAAAGCTTATCAAGTCTACTTTCCAATGGATCCAACCTCAGCTTCAAATTCCAACCGAGCTGGCCACAATAAACAAAACAATCCACATTTGTTTTTTACCGAGTCAAAAAGGGTGTTGCGCCACCTCCTCTTAGGCCCATGGGCCTTGTAACCCTAGGGGCGTGCGTCCACTTCTCTGGCCGCCACCCCTGGTCGTCTTCCCATATAGGAGCCACCGTCCCCCTAGCTAGAATTGGGATTTCGTTGAATTTAGGTTTAGCCATTGTGCAAACTTCTATTCTTCAGTTGTGTCGGACGACCACCTGTCAAGACAGCCTTCGGGATCCCACTTTTGTTTTCAATACCATCTATACTACAATCTTATTCGCAATATCAGATTGCATACATCTTATTCTTGCTAGTTCTTTGATTGCTCGCAGGAATTGAACCTCGTGTTCAGGTTGATCGCGCTTCCAGCACGGTCAATAACGTCGCGGAGTTGGTTCAACGATTGCTAAGGCACAGGCGTCATCGTACGGTTGTAGTCGGATCGCGAGAGTCACCTCCACCCAAAATCGATAGTTATCAATCTCATCGAAAGATCGGGCACCCCGTCTCCATCAGAGCTCGCCGGAGCCGAAGAAGATGAAGTGAGAAATAGAAACCTGAGCCAAAATGAACCCCACTGGTGGTCAAAATAGCTTCATTAAAGCTCAGAGAAGCTCCAAAAGGAAATAATTGGGAAAAGAAACCCTTACCGAAGCTGGAGAAGAAAGGGGGTGATTCGGCCGAAAAAAGACCCAAACTTAAAATTGAGTGGTTCCTGTGAATGAAACCCAAAATTAAGTTAAGGGAAATGAATAGGACATTAAGAAGTTCAAAAGGGGACAAGAAGAATTGAAGATGAACCATTGGAGCACCAAGATCCACAATTGAGCTCCTCGGGTCAACAATGGTGGTTTTAGTGTTTTTGGTGTTTTGAGCTCCCCAAGCAAAGAAGAGCTACGGGGTGGTGTAAAGGAGTACCAGGAGGGGTTTTGGGGAGCTTATAAAGCTGGAGGATTAGGGTTTGGCAACAAAACAAGATTTTCGGGTGAGCTAGGTCCATAGCACAACCATGGACCGAAAAAGAGAAATGATGGGGTGCAGGGTAGGGCATGCCTACGGCCGAAAGGACCTGCACCCACTAAATGTCGACCAAGGAGACGTTGTCGAGGGAGCAGACACGACCGAGGCCATGCTGCGCACTGTTCACGCACGGCTCGAGGAAGAAGATGACCAGAGAAAAGCCAGGGCGCTCGTGAGCCGTTAGATTTTAATCGGACGGCTGAGAATCGCTCTAGCTCTTGAGGTTTAAACCAAAAGAGAAGATCGTGAGTGTTGAATCTAAAATGGATGATCACGATTAAAGGTGACAACCGGGTGACCCGAACGACCCAATTCATCTAGACGGTCAGATCTTGATCCAACGGCCCAAATGAGTTGGCGCGTTCGCGAGGTCCGAACGTTCTCGCGAATGTGGGTCGCGTGATTTAAATCCAATGGCTGAGATGGAATGCGCGTTTTAAGTGAGCCCGGGTGCAGTTAGTTGACTGAGCCAAGTCAAGTGGCTCGAGCCCGAGACTGGTCTGCACCCGAGGAACAGTGAAACCTGGTTTTCGGTTTTTAAATTTAGCTGAGACTTTGAGGAATTTTTAGGGATAGCAAAATAACTCCAAAAATTCTAAAATTTTTACAGGAGCTTTCTAACTTTTATATTAACCTTGTATAAAATTTTCAGAGGTTTTTATGCAGTGCATTTTTCTCCAAAAATTCTGCAAGGTTCTGGAAAAGGGTTTGACTACCCTCTAAAAATATTCAAACAATTTCTAAAAATTGTGAAATTTTTAAGAGGGGTCACATGCCATCCCTAGAACTTGGGAAAAATATTTTCAAAGGATGATCACAAGATTTGACAAGATTGTCTTTGAAAGACAAGGTTTTGGATCAAAAGACTTGTGACTTTGTATTTCCACAATTCTTGTACAAGAATTGTTTAGAACATGCAGGAAATACATGATGTAAGAAAAAGTTTTAATTTCTACACATTTTCTTATATTTGAAACACAAGTCCAAATTTGTGATGTTACAATGGAACCCGTCTGAAGATACTTGTAAATGGGCGTCATCTAGGTATCTTCGTACCCTAGAGAGGCTGTTTTCATAGGAGGCGTCTCTAGTTCTTCAACTAGAGATGGCTTCTAAAGTTGCTCTAGAAACACCCTTTTCGGTACTGGGATCGGGAGGAAGCCAGACGAGCCAATTGGTCTGCGAGGAAATTATCCTTTCGAGGGATAAATTGTACCTCAAAGCCCAAAAAGTGCTTTTCTAACTTTCGAACTTCCGATAAGTACCGGGACATGGTCGGATTAAAGCACTGGTACTCTTTTCCGACTTGATTCACGACTAGTTGAGAGTCTCCTCTCACGAGTAGTCGTCGAATCGAGAGCGCTTTTGCGGCTCGTATACCAGCTAGCAAACCTTCGTATTCTGCCACGTTATTAGTGGCCTAAAAGTTTAATTGTATGGCATACTTTAAGGTCTCTCCGGTAGGAGATTACAGGACCACCCCAGCCCCCGAGCCGCTTATCGTAAGTGACCCGTCAAAGTACATCATCCACTGGTCGTGGGAATCGATCGAGGATCTGAGCAGTCGAGATTTGTCCATTCGGCGACAAAGTCTGCCAAGATCTGGGATTTTATGGCCGTTCGGGACACGAAATTGATGTCGAATGCCCCAAGTTAGACTGACCATTTTGCCATGAGTCTCGTTGTTTCCCTATTCTGGAGGATCGCTCCTAAGGGAAACTCAGACGGCACAACTAGTTTGTGCGCCTAAAAATAATGCTGCAGCTTCCTCGAAGACACGAGGAGGGCATATAAAAGTTTTTGAATTTGAGGGTAACGCTACTTAGGTCCGTATAAAACTTCGCTAACGTAGTAAACTGGTCGTTGTACATTCTCACGTTCTATGACCAGTACTGCGCTCACTGCCTGTGGCGTGGCAGCTAGATAAATTAAGAGCGTCTCCTGGTTTCGGGGAAACTAGAACAAGAGCACTCGTAAGATACCTCTTGACTTCCTCAAAGGCTATGTTAGCCTCTTCTGACCACTCGAAGCCCTCATGTTTCCTTAGAAGTTTGAAGAAAGGCAGTCATTTTTCTCCCAGACGTGCGATGAAACGACTTAATGCCGCCATGCATCCTATGAGTTTCTGAACTTCTTTTTTCGTGGTCGGGGCGCGCATCTGAGTGATGTCCTTTATCTTTTCAGGATTTGCTTCGATTCCTCGTGCAGAGACCATGAATCTAAGCAATTTTCCTGAAGATACCCCGAACACACACTTCTCGGGATTGAGCTTCAAGTGGTGTTTTCTGAGGTTGTCGAAAGTCTCCTGTAAATCTGTGATATGATTGAGTTATTTGCTGCTTTTTATAACTAAATCATCAACGTAGGCTTTCAAGTTTCGGTCTAGTTGAGGAGCAAAAGTCGTTTGCATCAAACGCTGAAAGGAAGTCTCGGCATTTTTTAAGCCGAATGACATTTTGACATAGCAAAATATTCCAAACGGTGTAATAAATGTGGTCTTGTCTTCATCTTCTCGACACATACTGATCTGGTGGTAACCAGAGTATGCATCTAGAAAACTCAACATCTCACATCCGCAGTAGAGTCAACCAGCTGATCGATACGAGGTAAAGGGAAATCATCTTTTGGGCAAGCTTTATTAAGATCAGTAAAGTCTACGCACATACGCCATTTGCCGTTCGACTTTCTAACCATTACAGGGTTAGCCAACCACTCCGGGTGGTTAACTTCTCTTATGAAGTCTACTGTAAGCAACTTGTCCAATTCTAACCTAATAGCATCTCGTCGATCAGGGGCAAATCTCCGTAACTTCTGTTTTACGGGTACTTTGTCAGGCCGTAAGGCTAGCCTATGCTCGATCACTTCCTTGGGGACTCCGGGCATGTCGGATGCTTGCCACGCGAAGACATCTGCGTTTGCCCGGAGGAAAGTGATGAGGGCGTCTTCCTATTTGGGGTCGGAAGAATCCCCTATGCGAACAGTCTTTGAGGGCTCCCCCGCGTCCAGAGGAACCTCTTTGACCTGGTCGTTCGGCTTAGGTGCAGCTTTAGGCTTCGACTTGCTAGTCGAAGGCTAACTTTCGTCTCGAGTTGGTAGTTGTCCAACCATCTCGAGAGAGCGACGGTCGCAGGAGTGCGCCATCTTTTTGTCACAATATATTGTGATTACTCCTTTGAGACCTGGCATCTTAATACATTGATACCCATAATGAGTATCTATTAAGAATCTTGCCAAAGTAGGTCGTCCGAGTATGTCATTATATGCCGTATCGAAATCGACCACGTCAAAGGAGACTTTCTCTGCCTTGAAATTGCTTGGTGAGCCAAACGTTAGAGGAAGATAAACTTGGCCAATTGGTTTGGCCGAGAACCCCGGTACGATTCCATAGAATGAATATCGTACCGGTCTTACCTTTGTCCTAGGTACCTGCATCTCGTCCAGGGTACTCGTAAACAGTATGTTTAGCGAGCTTCCACCATCAACTAAAACTCGATTGACTCGACAGTTGTTGATGGTGGGTTCGACCACGATCGGAAATCGACCTGGTCTAGTCGAAGGGATCGGACAATCACCTTTCTCGAAAGTAATGGTGACTTTCGACCACTTCGGTAACTTATTGACGAGAGGTGAGTTGATTGTATTTACCTCGCGTTCGACAGCTTTTAACTGTCGTTGTGATTCGTATGCCGACGATCCTCCATAGATGTGATCGATGATGTGTTGTGGATCTTGGAACGACATCTCCTCCTCGTCATCAGTCTCCTTGCGTCCACTTGTTTGACCTACCTGTTCAGGAGTAGGAAGTGGCCCTTTGCCAGAGTAGTAGTCATCGAGTTTCCGTAGGAAAACTCGGCAGTTACGAAGATCATGCCCTTCTTTTTTATGAAAAGGGCACCACCTAGGTTTATCATTCCTCCGATCTTGGCGCTTACCTTTATCTTGATCGGGATTCTGCTTAGAGTTGCGTGACTCTTTGTCGCTTACGGCTAGGACCTCCTTAGAACCGGCAGCTGGAGATTTGCGTCTCTTTGCTTTGTTCTTAGATTTCTTAGCCTTTTTTATCTTTTTTCTTACCACCTTCGCCTGCCTCCTGAGGGATATCATTTTCATGATCGATAGTATTGTTCCACTCGACTACTTCAGCAGCAGTCGCATATCTATCGGTCATCTCAAAAAGTTCGGCGACGGTGACAGGTGGATGTAAAGCGATGTCCTATGTTATCCTTCTGCTACGGACTCCCTGCTTGAAATCCCTGATCACAGATGAGTCAGAAACTTCCGGAATAGAATTTCGAACCTAACTGAAGCGCCTGATGAATTGTCGCAGCGTTTCATGATCATTCTGTCTTATCCGGTGCATGTCATCTTCCTTTCTAGGGCGATTGTAGGTGCCTTGAAAGTTCGCCAGCAAAAGATTGCAAAGGTGCTGCCACGAGTAGATTGACTCGAATAGCTGGTTTAAAAGCCATGATCGAGCCGATCCTTCGAGTACAGTCGGAAGGTAATTCGCCATGACATACTCTCCTCCTTCTGCTGCTCGAATAGTTGTAGTGTAGATCTGGAGGAATTAGATGAAATTTTGAGTTCCATCAAACTTCTCCATGTTCGCTGGTCGAAAACGAGGCGGCCAACGAACTGCTCGAAGGTCGGGTGAAAACGCCCGACACCCCGAGATGACTTCTTGCCTCCTTCTTTGCAAAAAAGAAGGGTTAACGTCACCGGGTGATCGTACTCGACGATATCCAGTTACGGGTGGGTTGGACCTATGATAAGTCTCAGCTTTACGAGGGGAATACTCCTCGTATTCTGCTTGCCGCTGTGCATTTCGCCCCGGAAGTGGTGAAAGATCACCTCTCCTGGGGGCTTGTCGGTCTCCAGATGTCCAACGAGCCTTCCTCAGGTCGGGAGAACGACGCGAGCAAGGGTCATGTCGTCTCCCATGCGCTGAGTTATCCGAGCAGCTGGCAGAAGACGGAGTCGTACTGCTACGACTTTCTGATTGTGGTCGACGAAGACGCTCGAGTTTGGCCATCGTATTACGAAACTTTTGTGTGATCTCCTCTACAAAGAGATCATACCCTGGTGCTCGAGCGAGTTCTTGGGTCGGATTTTCCAGCAAGTCGTTGATGTGCTGGAGCTCTTGAGTTTTCTCCGATTGGAAATAAGCGCGCCCGGGAAGGTTTTTTTGAGCCGCTATTTTCTTCCGTCGGGTTGTCTTAGAATAGCCTATATCAGACCCACTGAGTTGGTTTTAATGGAGTATGAGAATGTTGAACATGTCCCGCACGTTCATTAAAGTGTTTGTCTCGTTCGTCAGCAGTGACGCCCCTGCCATTGCCACGAGGGGGTGTAGAGTATGCTCGTCGAGGAGCATCATCAACCCTTTCTCTGGGAGAATGATTCTTATCAGAGGGAAGGACGAAGACCTCCCGTGGATGACCTCCACTTGTGCTCAAGGCCTCCTCGCTTGAGGAGTAGTCGAGCGACACCATCTGGAGACTTAAAGTAATCCTCTCTAGGTAGGGGAACTCCGGGTTATAACCGTCTCCGTTTGCAGATGGATCTTGCGTCGGGATGGTTGAACTTGGAGGAACAGCGTGCTCGATCCTCTTCTCTGCAGAATCACCCGGAGAAAGAGGACCATTAGATGTCGATGGAGCTCCGAAATGATGGCTTCCAGAACCTGTCTTGCCAAGTCGTACTGTCTTGGGGGGACTCGAACACTTAGAGGAAAAACTCTTGTTGTGTTGCGAATCTGTCCCGAGGCAGCCCTATTGGTGGTCGTGTTGACCCTTGCCCCCGGAGGAAGCTGGTTCCTCAGCTAGGCGTACTGTTGCGGGGGATGAGGATCCCTCCTGAACTCCGTCGGTGATGCAATCTCCGAGATCTGATAGAAGATCTCTAGAGGCGGCAATACCGTCAGATGATTCGATATTCGGCTCGTAGTCGAAGCCGGCATCCATGTTGACGTCTGCGTAATCGGTCAAATCGAATCAATTCTCCTCGTTCCATTCTCCTACCATGGTAGCATCAAAGAGAAAAGAAAGAACTGTTGACAAGGAATTACTAGAAGATCCCCACGGTCGGCGCCAACTGTCGGTGTTTTAGAACCGATCTTACGTAAAGATTGTTTGATTCGGGGGGTCTCCACAATTGATCACGCAGACGAAAGAGACATAGGGATTTTTATACAGGGTCAGGACTTCTTAGGTGAGAATAACAACCCTACTCCTGTGTGTGTTGTATTGAGTATCTGGATTACAATCAGCGGAAAGTATTACCCTAATGCTGCTACTGACTGTCCTTCCAAAAAGCCTCTCTCCCTCACTATCTCTAAAAGATACCTATTTATACTATGCTATTGGGGCGGTTGTCGTTCCAGGCCAATTAGACGCTAATTATTGTGTAATAATGAGAGTAATTACCGGGGTAGTAACCCCCACGTTATTCAACGGTTACCAGTCAGAGATAGTGGGGAATTATCTGTAGTTATTTCGGGTATAACTACGTAATTTGACTGCTCAGATCTCACTAGTAAATGGAACTTCTGACGAGTGGACCCAGCTAATTATGAAGATGTCGTAGCAGGACTAGTTGTAGCAGAGCTAAACGTAGCAGAACTTACGATTAGGATGTAGTCGTAGAAAGAGCTTACGACTGGTACTGGTTGTAGAAAAGACTTACGACTAGACGTAATCGTAACAGGACTTACGATTACACCATAGTCATAGAAATACTTACGACTAGGGGGTGATCGTAGAAGAACCTACGACGACCTAACTTACTCTTTTCTTATAATATAAAGGGGTATACAATGTGACGTCATATTACATAATTATAGAATAATAAAATGAGGATTATCATATCCTCGTCAATTCTTAACAAGGAGGTCATGGCTTTAGTCAATTGGAAATTTAGGTTTTTGATTTTTTATAATTCCTTTACAAAAATTACAGAAAAGTTCAAAAACATCAAGATAAAAAAAAGTTTTAATTTCTTCTCATTTTCTTATATTTAAAACACAAATCCAAATTTAAAATGTTACATTGCTTTACACGTACAATCATCCAAACCAAACAAAAAAGATTCCAAACCAAACAAAAAAGATTCTGCACCGGAGACGCTGGTCAAAAGCTTACGCACCCTACCGATCACGCCCGTGCACGCTCTTAGCAGCCAGCCCGGCCCTGAACTGAAAGAAGAGTCCTGAAGGCTCGCCCAGGTCTGCTCTACAGAAGAAAACTCCTGATGAAAGCTGAGGAGGAAAACCCAGAGCCAACCCAGCCCTGGCGGAGCCCGTCACGCGCGGCGCCCGTGACCTACCGTGCGCCAGTACGCCTTTTTCTCCGCCTCCTCGCCCCCTTCACAAAAGCAACCCCACCCCCCCCCCCCCCCCAAGTTGCATCCCCTCTTCACACCCAAACACCGCAACCCCTCCCCCCTCTCTCCTCCCTTCGCCGCCTCCGAATCCCACCTCGCCGTGGCCCTACCCCAACTCCCGCCGCCTCCGAATCCGCGGCCGATGTGCTCGCCTCGCTGGCCCAAAACCCTAAAGGTACCCACCCCGTCCTCGGCCCCTCCCGCCGCGATCGGGCCGGTCGGCCTAGGGTTTTCGAGAGACTTTTGGGGGATTCTCTTTCCTCTTGTTGCTGATTCTTTTTAGCGGTGCAGGTGAGGCAAAGGTGAGGGGTCCCGATCGGGGATGGCGGCGGCGGCGATGGCGGCGCACAGGGCCAGCTTCCCGCTGCGCCTGCAGCAGATCCTGTCCGGGGGCCGCGCCATGTCGCCGGCGATCAAGGTCGAGTCCGAGCCGGTGAGTCCTCACTACCCCTGATGCCGGCCGCGTGCCTTTCTTCTAGGGTTTTGATTGTGGTGGTGGTAGATGCGAACTTGCTGGTCTGGTTGAATCCTCACTAGGTAAGGGCTAGCGTTTTGATCGGGTGCTGGTGTTGCTGTTGTGAGCGGTCGGGGTTTTTGGTGCTCAGGTCGAGGGAGTCTTGCTTGTGATCGTTGTTAAGCGTGGGGTGCGGTGGCGCGGTGGGTACTGTGTAGTTCCTACTGTTTTAGGCGATCTCATGTTTGTAATTAGGTGGTCTTGGTAGAAGCTATAGTTCGTCGGCGCTGAGAAGTTTTTGATTTTCATGCTTGCACTGCTGTGGTGCTGTTGTTGTAGTGCTACGTGCTCCTGTGTTAGTCTGCTGCTTTGGTACTTCGGTGCTTTGGTTTCTGCGACCACTGCAGTACTGTAGGTTTAAGGAGTTTTTTTTCCTTCTCATTGCTATAGTTTAAGGTCCCCGATTTGTGGTTCATCTCATGTTGATTATTGAGGGAGCAGCGGCCAATTTTTTTATGGATGCACTTGTTGCCTACTTTATGATTTTGCATTTTGGGGCTGGTGTCCTAGAGGACATAATTAGTTCTGGTTTTTCTTACTCGTGTAGTTGTTCCTGCTGCAAAACTTACAGGTCACAACTGAATGCCGTATTCTGCAACTATCTGGTTTTTGTGTTATGGCTGAGGCTTATGTGCCGAGTATCTTGTGGTGGTTTTTGTACTGGTCATGTGATACTTTGATAATTTTTCATCCTGTTTTTGGCGATTTTGGTTGGTGGTATAGTACTATTGCATCTCGTTATGCTATTATAATGAGATCGATCAATTTTGTATCATGTTTGTATGATTTGTTCTTAGTCAACATGGCTGTTTATGTTTGTGATTTGGACACCTGATTTGTGTTAAACTAACTTTATAGTCATATAACATTGGATAGGAGCTTGCAGTTGATGTATTGATTGCTAGTAGTTCACTTGATTTTATAGCTGGGGGGTAGTGGAATTGGTTCTTTCTACATATTATTAGCATTTCAATGGAGGCTATATATTTGGTTTCACAGGTATTTTAATGACTTATAACTTCGATTCTAGTAGTACTGGCTTTGTAAGATAAAATATGTGTTAATATTTCATCAATCTGATGGGAGGATATATTGTTGAGTGTAAAGAGATTTGGTTCTTTCTAGTTTCTACATTGATCATTTGATGGAGGATCTAGTGACCTGTAAATCTTAACATATTAGTTTTGCCTTTGAAAGCTAAAAATGTTGGTTTTAAGGTGTAGGCAGATGGAGGAGTATTAGGGACCTTGCACAAGGTAGAATACGAGGTAAATTGGATACCTTGATGTTCAAGGTCCAATTGTTTCATAACTATTTTGACAAACTTCCATGATCTATTCACCTTTTAAGGAGCTAGCATAGCCAACTGTGGTGGTTACATATGACATAAGGGCATTCGTTATGCGTCATTTCGGTGTGCTTGTTGTTTCCTCAATGTCTGTTCTATTTCTTGTGATGTTTGTCTTTACTGTGAAGTGTGATGTGTTGGGTTATTTGTATCTCTGTACTTATTTACACAATTTCATATAGCTTTTATCGCGGGCACACATGTCGAGATGACACCTTTGCTGATAATTATTTTGTTTGTGTTTGCAGCCAGCAAAAGTTAAAGCATTTATTGATCGTGTAATCAATATTCCACTACATGACGTTGCCATACCGCTGTCAGGCTTCCATTGGGAGTTCAATAAGGTGACTTTTTTGTTTCTAAAAAACTCGTTTTCCATTTTGTTTACACTTCCTTAATTTCATGTAGTTGCTTACTTTTGGCACTTGGTTGTAGGGAAATTTCCACCATTGGAAGCCTCTATTTATGCATTTTGATACATATTTGAAGACATACATTTCTGCTAGGAAGGATCTTCTTTTATGTGATGATATGGCCGAGGGTGATCCTTTGCCAAAAAATGCTATCTTGCAAATTTTGAGAGTTATGCAGATTGTTTTGGAAAATTGCCAGAACAAAACTTCTTTTCCTGGTCTTGAGGTAAGCTGGTGGTTTTTATTTTTGTGCTTTTAAACTCTTTACTGATGTTCCAAATATTGGGAATTTAGAGCCCATTTTTCTTATTCGACTTATGTTTATTCATTGTCCTCTTCTATCAGCATTTTAAGCTTCTGCTGGCATCATCAGACCCTGAGGTAGTTGTGGCGGCTTTGGAAACTCTTGCTGCATTTGTGAAAATAAATCCTTCAAAGTTGCATATGAATGGAAAGCTTATCAACTGTGGAGCCATAAACAGCCATCTTCTATCATTGGCCCAAGGATGGGGTAGCAAGGAGGAAGGTCTAGGCTTGTATTCTTGCGTTGTGGCAAATGAGCGAAACCAGCAGGAGGGTTTGTGCTTATTCCCAGCAGATATGGAGAACAAATATGATGGCACACAACATCGTCTTGGTTCGACTCTTCATTTTGAGTATAATCTGGGGCCCATCCAAGAACCTGACCAAACTAGTGACAAGAACAAGTCATCTAATCTTTGTGTGATACATATTCCAGACCTGCACCTTCAGAAGGAGGATGACTTGAGTATATTGAAGCAATGTATTGACAAGTTCAATGTGCCTCCAGAGCTCAGGTTTGCCTTGTTTACAAGGATAAGATATGCACATGCTTTTAACTCCCCAAGGACATGTAGGCTATATAGCCGCATGAGTCTTCTTGCCTTCATTGTTCTTGTGCAATCCAGTGATGCCCATGATGAACTCACATCATTCTTTACAAATGAACCAGAGTACATAAATGAGTTAATCAGGCTTGTTCGGTCAGAGGATTTTGTTCCTGGGCCCATTCGTGCACTGGCTATGCTTGCGCTGGGAGCACAGCTAGCAGCATACGCATCATCTCATGAGCGAGCTAGGATACTGAGTGGCTCAAGTATCATCTCTGCTGGTGGAAATCGTATGGTCTTGCTCAGTGTTCTGCAGAAAGCGATATCATCACTCAGCAGCCCTAATGATACCTCATCTCCTTTAATTGTTGATGCCCTTCTGCAGTTTTTTCTGCTCCATGTACTATCTTCTTCAAGTTCTGGGACTACTGTTAGAGGTTCAGGGATGGTTCCCCCTCTCTTGCCCCTCTTGCAAGATAATGATCCTTCCCACATGCATCTTGTATGTTTGGCAGTGAAAACTCTTCAGAAGCTGATGGAGTACAGCAGCCCTGCTGTTTCTTTGTTTAAAGATTTGGGTGGTGTAGAACTTTTGTCTCAGAGGTTACATGTGGAGGTGCAGCGTGTTATTGGTGTTGCCGACAGTCATAATTCAATGGTTACTAGTGATACAGTGAAATCAGAAGAGGACCATCTGTACTCCCAGAAGCGATTAATCAAGGCTTTGCTCAAGGCATTGGGGTCTGCTACATATTCTCCTGCGAATCCCGCTCGTTCTCAAAGCTCCAATGATAATTCTTTGCCCATCTCACTTTCCCTTGTATTTCAGAATGTAGACAAGTTTGGTGGTGACATTTACTTTTCAACAGTTACTGTTATGAGTGAGATAATTCACAAGGATCCTACATGCTTTCCTGCTTTGAAGGAACTTGGTCTTCCAGATGCTTTTCTGTCATCAGTGTCTGCTGGGGTTATACCATCTTGTAAAGCTCTTATATGTGTTCCTAATGGCCTGGGTGCAATCTGCCTTAATAACCAAGGTCTTGAGGCAGTGAGGGAAACTTCAGCGCTGCGTTTTCTTGTAGACACCTTCACTAGCAGGAAATACTTGATACCAATGAATGAAGGTGTTGTCCTTTTAGCTAATGCTGTGGAAGAACTTCTTCGTCATGTGCAGTCCCTGAGAAGTACTGGTGTTGACATTATCATTGAAATAATCAACAAACTTTCTTCATATCGGGAAGAGAAAAGCAATGAGCCAACCAGCTCTGAAGAAAGAACAGATATGGAAACAGATGTTGAAGGGCGTGATTTAGTGAGTGCTATGGATTCCAGTGTGGATGGCACTAATGATGAGCAGTTTTCTCATTTAAGCATTTTCCATCTGATGGTATTGGTGCATCGGACAATGGAAAACTCTGAAACTTGCCGGTTATTTGTAGAAAAAGGAGGTCTGCAGGCTCTTTTGACACTTTTGTTGCGACCTAGCATCACCCAATCATCTGGAGGGATGCCTATTGCTTTGCATAGCACCATGGTATTCAAGGGCTTTACTCAGCATCACTCTACTCCACTTGCACGTGCATTTTGCTCCTCTTTAAGGGACCATTTGAAGAATGCCTTGCAGGAACTCGATACAGTTTCTAGCTCATGTGAAGTGACCAAGTTAGAAAAAGGAGCCATTCCATCTCTTTTTGTTGTTGAATTTCTGCTCTTCCTTGCGGCATCGAAAGATAATCGCTGGATGAATGCTCTACTGTCAGAATTTGGAGATGGCAGCAGGGATGTCCTGGAAGATATTGGACGAGTTCACCGAGAAGTGCTTTGGCAAATTTCACTTTTTGAAGAAAAGAAAGTTGAGCCTGAAGCCAGTTCTTCTCCTTCAGCAAATGAAGCCCAGCAACTTGACGCAGCTGTGGGCGACATTGATGAGAACAGATACACTTCCTTTAGGCAATATCTTGATCCTATTTTAAGGCGAAGGGGCTCTGGGTGGAACATAGAGTCTCAGGTTTCTGACTTCATTAATATCTATCGTGATATTGGCCGTGCAGCTACTGACTCTCAGAGAGTTGGAACTGATAGATTTCCAAGTTCAGGGTTGCCCTCAAGCTCCCAGGACCAGCCTTCCAGTTCATCTGATGCAAATGTTAGCGCAAAGTCAGAAGAGGAAAAGAAAAGGTCTGAGCATTCGTCGTGCTGTGACATGATGAGGTCACTGTCTTACCATATCAACCATCTTTTTATGGAGCTTGGCAAAGCAATGCTGCTTACATCTCGTCGAGAGAACAGTCCAGTAAATTTATCCCCATCAGTTGTATCTGTTGCTAGAAATATTTCTTCTATTGTGTTGGAGCACCTCAATTTCGAGGGGCACAAAATCAGTTCTGAGAGAGAGATTACTGTCACCACAAAGTGCCGATACCTTGGGAAGGCGGTTGAGTTCATTGATGGGATATTGTTGGATAGGCCTGAATCATGTAATCCAATCATGGTGAATTCTTTTTATTGCCGTGGTGTCATTCAGGCTATTTTAACCACATTTGAAGCTACCAGTGAGTTGCTCTTTGCGATGAACAGGCCACCGTCCTCACCTATGGAAACAGATAGTAAAACTGGGAAGGAAGAAAAGGAGACAGATTCTTCATGGATTTATGGTCCCCTCTCCAGCTATGGGGCAATTATGGACCATTTGGTAACGTCATCATTTATTCTCTCTTCATCGACAAGACAATTACTTGAGCAGCCTATTTTTAGTGGAAGTGTTAGGTTTCCACAAGATGCAGAAAGGTTCATGAAGTTGCTCCAGTCTAAGGTGTTAAAGACCATTCTTCCCATCTGGGCCCATCCTCAGTTTCCAGAATGCAATATTGAGTTAATCAGTTCAGTCACATCCATCATGAGGCATGTTTACTCTGGGGTTGAAGTGAAAAACACTGTTAGCAACAGCGGTGCTCGTTTAGCTGGCCCACCCCCTGATGAGAATGCAATTTCAATGATTGTAGAGATGGGCTTTTCTCGTGCCAGAGCTGAAGAAGCACTAAGACAGGTTGGAACAAACAGTGTTGAAATTGCAACTGATTGGTTATTCTCACACCCAGAGGAACCACAAGAGGATGATGAACTTGCTCGAGCTCTTGCAATGTCTCTAGGGAATTCTGATACGTCTGCACAAGAAGATGGCAAATCAAATGATCTTGAGCTCGAAGAAGAAACTGTTCAGTTGCCCCCCATAGATGAAGTATTATCTTCATGTCTTAGGCTGCTACAGACAAAGGAAACATTAGCTTTCCCTGTTTGGGATATGCTTATGACTATCAGCTCACAGAATGATGGCCAAAACCGAGTAAAGGTGCTTACGTATTTGATTGATCATCTGAAACAGTGTCTGATGGCATCTGATCCTTCAAAGAGCACTGCATTATCTGCACTTTTTCATGTTCTTGCTTTGATTCTCCATGGAGATACTGCTGCCCGGGAAGTTGCCTCAAAGGCTGGTCTTGTCAAGGTTGCTTTGAACCTTCTGTGCAGCTGGGAGTTGGAGCCAAGGGAAGGTGAGAGAACCGAGGTTCCAAATTGGGTTACTTCCTGTTTTCTTTCTGTTGATAGGATGCTCCAGTTGGATCCAAAGTTGCCAGATGTTACTGAACTTGATGTTCTGAAAAAGGATAATTCAAATACACAAACATCGGTTGTGATTGATGACAGCAAGAAAAGGGATTCAGAATCTTTGTCAAGTGTAGGGTTATTGGACTTGGAGGACCAGAAACAACTTTTGAAGATTTGCTGCAAATGCATTCAGAAGCAGTTGCCTTCTACTACAATGCATGCCATTCTTCAGTTGTGTGCTACACTGACGAAAGTTCATGCAGCTGCTATTAGTTTTCTTGAGTCTGGTGGCCTGCACGCTTTGCTAAGTCTGCCGATAAGTAGCTTGTTTTCTGGATTCAACAGTGTGGCTTCTACTATTATTCGTCATATTTTGGAGGATCCTCACACCCTTCAGCAAGCAATGGAGTTAGAAATACGCCACAGTCTTGTCACGGCTGCTAATCGGCATGCAAATCCCAGGGTTACACCACGCAATTTTGTCCAGAATTTGGCGTTTGTTGTATATAGGGACCCGGTGATATTTATGAAAGCTGCCCAAGCTGTGTGCCAGATTGAGATGGTTGGAGATAGACCATATGTTGTTATGTTGAAGGACAGAGAGAAAGAAAAGATCAAGGAGAAAGAGAAGGACAAGTCAGCTGATAAGGATAAAGCAGCAGGTGCTGTCACGAAGATAACATCAGGGGACATGGTTTCAGGATCTCCCGGAAGTGTTCAAGGGAAACAACCTGATTTAAATACAAGGAATGTGAAATCTCATCGCAAGCCTCCACAAAGCTTTGTCACTGTTATTGAGCATCTGTTAGATCTGATTATGTCCTTTGTTCCACCACCCAAAGCTGAGGATCAGCCTGATGGTGTCTCTGGTACTGCCTCATCTACAGACATGGATATTGACTCTAGTTCAGCAAAAGGGAAAGGGAAGGCTGTTGCTGTCACACCTGAAGAGTCCAAGCATGCAATCCAAGAGGCTACTGCATCTCTTGCTAAAAGCGCATTCGTCCTGAAGCTGTTGACAGATGTACTTTTGACTTATGCATCGTCTGTTCAAGTTGTTCTTCGCCATGATGCTGAGTTGAGCAGCATATGTGGTCCTAGCCGGACCACTTCTGGTCTAAGCAGTGGTGGGATATTTAATCATATATTGCAACATTTCCTTCCGCATGCTACGAAGCAAAAGAAAGAGAGGAAAACTGATGGTGATTGGAGGTACAAATTTGCTACAAGGGCAAATCAATTCTTGGTGGCTTCATCTATTCGTTCTGCAGAGGGTCGAAGAAGGATTTTTTCTGAAATCTGCAGTATATTTTTTGACTTCACAGACTCTTCTACTGGTTGCAAACCCCCAATATTAAGGATGAATACGTATGTTGATTTGCTCAATGATATTCTGTCAGCCCGCTCGCCAACTGGTTCCTCGCTTTCTGCAGAATCTGCAGTAACCTTTGTTGAAGTTGGTCTTGTTCAATCTCTATCGAGAACCCTTCAAGTTCTAGATTTGGATCACCCTGATTCAGCAAAGATTGTAACTGCTATTGTTAAGGCCCTTGAGGTGGTTACAAAGGAACATGTTCATTCAGCGGATTTTAGTGCCAAAGGGGAGAACTTATCAAATATTGCTTCTGACCAGAACAATGTAGAATCTTCTAATAGGTTCCAGGTTCTTGACACAACTTCTCAACCTACTGCAATGGTTACTGATCATAGGGAAACCTTCAATGCTGTTCAAACTTCACAAAGTTCAGATTCAGTGGCAGATGAGATGGATCATGACCGTGATCTAGATGGAGGCTTTGCCCGTGATGGTGAAGATGATTTTATGCATGAGATTGCTGAAGATGGAGCTGGAAATGAGTCCACAATGGATATTAGATTTGACATTCCACGTAATAGAGAGGATGATATGGCTGACGACGATGACGACAGTGATGAAGATATGTCAGCAGATGATGCCGAGGAAGTTGACGAAGATGATGATGAGGATGAAGATGAGGAGAATAACAACCTAGAGGAAGATGATGCCCATCAAATGTCTCACCCTGACACAGATCAGGATGACCGTGAGATTGATGAAGAAGAATTTGATGAAGATCTCCTAGAAGAAGAAGATGAAGAAGATGAGGATGAGGAAGGAGTTATCCTTCGCCTAGAGGAGGGGATTAATGGAATTAATGTATTTGACCATATTGAGGTTTTCGGGGGGAGCAACAATTTGTCTGGAGATACACTGCGTGTGATGCCTTTGGACATTTTTGGCACAAGACGGCAAGGCCGCAGTACATCCATATACAACCTTCTTGGGAGAGCAAGCGATCATGGTGTTCTTGATCACCCGTTCTTGGACGAGCCTTCTTCAATGCTACACCTTCCACAACAGAGACAACCAGGTATCTCTCTATCTTTTTTGTTATTATATCTACCCTTTTCCAACCTGTTTCTGGTGTATGTAAGTGTCAAGTCTGGCATATATCATACATGGCTCATTCAAATTATTGTTTCTTTTCAGAAAATGTAGTTGAGATGGCTTTCTCTGATCGGAATCATGAAAATAGTTCTTCCCGTTTGGATGCAATATTCAGAAGCTTGCGAAGTGGACGTAATGGGCACCGATTTAATATGTGGCTTGATGACAGTCCGCAACGCAGTGGATCTGCCGCCCCTGCAGTACCTGAAGGCATTGAAGAGCTGCTGGTCTCTCAGTTGAGGCGTCCTACTCCTGAACAACCTGATGGCCAGAGTACACCTGCTGGTGGTGCTCAAGAAAATGACCGGCCCAACGATTTGCACGGATCAGAAACTGAGGCTAGGGAAGAAGCACCAGCAGGACAAAATGAAAACAGTGAAAACGAAGTTACAGCTGCAGCAAGGTATGAGGTTGATGGTTCTGAAAGTGCTGGTCCTGCACCTCCTCAGAGCGATGCACTTCAAAGAGATGTGTCAAATGCAAGTGAGCATATTACAGAGATGCAATATGAACGTAGTGATGCTGTTGTATGTGACGTTGAAGCAGTCAGCCAAGCAAGCAGTGGTAGTGGTGCTACTTTAGGGGAAAGCCTCAGAAGTTTAGATGTGGAGATAGGAAGTGTTGAAGGGCATGATGATGGTGACCGGCATGGGGCTTCAGACAGGCTTCCTTTGGGTGATGTACAGGCAGGTTCTCGATTACGTCGGCCGTCTGGAATTGCCGTGCCAGTTAGCAGCAGAGATATATCTTTGGAGAGTGTTAGTGAGGTTCCTCAAAATCCAAACCAAGAATCTGACCAGAATGCCAGTGAGGGGGATCAGCAGCCTAACACAGCTACTGACACTGACTCAATCGACCCTACATTTTTGGAGGCTCTTCCAGAGGATTTACGAGCCGAAGTTCTTTCTTCACGTCAAAATCAAGTGACTCAGACTTCTACTGAGCAGCCTCAGACTGATGGGGATATTGATCCTGAATTCCTTGCTGCACTTCCGTCTGATATACGTGAAGAGGTTCTAGCTCAACAACGTGCCCAAAGGTTGCAAAATTCGCAAGAACTGGAAGGACAGCCAGTTGAAATGGATGCTGTTTCAATTATTGCAACATTCCCTTCAGAAATTCGGGAGGAGGTATAGTTTGTTTATTATCTGTCTCATTTTTATTTATTTTTGCCAGAACCTGTTCTCATGGTCTTATGCATTGATTGATAATCCAGGTGCTTTTGACATCACCGGATACCCTACTTGCTACACTGACACCTGCATTAGTTGCTGAAGCCAACCTGTTACGGGAGAGATTTGCTCATCGGTACCATAGTGGTTCACTTTTTGGCATGAACTCCAGGAACAGGAGAGGTGAGTCCTCCCGACGTGGTGAAATCATTGGTTCAGGCCTTGATAGGAATGCTAGTGATTCCTCCCGCCAACCGACTAGCAAGCTAATTGAAACTGAAGGGACTCCTCTTGTCGACAAGGATGCTCTCAAAGCTCTTATTCGGTTACTGCAAGTTGTTCAGGTAATATCACTTTTGCTTCTTTTGGCTCTGCTGTGTTTTGGTGGTGTCGAAAGCACTTTTAGTAATAATTTTGCCCCTCTTATTTACAGCCTCTATACAAGGGTCAATTGCAGAGGCTTCTCTTGAACCTTTGTGCTCACTGGGAGAGCAGAAAGTCCCTGGTTCAAATTCTGGTGGATATGCTTATGCTTGATCTGCAGGGCTCTTCTAAGAAAACAATTGATGCCACTGAGCCACCATTTAGGCTATATGGGTGCCATGCAAATATCACATATTCACGCCCTCAATCCTCAGATGGTAATTAATTTTGATTACCATGTTTCAGTTTTTTCTAGGCAGTTGAATGGCGGCGCTCTTGGTATCCTTGCTGAGAATTGCATCAGAATTGTGTGTTCAAGTTATTTCTTTGTTGTCGTAAATAGGTGTGCCTCCGTTGGTTTCCCGTCGTGCGCTCGAAACTCTGACATACTTGGCGAGAAATCATCCAAATGTGGCTAAACTCTTGCTTTTTCTTGAGTTCCCTTGCCCACCAACATGCCATACTGAAACACTTGATCAGAGGCGTGGCAAGGCTATCCTCATGGAAGGTGGCATAGAACAGAAAGCTTTTGCGCTTGTTCTACTTTTAACTCTATTAAATCAGCCACTTTATATGAGGAGTGTAGCTCATCTTGAACAGGTACATATTTTTTCATTCATTTTTCGTTGTGGATCTTCAATTAAATATTTTAGTCCTGTTTCTCTTAACCTTTCGAACCTGTGTAGTTACTGAACCTTCTCGAAGTTGTCATGCTTAATGCTGAGAATGAAATTAATCAAGCTAAGTTGGAAGCATCATCTGAGAAACCATCTGGGCCCGATAATGCAATGCAAGATGCCCAAGAAGATGCCAATGTTGCTGGATCATCTGGAGCAAAATCTAGTGCTGAGGATAGTGGAAAAACACATGCTGTTGATAACGAAAATAGCCTGCAAGCAGTTTTACAGAGTCTTCCCCAAGCAGAGCTTCGACTGCTATGTTCATTGCTTGCACATGATGGGTATGAACTCCTTTGGTGAATTGCTTCAGTAATTCATACAATTCGTTTTTTTTACCTATTGGCTGCTATCTTAGCGCTTTACTTCAATTATGCTGTTTAGGAAAAATATGAGTTGAAACTGTGCTGCCTGTTATACAAGCTTTTACTTTTGCTCAGTTTCATTTGTTTGTGACTTGTTTTTCTTTGAGATATAAGGAGTTTAGTTGGCATACTCTTTAACTTTGTGGTATGTTGGTTTTGTCTTTTATTAGTTCTTTCTTGGCCTGTATTTTTATTTTAACTAACATAAGAAAGGGTGGTCCTTTTGTCTTTTCAGGTTGTCAGATAATGCATATATCCTTGTAGCAGAAGTTTTGAAAAAGATTGTAGCTCTGGCTCCTTTCTTCTGTTGCCATTTCATAAATGAGCTTGCACGTTCAATGCAAAATTTGACACTTTGTGCAATGAAGGAGCTTCACTTGTATGAGGATTCTGAAAAGGCTCTTCTGAGCACATCATCGGCCAATGGGACTGCAATTCTTAGAGTAGTGCAGGCTTTGAGTTCTCTTGTCACCACTCTGCAAGACAAAAAGGATCCGGAGCTTCTTGCTGAAAAGGACCATTCAGATGCGCTGTCCCAGATTTCCGAAATTAACACAGCATTGGATGCTCTGTGGTTGGAGCTGAGCAACTGCATAAGCAAAATAGAGAGCTCTTCAGAATATGCATCAAATCTAAGTCCTGCTTCTGCAAATCCAGCTACATTAGCAACCGGTGTAGCACCTCCATTGCCAACTGGAACCCAGAACATATTACCATACATAGAATCATTTTTCGTTACATGCGAGAAGCTACGTCCTGGACAACCTGATGCTGTCCAAGAGGCTTCAACATCTGATATGGAGGATGCTTCAACATCTAGCGGTGTGCAGAAATCATCTGGAAGCCATGCCAGTCTTGATGAGAAGCACAATGCTTTTGTGAAATTCTCAGAAAAACACAGAAGATTGTTGAATGCGTTTATCCGCCAAAATCCTGGGTTGCTCGAAAAGTCGTTCTCTCTGATGTTGAAAATCCCTCGCCTAATTGATTTTGACAACAAGCGTGCATATTTCCGGTCTAAAATCAAGCATCAACATGATAATCATCATAGTCCTGTCAGAATTTCTGTGCGCCGGGCATACATCCTGGAGGACTCCTATAATCAGCTTAGGATGCGTTCACCTCAGGATTTGAAGGGTAGACTCACTGTTCATTTCCAAGGAGAAGAAGGCATTGATGCCGGTGGACTCACAAGAGAGTGGTATCAGTTGCTATCACGAGTGATTTTCGACAAGGGAGCCCTTCTATTTACGACTGTTGGAAATGACTTGACATTTCAACCAAACCCCAACTCTGTGTATCAGACTGAACACCTCTCATATTTCAAATTTGTCGGACGAGTGGTGAGTGATGATGCTCCTAGTTATTTATTACTTTATGCAAGTATTTTGGTTATTTATAAAATTACCCCCCAGGTTGGTAAAGCTCTCTTCGATGGCCAACTTTTGGATGTCCATTTCACTAGATCCTTCTACAAGCACATACTTGGTGTCAAGGTTACTTACCATGATATTGAAGCCATTGATCCTGCGTACTACAGGAACCTGAAATGGATGCTTGAGGTATGCTTTTCTGTGTGTACAAGTGTTTTTTAGTTTCTTGCTTTTTTCTGGTAATCTTGTTGACAGTTGACTGTCCAGATCTGACCTATTCCCTTTTCTGTGTACAGAATGACATAAGCGATGTTTTGGACCTCACCTTTAGCATGGATGCAGATGAAGAGAAGCTGATACTGTATGAGAGGGCAGAGGTATTGACCCCTCCCTCCCTGTCTGTCTGTCTCTCTCTGGTTCTTTTGGCCACTCCTTTCTTCAAACTAAGTCCCAACTTATCTACGCAGGTAACTGATTGTGAGTTGATTCCTGGAGGGCGTAACATCAGGGTCACTGAGGAGAACAAGCATGAATATGTGAACCGGGTAGCAGAGCATCGTTTAACCACTGCAATTAGGCCTCAGATTAATGCATTCATGGATGATTTTAAGGAGCTCATTCCTCGGGATCTGATATCTATCTTTAATGACAAAGAGCTTGAACTGCTAATCAGTGGACTCCCAGATATTGACTGTGAGTTTACAAATTTGATTCAGTGTTGTTGAATAATCTGGTTTGATCTTGCATGGTATTTACTTGTTTTGTGTGTGTGTCAGTGGACGATCTAAAAGCAAATACAGAATATTCTGGCTACAGCATAGCTTCTCCAGTCATTCAGTGGTTCTGGGAAATTGTCCAAGGGTTCAGCAAGGAGGACAAAGCTCGGTTTCTTCAGTTCGTTACTGGCACTTCTAAGGTATTGCCGAAAGCAGCTTCCCTAACTTCTTAAATTTGAAGCCATTTTCTCTCTTTTTGAAGTTGTTTACCGAGTGCTGGCATGATTCTAGATCACTACTTCAGTTTTCACCACATGTTTGGCTTTGTGGTTCACTGTTTAATTCCTGATCCTTGTAATTGGCAAACCGAGGATGTAACCATCATGTTTGGAATCTTTGCCGTGACATCCATTGTCTTGTTAATTGATGCTTTGTGTATATATATATATATATATATATATATATATATATGTTGTTGCTTACGCTTTCAGTGAACCGTAGGTACCTCTTGAGGGTTTTAGTGCACTCCAAGGAATCTCTGGGCCACAGCGGTTCCAGATACACAAGGCCTACGGCAGCACCAACCATCTGCCTTCAGCTCACACCTGGTAATTAATCTTCTCGTGTGTGTGTTCGTGTTTATTTACTTTTGACGTGAAAAGACTTAGCACCGGCCATTATTGTTTCGGTTACTGACATCCGCTCTGATTTGTTCTTCTGCCTTTGCGCACTGCAGCTTTAACCAACTAGACTTGCCTGAGTACACATCCAAAGACCAACTCCAGGAGAGGTTGCTATTGGCTATTCATGAGGCAAATGAAGGATTTGGATTCGGTTAATCAGTCATTCCCGCACTTGTGTGTGCACTGTTGCAGAGCTTGTACAGATACTATGAGAGTTGCAATAGGCGAGCGGGACGTGTGCTAACCTGTTCCATCACCAACTAGATTCCGCTGGCTGCCGACATCAGGCATCTGTTTTGGTTCCTGTGAGGCTCTTGAGATTTGTTGAGAAAGGGCCGCGAATGGAATTTGTCCAGGATGATTCACATTGCAAACTGGTTACTGCGAAGAATGTGCAAGGAGGAGCGGGAGTGTGGAAAGACAGCAACTATTTGATGTTCATAATATTTTTCCTTTTTTGGGTCATTTTTGGCCGTTGCCCCGTTAATAGTTTTCACCTTTTTACATTGGACTTAACTGCAAGGTTCTTTTTACCTTTTTATTCTTCAAGTTTGTTTTTGGGGGCATACACTGGTGGAATGCTACATTAAGTCGAATGCAAGTTTTCCTTGTCTCCACTGCTACTGCATATTAAATGCATACTGATTACGATATCACTCCGGCTGTAGTAGAATGTTTTCTGTTTTTGATAAAGGTGTGAATTGTTTGTATGATCGAATGCTATCTGTTCTTATTGATAGTTGATAGCTTGTTTATCCTATGACGCTCCTCTTGAATTTCCAAAGGTGAAATTCTAGTTCCAAGTACGTGTCCAGATTCCTAGACACTAGAATCAAATAATTAGTCTCTACATAAACCAAGCTCCGATACAAAAGATGCTTTAGACTTAAGAGCAATAAGTAGAGATAATGCAAAACAATTGCGTTACACCTGTGCTGTACGAATGAAACATCAGAACTAATCGGTTTTCTAATTTAACAGTAAATTGCACAAAACTATAGGCATTTTGTCCTAAGTATCAAGGAACTTCAATTTTTAAGGAACTATTTCATAGAACGAAACATTTTATCCACAAGTATATCACTGAGCTACAGATTTTGCTTACGTTGTCGAAGGGAAAAGATCTAACTTAAAAATATGGGAGTTTCTCACCTCATAAGCTAATTTTTAGGGAGAGGGTGAACTGCGGTGGGATGATGTATTGTAAAGGTCTTGTCACGTGCTCTAGACCGCTTACCCAAGGTAGTGAGCGGTGACATAGATATGTACCGGAAAACTAGAGAATTCGTGTCATGTAGGTAAAGCTGTACAACCTCTACAGAGTGTCAAGAACTTTTTGAATAGCCGTGTCCACAGTCATGGACATGCTAGCAAAGCCACTCAAAGTTCGACTTTGGTTTTGATTCCAAAAGGCTTTATCAAATGTTTTTGGATTTCTATCCAATTGGGAAATTTGGGCAGGAAGCCTTGTGATAGGAGGGTACCCTTCACCATTCTCGTGTGAATGTTATCTGACTATAAAACTGAGAATTTATAAAATGAATTTTAGTTATAGAATAACTTTTTTGGAACTTAGTACAAGTATTTAAAGAAAACAATGCTTTATGCAAATTAAACCAATAAGTCATCCTTTGTTACATCTATATATGCATGTCATTCTGTTATTTGACGGGTGTAACTTGCGAGCACGGTAGTAGTGCTCATACTTGCTTTACACCACCATCGGGCTTTTACAAGGTTTTGCTCCAACTAGGTTCCGTTCGCTAAGGTTTTGCCATCACAGTGTGCGTATAGCAGCTGGTGGCCCCCTCTTGCGCCTTGTGCGTCAAACCACACCCCCTCAAAAGCGGAACCAAATCAAGGCATCACCAATTATTACACCCGGTCCACCCCATAATGGTCATGTGGTTGCACGGCATGGCCCAGATCAATGGCTCCCAAGGTTCAGTCCTTAATTGGCTGCTCAGACAAGACTTCCACAAACCCAATGTGACTCCACTGGGACCAGCCCTGGAGCACCCACTACTCACCTCCAGCCACTTGCCTCGAGCACAAAATAGTTTTGGGTTCAACCCGGTCACTGGACCACCTAGTCCTGGCACAACCAGTTTAACAAGGTGGCCTCGCACCACAATCAACACAGCTATGGCCTCACACCATAGTTGCTTAATAGTGGCACCAACCACAAATTTTATAGTTCAATTAGTCAAGATTAATGATTGATGAGGCATGATTCACAAACCCACGGTTCTAACAGCAAGGCTAAGCAATAAACATACGTTCCCATGTTGGCAATAACAAAAGATACCAACTAGCATTACCCAAACTAAAGAGACCAAGGAGTTCATGTCAACAAGTCAAGTACCAATTTCCATGGAGGCTTAATATCAAGTGGGATATAGCTACTGCCCAAACCATTTTCTATAAAGATAGCCATGCAAGTTTAGCAAATCAAAATAACTTTGCAGAATGGGATCAAAATGATCAAGGTCCACGACTTGCCTCTGTTGAAGAGAAAAAGCTTCGGTTGGTGTAGTTTGAACCACGGGCTCCTTAGCAATCAACCGAGGTCTATACTACGTAGAGAAAGACAAATAAGAAGAAGAAACACCGGAAAAACCAAAAGGACTTACTCGAAATCAAAAAGAGAGGAGGAGGTCCGAGAGAAAGGTCCCGAGAGAGGGAGGTCCAAGCCCAAAGAGGTCCGGACCAGGGAAGCCTGGAGAGCTCACTAGAACCGAGAGTTGGGAGGAGAGGTTGAAATGAAGAACAAGGAGGCAGTGGTGCTCTCGGGTGCTCTACTTAAAGGAAAAAGGGGAACAAAAGCACCACAAAAGAGGGTGACCAAAATCAATGTATTGGTACAAAGGCACACTGCTAGAGGGTACTCGAAAGGATTAGAATAGGTAACGTAAGGAACAAGAGAGAGGCTGACAACACAAAAAGGGCACAGACTTTTGCAATAGAAATGATGGGACAAAAGGTAGAAAAGGTACTGATAGGACTAACAAAGGGGATGGGTCAGGACTAACAAAGAGGTCAGTCAAACTAGGGTGAACAGACCAGTCAAAAGGGGTGGTCTCAACCCACTAAGGTGGTCTTTGCAAAAAGACCAAAGGTCATGACCAGAGGGAGGTCTTGACCCGCAGAGGTGGTCTTTAAAAAAAACCATGGGGAGGTCCTAGGGACAGGAGGTCCAAGGAGGAGGTCCTGCGAGGATGTCCAATGAGGAGGTCCAACGAGGAGGTCCAAGGAGGAGGTCCAAGGGGGAGGTCCTGCGAGGAGGTCCAAGGAGGAGGTCCAAGGGGGAGGTCTTGTGCGAGGAGGTCCAAGGAGGAGGTCCTGCGAGGAGGTCCTGCAAGGAGGTGCAAGGAGGTGCAAGGAGGAGGTCCTGCAAGGAGGTCCAACGAGGAGGTCCAAGGAGGAGGTCCAAGGACAAACAAGGAGGTCTGAGGACAGGTGGTCCTAAGGCAACAAAGAGGTCCGCACAAAGAGGAGGTCTAGCCGACAAGGGCCTAGACACACAGAGAAGGAGGTCTAGACCGCAAGGGTTTAAACACACACAGGAGGAGGAGGTCTAGACCACAATGGTCTAAACACACACAAAGAAAGGAGATCTAGACCACAAAGGTCTAAACACACAGAGGGAGGAGGTCTAGACCATAAAGGTCTAAACACACAGAGAGAGGTCTAGACCACAAAGGTCTAAACACACACAGAAGGAGGACGTCTAGACCACACAGGTCTAAACACACACAAAGGGAGGTCTAGACCAAAAATGTCTAAACACACAGAGAGGAGGTCTAGACCACAAAGGTCTAAAACACAAAGAGGAGGTCTAGACCAAAAAGGTCTAAACACACAGAGAGGAGGTGGTTCTATGGACAAGAGGTCCAAAAGACTACCACGAGGAGGTTCTAACGGTTAGATCTAACAAGGGGGAGGTTTGAGCGGCTAAGATCTCCGAGAGGGAGGTCCTAACGGCCAAATCTAACAAGGGGGAGGTCTGAACGGCTAAGATCTCCGAGAGGGAAGTCCTAACGGCCAGATCTAACAAGGGGGAGGTCTGAGCGGCTAAGATCTCCGAGAGGGAGGTCCTAATGGCCAGATCTAACAAGGGGGAGGTCAGGACCCTCAGATCGAGTGAAGATGATCCAAAAGAACGCAAGGAAGGTCCAAACGTGCTAGGGAAGGTGCCAAAGGACACAGAGGAGGTCCGAAGGACAAGGGGAGGTCCAAAAGGAGTTCCAAACAAAAGATTACAAGGAGAGGTCCAGGGAACATAAGAGGTTGAAACTGCAAGGAGGTCCAGCTGAAGGGAGGGTCAAAAAGATGAGAGGGATCTAGACATCAGGAGATGCCCAACAAAAGGAGGATCTGGACAAAGGGGAATGTCCAGCAAAAGGAGGGTCTAGAGAAGGAGAGAGAGGCCTAGAGGAGAAGAAGCTAGCCTGGAGGACAAACAAGGCAAACAGAGAAGAGGCTAAAAGCCGAAGAGCAGCAAGAAACTCCAATGAGCAAAGAACACCAAACAACTGGGTTTAGTTGAAGTTTAGTTAGTTCTAGTTAAATCTCCAAATTTCTGAAATCTTCAAGTTTAAGCTTTGAACTCTCAACAAAATCAAATGGTTATTATTTTTTTAAAAAGCTTAAAGACTCAGGACAAACAGGACGTTACAATTAAGGAGTTAACTTTGTGTTCTGTTGATCTGGGCCTTTGAGTGCAACCACAAGATCACTTTATGGGGGTGGTCTGGGCTGAATAATTAGTGATGTTGTGACCTGTTTCTGTTGGGGTGGTGCGTGCTGATTCACATGGTGCAAGAGGGGGCCAGGTCCCTTTTTAGGGCGGCGAAACCTTAGCGGGCAGGTCAGGTCATGACAGAGCTTTGTAAAGGCCTTATCGCACTCTCTAGTCTACTCATCTTCAGAAATGAGTAAGGGTTCCGATAGGAACTCGACCCACTAAAGGGATCATGAATTGTGGGTAAAGTTGTACACCTCTGCAGAGTAACAATCTATTCGAATAGCCAAGTCCTTGGTCATAGACAATGCCTAATGAAAATGGTGCAAGAGGTAGTTTTTGCTAAAATTTTATGGTCCAGGGTTAATTATGGATGTTGGCAAGTATTCTGTGTGGCTCTGAGTGCTCGTGATGCCCATGGTTAGCCGTGGAGGGGTTGTGAACCCTAAGGTGGCTCAAGGTGCTCCTAAGTTGGTGCTTAGAGGGAGTTCTTGGAGCCTTAGGGTGGCTTTGTTGCTCTGGAGTGGGAGCTCTAAAGAGGGCTTGGGAGTGGTCCTGGTTGTGGGTGCCACCAGACCTCCCCCAAGTGGTTTGGATGTGAGTTGGTGCTCACTCCCTCTTTGCAAAATCAAAAGTAGTTATGTATTATTGCTTTAACTTGCTGCTTTCCAATCTACTTATGTTATTTATTGTCAAATATAGCTTTGTACAAACTAACCATATAGCTCTCACTTGGTAAGCCAATGCATGAATATTATTTGCATGTTTGTTCCCTGCGATTTTGCTGAGTACATTCAAAGTACTCATGGCTTTAAGCCCTGTGTCAAAGCAGTGTATGAAGATGATCAAGTGCAGGGTGGCTCAGACCTCTTTGAAGAGGAGTTCCTTGATGATCGAGCTGCCTAGGACGTGCTCCACTCGACAGCCTGTGGGCTTGCCGGATGGCCCCATACGTTTTGTGCCTTCTGCTGTAAAGGTCTCTCTTTTGTCGGTTTTGTAAGCCCAAGTGGCAATCCTCTGTAAACAAGCTTCGACCATAAGGTCCTTATTATTATATAGTTTGCTTTGTCTGCTTCATCTTTTGTTCGACCTTGTGGTTGTGATTTTACCTAAGTGTTTTTGTGTGAGCTAGCTTCTGGTTTCCTGGGACTAGCTTGGAGCACAGAGGCAGGAGCTCTAGGAGGTCCTTTGGGACCTTTCCCTGGGAGCTCCTGCAGGACCTCCTCTTGGATGTACCGTGCAGGGTGTGTTAAAAAAAAGAAATTGGTCCTCTTGGACTTTCCTTTGTATCTAGAGAGGGCCTCACAAAGGTGGTATCAGAGCCTTGGTCAGCTGTAGGAAGTAGCTACAGGTAGAAGGGTCGTTTTAGTCTTGATTCAAAAGTTACTTTCTAAAGCAAATCAACTTTATAATTTGCTTAGTGTTTCTTTCCTTGTTTTGGTTCTATGCTGTTCTTGCCTTGTCTAAATCTTTCTTATCTTTTTTGTTAGTTCTGCTATCTTACCCCCTTTGGAACCTTGTTTTTTCAAATTTAACTTGACCTTCTTACCACTGTAGCCTCCATAAGGCCGACTTTGTAAGGATAGTTGGTAGTGGTCCCTTTTAGCTTAAGCTTCGCTTAGCTTGGTCATTAGGACCTCTGTTTGTGGTCTTTGTTGCCTTTTTAAGCCTTTTGGCTCTTGCTTCTGGGTTTAACCAGGTTACCCCAAATAGGATAATCCCTCTTTCTCCCTTGCTCTAACTTATCTTTGTGCTTTTTCCCTCTTATCTATTGTGCTTTCTTTCTTATCTTTTAAACCAGAGAGGTTTTGTGCAGATGGTCCAAACTCGTCAATCAACAAGTCAGAATGAGCCTTCTGAGCAGTTGCCTCCACTAGTGACAGTGGCAGATCCAGGTTTGGGGCAGTTTATGGCAACCCAAGCTTAAATGATGAGTTCCATGATGCAAAACATGAATCAAATGATGGCCCAACAAAGTCAGACCACCAATGCATTGCTTGCCATGATGAGCCAGAACAACCAAGCAGCAGTTGTACCACCACCTCCACCCTCTGTTCATCCTCAATCCAGGTTGTTGGAGTTTATGAAGACTCACCCAACCACCTTTTCAAGCTCTCCTGAACCTCTTGATGCTGATGATTGGCTGATATCAACGGACAAGAATCTTGATATTGCTCATTGTGAAGACCGAGAGAAGGTCTTATTTGCATCACAACAACTAGAAGGTGCTGCAGCTGAGTGGTGGGATACTTTTTGTGCCTCACATGTTGATTCCCAGAGGATCACTTGGGCTGAGCTTTCAGCAGCCTTTCGCCATTCCCATGTCCCTGATGGGAAAGTAGAGATGAAGAAGAATGAATTTCGAGACCTCAAGCAAGGCAGTATGACAGTGAGTGAGTATCTCAATAAATTTACTTAGTTGTCACGTTATGCTTGTGAAGATGTTGCCACAGATGATGTCCGTCAAAAGCGCTTTAAGAGAGGTCTCCATCCTAGTCTGAAAGTTCAAGTTGTGGGCAATGATTATCCCGATTTTCAACACATGGTAAACAAGGCTATGCTCATTGAAGAGTCCTACATAGAGCTTTCTGAGTCTTACAAGAGGAAGGTGTCACCCTCCAGTGCTCAACAAAGACCTCCTCAGCATGTCAAGACCTTTGTGCAGCACCAATTTAGGCGCCAAGGACCTCCTGGACTAGCCAGGACCTCTACCAAGACCTCCCGTCCAGCTGCCCCAGGTCAACGTCGCATTACCAACAGCAGCAACCAGTCTTCAAGGACAATAACAGCAGCTGAAATCACTTGTTTTAAGTGTCATCAAGTGCGGCATTTTGCTAATTAATGCTCACAGAGGGCTTTACAAGCCGCAGGAACCTCTACTTCAGGCCCTTCCCCAGCCAGGACATCTCAAGCAGCAGGACCTCCTCAAGCTAAGACCTCTCAACCTTATGGAAGAGGTCGTGTTAATCATGTTGCAGTAGAGGAAGCTCAGACCTCCCTAGATGTTGTACGAGGTATGTTCCTAGTAAATTCAGTGCCAGCTGTAGTTTTGTTTGACTCTGGAGCTTCTCATTCGTTCATTTCTCGGAGTTTTGCTGCAAAGCACCAATTTCAAGTTGTTGCTCTTAAGTCTACCTTGTTGGTTCAATCCCCTGGTTTGGAGTTAAGCACGAACCAGGGTTGTCCACAAGTTAAATTGATCATAGAGAGAGTAGAATTCTTGGCCAAACTGATCCTTCTAGACACCAAGTCCCTAGATGTGATTCTAGAAATGGATTGGCTTGCAGCCCACCATGCAATGTTGGATTGTAGTGGTAAAAGCATCTCTTTGACCAGCCCTAATGGTGACACAGTGAAATTTGAAGCCTCCACAGAAAAGCTTAATGGAGCTCTAGCCTGTAGTGCTCAGGTTCAAGCTTTGGAAGATGTCCCTGTGGTCCAAAAGTTTGCAGATGTGTTCCCTGATGAGCTCCCAGGAATGCCTCCTGATAGAGACCTTGAGTTTGTGATAAATCTTGTTCTAGGGACCTCCCCTATCTCCAAAAGGCCTTATAGGCTGCATGTTGATGATCAAGTAGAGCCAAAACAACAAATTGAAGACATGCTAAGTAAGGGTTTTATTAGACCTAGCTCCTCACCTTGGGGAGCTCCAGTTATTTTTGTTGCAAAAAAGGATGACACACAAAGAATGTGTAGACTACAGAGCTCTAAATGAAGTCATCATCAAAAACAAGTATCCTTTGCCATGAATCGATGATTTGTTTGATCAATTGAAGGGAGCTGCAGTGTTTTCAAAGATAGACTTGAGGTCAGGATATCATCAACTCAAAATCCGCAAGGAAGACATTCCAAAGACAGCTTTTTCCACTAGATATGGACTGTTTGAGTTCACTATTATGTCTTTTGGGCTGACCAATGCCCCTGCTTATTTTATGAACTTAATGAATAGAGTGTTAATGGAGTACCTTGACAAGTTTGTCATTGTTTTTATTGATGACATTCTTATGTATTCTAAAAGTGAAGAAGAGCATGCAGACCACCTCCATTCGGTTTTGGAGAAGCTGAGAGCCCACCAACTCTATGCTAAGTTTAGCAAATGTGAGTTTTGGTTGAAGAAAGTAGTTTTCTTGGGTCATGTCTTGTCCGAAAATGGGGTCTCTGTTAATCCCAACAAGGTCCAAGATGTACTTAATTGGGAGCCTCCTAAATCTGTGCCTCAGGTCCGAAGCTTCCATGGTATGACAGGGTACTACAGAAGGTTTATTGAAGGTTTTTCTCGCATAGCAAGACCTCTAACTCAACTTTTAAAGAAGGAAAAGAAATTCTTGTGGACCTCTGATTGTGACCAAAGCTTCCAAGAGCTCAAGAAAAGGTTGACCTCTGCACCAGTTTTGGTTTTGCCAGATGTTAGAAAAGACTTTGAGGTTTATTGTGATGCATCAAAGCAAGGACTTGGCTGTGTCTTAATGTAAGAAAGACGAGTGGTAGCTTATGCCTCAAGGCAATTGAAGCCTCATGAAGCAAATTATCTCGCTCATGATCTAGAGCTAGCTGCAGTAGTTCATGCTTTGAAGATTTGGCGCCATTACCTCATTGGAAACAGATGTGAAGTCTATACAGATCACAAAAGCTTAAAGTATATATTTACCCAAGCTGATTTGAATATGAGGCAGAGAAGGTTGTTAGAACTAATTAAAGACTACAATGTGGGCATTCATTATCACCTAGGCAAGACCAATGTGGTAGCACATGCTCTAAGTAGAAAGATTTGTAGCAGCACATTGATGGTCAAAGAGAGCCAACCCACCTTGCATGAAGAATTTCAGAAGCTTAAGCTTGAATTAGTTGAAGAAATATTTTTGGCAGCTCTGGAAGTGCAGCCCACCTTGCAAAAACAGATTAGGGCAGCTCAAGTTGAAGATGCTGACATTCAAGAAATCAGGGCCACATGAGGAAAGGAAGATCTTTGAGGTTTTCTAAAGATGAACATGGTACTATATGGTTTGACAAAAGGCTTTGTGTGCCAAATAACATAGAGCTCAAGAAGATGATACTCTGTGCATTCCGAACTAGTCCCAGATCAGTAGCTAGCTCGCACAGTTACAACATTGAGTAATCACAACCATACAACAAAATAACGATGAAGCGGACAAATTAATATTAATAGTAGCAAAAGACCTTATGGTCAAGTCTTACAGAGTTGCCACGCAGGGCTTAACAACAAAAGATAACTTGCAGCGGAAATAAAATATTTTGTGGTGGCCACACACATGCCCACAGGAAATCGAGTGGAGGACGCGACCTAGTTCGCAAAGTCTTCAAGATACTCCTCTTCATAATACTCTGAGTTCCCTGGTTCTTCTGTGGGGATTAATCACACAGGGCGCAAGCCGTGAGTACATTGAATGTACTCAGCAAGTCATAGGGAAATGTATACATATATTTTTCATGCGAGGCTAGACAACGATAGCTTTATGTTTGTTTTTTGCAAAAAGCAATATTGATAGTAAATAAAATAAGTAGATTGAAAGCATAATTTAAAAGATTAGTACATAAGTAATTCAGTTCTTTGAAACAACTAGAGATCATCCAACCATTCCATCCAGACCATCGATTCCACCATTTTACCCCTTGCGTGAAATCTCTGGGCATGTCCATAACCGGGGATACGGCTATTCGAATAGTTTTTACACTCTGCAGAGGTTGTACAGCTTTACCCAAAAGAGATAATTGACTTGAAATGTCCGTCTGACACACTGCCGAAGGTGTGCGACTAAGTCATTATCACCAGGCTTTTACAAAGCTCTGTTTTGACTCGGTTCTGCTCGCTAAGGATTCGCTTATAAGGAGTTTTACTCCCGCCAGATTCATGCCCTCTCTTGCGCCGCTTATCAACCGAAACATAATCAAATCAAAACATTGCTAATTAGTTGGCCAGGTCTATTCCAGTCTAGACATGTGGTTGTACGGTGTGACCCAGATCAATGGTGTCGAACCCGGGAGCGAAGGATCCCGAATTCGCTGTGTTCATACACTGGTCCAGGATTTCCAATGTACACAGTCTCACAAAATGGATATCTGATACGGGGGAGGCCCGATCTTCTCAGTGAGAAACCGTGGATAGTTGATGCGAAGTAGACGATGTCGCTAGCTGAACACTCGCGCCAATGCACGAACCCTCAACTCTTCGGAATCGCCCACAACACACCGGGTAGTTGTTCGTCGCGAGACCACGAGCGACGAACGCCAAGTCCCCGATTCACAATGGAACGACGACTTGACCTTGAATTGCAGAACGAACAATTGGATCGCCTAGTCCTCTCTCAAAGTCCTCTCATGAACTCTGGGGTCGAAAGAACAAGCAATAGCTATGTTTCAATCTTATGAATAAACTGGTCTAATGGATACAAGGGAGGGGCAAGGGTATTTAAGGCGCCCTCCACAACTCACGCACGGCCTAGGGCCGGCCACACATGCCGAATCAAACTCTAACTCGGCTAAGACCTAAAAACACACAAAAAGGAAAACCTAACTTAAGTCCGTCACATTGTTTTGTCCATAGCGGCGCGACCGTAAGTCTTATGAAGCTGGGGCCAAAACCATTGTGTGGGCCTTGGAATAAGCTTTCAAACAAGTCCAGGAACACCCCAATCGGACTCCGTATGCAAAAGTTATGGCCTTTTTATTACAGCCCTGTTGGGCTGTCCCGAACCGAATCCGAATTGAATTTTGAGTTGATTCCGAGATGAATTTCGGTTGCACTTGTGGAAGATCCGAATGGGACTTGAATTCTTGGGCTTTTCTCCCCTTGGTTGACCCACGTGATCTTCTCCTCCTGATGAGGAGAGGGAGGCCGGGAACAAATTCATGGAGGAGAAACACATGCGGCCAACAAGGGAGAAGAAACCCATGTGGCCAACGAGAGGGAACATGCTCTCAGGATAAAACCCTAGCACATGCGGGCGGTCAAGAAAGACATATGGTGACATGGCAACAAGGGTTACATTGGCATAAAAAGAAGCATCAAGTGCATCGAACAAATTCGCGCAAGCTAAGAGAAGGAAAGCTCACAATACAAGGAAACCGAGAGGAGACTAGTTTAAATTTCAAATTAAAGTAGAGCGTTTTTTTGAATCGGATTCTTGCTCACGTGAGCGATGTCGGACTCGGATCTCGTAGCGATGAAGCGATGTCGATTCGATTCTTGTAGCACTTTCGATTCTTGTTCATCAAGCTTTGTGCTTGCGTGGGAGGCTATATAAACCCCATGGCGCACCATAGAGTAGACCAGTTTATTCATAAGATTGAAACATAGCTATTGCTTGTTCTTTCGACCCGAGTTCATGCGAGGACTTTGAGAGAGGACTAGGCGATCAATTGTTCGTTACGCAATTCAAGGTCAGCCGTCGTTCCATTGGGAATCGGGGACTTGGCGTTAAATCGTTGTGGTCTCGTGACGAACAACTACCGGTGTGTTGTGGCGTATTCGAAGAGTTGAGGTTCGTGCATTGGCGCGAGTGTTCAGCTAGCGACATCGTTTGCGCATCAACTATCCACGGAGGCCCGATCTCTCTCGAGAAGACCGTGGATAGTTGATGCGGCAAACGATGTCGCTAGCTGAACACTCGCGCCAATGCACGAACCTCAACTCTTCGGAATACGCCACAACACACCGGATAGTTGTTCGTCGCGAGACCACGAACGCATTTAACGCCAAGTCCCCGATTCCCAATGGAACGACGGCTTGACCTTGAATTGCGAGCGAACAATTGATCGCCTAGTCCTCTCTCAAAGTCCTCGCATGAACTCGGGTCGAAAGAACAAGCAATAGCTATGTTTCAATCTTATGAATAAAGCTGGTCTACCTCTATGGTGCGACCATGGGGGTTTATATAGCCTCCCACGCAAGCACAAAGCTTGGATGAACAAGATGGCGAAAGTGCTCTGATAATCCGATCCGACATCATAATCGCTGCTAAGAATCGAGTCCGACATCGTTCACGTGAACAAGAATCCGATTCAAAAAAACGTTCTACTTTAATTTTCTACAGTAATCGGTTTCCCTTGTATTGTGAGCTTTCCTTCTCTTAGCTTGCGCGAATTTGTTCGATGCACTTGATGCTTCTTTTTATGCCAATGTAACCCTTGTTGCCATGTCACCATATGTCTTTCTTGACCGCCCGCATGTGCTAGGGTTTTATCCTGAGAGCACGTTACCTCTCGTTGGCCACATGGGTTTCTTCTCCCTTGTTGGCCGCATGTGTTTCTCCTCCATGAATTTGTTCCCGGCCTCCCTCTCCTCATCATACCCTTTGGAGAGAAGCTCTTGTACTTGTTTCTGAATTTCCTTTGTTTCCTCGGGATTGGTGCGGTACAGTGGTCGGTTCGGCAGCGACGCTCCGGAATCAAGTCGATCTTATGTTCTATCCCACGAATTGGTGGTAGCCCAGTGGTACCTCGTTTGGAAAGACGTCATTGAAGTCTGCAAAACACAAGCAACACCACTAGGAAGAGAAGACAAGTCGTTAGTCGAAAGCAAGGCGTCTTTGTACAATAGTACAAAGTGCACCAAATTGGGATCTTCGCTGAATTCTCTCATTTCGATTTGGTGGCTAACATCACTAAATTCTTCTCTCGCTCTTTGGCGGTCTCAACGTGCATCTCAATTTTCGCATTGAAGAATTCACAATGCATTGCGGTGTAAGGGCTTCAAGATGATATCCATATTATTCCATCGAAATGTGTAGCGATTTGTCGCCCATCATGAGCAATGAACGGTTATATTTCCATGGCCGTCCCAAGAGCAAGTGACACACCGTCATAGGCACAACATCGCGATCCACGATGTCGGTGTACTTCCCAATAAGCGTCACTCGCACCATATAGTTCACCTTCACTTCCTCTTTGTCGCTCAACCATTGCACATGATAAGGGCGTGGATGCGGCAAGTACTTCAAACCCAACTTATGACACATATCCTTGCTAGCCAAATTGTGACAACTTCCGCCATCAATGATCACTTTGCAGACCTTACCCTTATGAAGCTTCGCCAAATGCGAAACAAATTGCACATTTGTTCGAGTGACGGCGATGGCATCACACTAAGCACCTTGGGCGTGCAAACAATGGAATCTTGCTCGGTGTTAGGAAACTCGGGATCGCACTCACATTGTTCTATGTCATCGGTGTGCAAGGCGGGTTGCGTGATCGAGCGACTCGTCATCACTAGTGAAACATAACCGCCATCCTCGGTGATAAGCATAGTTATGACATTTGGCGATCCCTCGAAAATGGCCAACACCCTTGCACTTGTGGCAAATGATGTCACGTGAGCGTCTGTTGACCCCATAGGCGAGTCGCACTAGCGGCGGGCGCCGCAGTCGACGCGCCGGTCTTTGGTGTACTCTCGACTTCTTACTTGCGGGCTGCGCATTGCCGAATTGCTTCGGCGAGTGCTCTTGTTTGGCCGGTTGTTGTTATATGGCTGTCTGGGTGGTGAAGGGCGTGAGCAGGCGTGAACCGTGCATCTTCAATCACTTGTCGCTCGGCCGCGTGCTTGGTGCGACAACTCAATCATATCATTATAGGGATGGTGATTGACAATGCGCAGCGGCATGATTCATGCCACTAGAAATCTCGCCATGGTGCATTCTTCATTCTCGCGGACATCGCATGTATCATGATAGTTTCCATCTCCTTATGATATTCATCAATTGACCTCATACCTTGTCGCGACTCATCAACTTCTCAAATAGTGGCGCTTGTAGTAGCGAGGTACAAAGCGTGCCCGCAAATCTTTGCTTCATCCGCTCCCGGTGATAATCGGCAACTCATGGCGCTCCATGCGCTACGAATGAGCTTGCTCCCACCAATGTGTAGCATAATCATCCAAGCCATTGGAAGCAAGCAACGACTTCTTCTCATTGGAATAGTTGTTCATTCGAAACAACTTATCCACTTCGGCTCCCAAGTGAGGTATTGCTCCACATCGTACCACGAAAATATAGGAAGAGTAAATTTGGGCTTAGCGACAAAATCGTCGGCGTCGTCGTGTCGACGCTGCACGTTGTTGCGATGGTGGCGCTGTCGGTCATCGTAGTCGTCGACGGGGAAATCGTCGTCCCATTGCTCGGCCTCATCAGCCATGCTACGAGGTGCACGATGCACACCTCCTCCGTGGACACCCTGTGGTGCGCCTCCACCGGCGCCGTTGCCTCGGCCACGCCCATGAGCTCGAGGCGCGCGGCGCCATCCCGACGTTTGGCGGCACCGCCATGCGACGCGCCTGCCGCTGTCGTCGCTCCTCATCCACACGAATAGCACGCTCATCCTCGGTCTCATTGTGCAAAACAGCCGAAGGGCCATGCACACTCGTGTCATCAGCTTGCGCACCCCCACGTAGATTGTGTTGAGCGAACATGGCGCGTAGCTCCAAGAAGTTATTGTTGATGGCGACGCAATTGTGTGACCTCCTCCCGAGGGTGTTCATCGACCGAACTTCCCGAGTTCATCGCGCACGCCATTGTCACCATCTTGAAGTTGTTTTTGTAGCATCTCGCGCACCGAGTGTACTCTGCCCACGTAACGGCGCCTCGGATTAGGTGGATCCTCCTCGTGACGACATAGCAACAACTCATAAACAAGAAAGCGAGGTTATATCAGGTTAGTAAAACAAAAGCTCTCGCTACTATGCTCACAACTCAACGTCACGAAAACAAAGCACAGCTTACCGTTACAAAGTGAATCAAGGCGGCAAAGCAGCGGTTGTGACAATAACGACCTTAACCCGGTAATGTAGGAGCGTAACCAAGAGCAAGGGAGTGCACAAGCGGGTGTAGGTGGAGCTTGGACGGTATGTGTATATCCTATGCAATCTGATATTCAAGGTATTGTAAAGCTAAGTAATGATCCAAGCTAGAGTATTTTGCCTATGTCTTGATCCAACGAGTTTAAGCGAAGTGTATGAACGCACACGCAAAGATAAATGAGACTTAATGCAAACAAAGGACTGAGCTAGCGAGCGTAAAAGAGATGAAACCAGCTCGTTTTGCACCAAATACGGGATAGACGCTAGCCAATTGCAAAGGAATATACTAGGGCACAAGATTGCTCAATCAAAATTGAAAAACACAAGCTAAAAAGATGACCCGATCTTGTAGTAGCTAAAAGTATGCGCGGATCAACTCGAAAAGGGATGTCGTCGTCACGGGTACCTTAGAATCACTTGCGAGAGGGCTCTGTCAATTTTGAGCGAAATCGAGAAACCGGAATTTTCTCGGTTTGCGGGCCCGTTTGAGGCCCTAAGCGACCTTTTGGGGTCGAAGTTTTCCGCACACGTGTGCTGGTGGCTTCGCGGATGTAAAACCCTAGATTTTCCGGACTTTTTGGCTCTATTTTCCGTTTCCTTTCCAACGGATCAAGAAAGCGCCCAATCGGAGGTCGTATGCAAAAGTTAGCGTTTTTTTTTTTTTTTTTTATTATGCGCGGCTCTTTCTATATCGGCTGCCTTTTCCTTCTTTTCCTCTCGCCTTGCTCCTCGTGGGCTGCGCAACCCTCACAAAGCGACAACGTGTAATCAACTTGAATGAGCGACCCTAGGTGCAATATCAATAGCTAGTCTCAAGATGAAAGGATATAAAGGACACCAAATGTGGTTGGCGGCTATGATGTAGTGGCGAAACTCAAGATGGAGCAATTGGACTCGGATTGTGTTTGAGCTATAGGTTGATTAGGACTCTAGTCCCACCAAGGAGTTCGGATAAGGAAACAACACCGTCTCGGATTGTCTTGGCAAGGCAGCGCACTGACGAGATCGGATGATGGTTTTGGGTGCTAATTGAGGAGTTCAATCAGCAAATTTTTTTGATAAAGATTAAGCTACGCAATGGAAACACAAGGATCAGCACTAAAACAAAACTCTAATGGATGAAAACTTAACTAAACGCACAAGAAATAACAGATTAAACTACGGTTTTGGTACGCAATTTTGGTTTATTATGCGATAGGAAAGAAAACGAATCTAACTACGGGTAAAGAAGTTCTCACCGAGTAAACCTAGAATCGATACCACATGATACGGGAGGCCCGATCTTCTCGGTGAGAAACCGTGGATAGTTGATGCGAAGTAGGCGATGTCGCTAGTGAACACTCGCGCCAATGCACGAACCCTCAACTCTCGGAATACGCCCACAACACACCGGGTAGTTGTTCGTCGCGAGACCACGAGCGGCGAACGCCAAGTCCCGATTCCCAATGGAACGACGGCTTGACCTTGAATTGCGAGCGAACAATTGGATCGCCTAGTCCTCTCTCAAAGTCCTCGGATGAACTCGGGTCGAAAGAACAAGCAATAGCTATGTTTCAATCTTATGAATAAACTGGTCTAATGGATACAAGGGAGGGCAAGGGTATTTAAGGCGCCCTCCACGACTCACGCACGGCCTAGGGCCGCCACACATGCCGAATCAAACTCTAACTCGGCTAAGACCTAAAAACACACAAAAGGAAAACCTAACTTAAGTCCGTCACATTGTTTCGGCCATAGCGGCGCGACCGTAAGTCTTCTGAAGCTGGGGCCAAAACCATTGTGTGGGCCTTGGAATAAGCTTTCAAACAAGTCCAAGAACACCCCAATCGGACTCCGTATGCAAAAGTTATGGCCTTTTTATTACAGCCCTGTTGGGCTGTCCCGAACCGAATCCGAATTGAATTCTGAGTTGATTCCGAGATGAATTTCGGTTGCACTTGTGGAAGATCCGAATTGGACTTGAATTCTTGGGCTTTTCTCCCCTTGGTTGACCCACGTGAGCTTCTCCTCCTGATGAGGAGAGGGAGGCCGGGAACAAATTCATGGAGGAGAAACACATGCGGCCAACAAGGGAGAAGAAACCCATGTGGCCAACGAGAGGGAACGTGCTCTCAGGATAAAACCCTAGCACATGCGTTAGATCTCCTTTGTAAAATCCTTAGTCTCAGGACCTCCCTCCGCGTCGATCTGGACCGTTCAGGACCTCCCTAGGTCAAATCTGAGCTGTCCAGATCTCCTCCCGTTAAAACCCTGTCGCATAGGACCTCCCCGAGTAGATCTTGGCCATCCAAGACCTCCTCGTGTAAATCCCAGCCGTTCAGGACCTCCCTCGCTTGATCGTGACCGTTAAAGACCTCCCTCTGGAGATCTAGACCGTTGAAGACCTCCTCCGTGAGATCTTAGCCGTCTAGACCTCCCTCTGTAGGTTTAGCCTTAGGACCTCCCCTAGTGCTCGGGACCGCCAGATCTCGATCTGACGGTCACGACCTCCGTTAGGCGCGAGGACCTCCTTTGCATGCGTTGTGCATGCACTGGCCGTGGCCGTTGGATCTAATCTCAACGGTCCAGACCTCCCCAGAGCGGGAGGAGGTCTTTTGAGCGCTGAGTTTCGAGTGCGTGGCCCTGCGATGCAAGATCAACGCCCACGACCTCTCCTTTGTCTTTCAGTTCATTTGGACCTCCCGAGAGCTCAAATTTTCTAAGTCTTTTAATGTTTCAAATTTCAAAAGTGTATAACTTTGTCATTTTAGCTCCTTTTTAATGATTCCAGTTGTTATAGCTCTGTTATAGTATGAACTTTAATTTGAGAATGAATTTAGGCACTGTTATGTAGCAGAAAATGACTTTAACTGCATGATCTTGTTTAGTGAAAATGGTTGTCTAGAAATTCATTGAAAATTTGTAAAATGCATAACTTTTTCTCGGTAAATCCAAACTGAGCAAACTCAACTTGGTAAAATTTGTCTGTAGGCATGCTTTAATCTGAACTAGGCCTTGTCTTTATTCGTGATCTTGAAGAGTGATATATGCTAGTTTTAGAACTTAGAAAAATCATAACTAATTCATTATAACTCCAAATGTTATGAACTCAACTTTGGTATTCTTAGGATAACCTTAGCTGCCTACCATAAAAATTTTAGATTCCATATCATTCTAGAAATTTTTACCATGAACAGGAACCGAAATTAATTTAATTAGGATTTTTCAGGCTGAGAGAAATTGTTTAGGGCATAACTTTTTCATACTAAGTCCAAATGAAGTGATTCTTGTTTCTAAATTTGTCTAAAATCAACCTCTAGTTTCTGTAGAAATTTCATGGGATTTGGATGTTCTTTGCTATTGAGTCCCTTTTGGTGTTCTTCGTTCTTATTGGTTTTATCGCCTTTTCGCGTTAGGTTCCGAAGAATTTATTGAACCTGAGCACTCCCCTCTGCAGCAAGACCAATCCCAGCAAGGCAAGCAGTTTGATCATGTTAATCCCAGTATTTTAAGTATTTATGTTGATTACAACTTCTATGTATGCATTGCTACTTTGTGTTAAACTATTGTCGTTAGTTGACCTAGTAGATGCATTTCCTTAGGCAAATGATTATTCTCTACTACCGTAAGCCTAGGTTATTGCTGTGATTAGAGCTCGTGGATGAGCTCTTGTCACTTAGTAGTTGCGAATTAATTGCTTAGCCATGCTTAGCTTCCGGTAGAAATGGGCGGTTATCGACTTGTCGATAACCTTGATCACATAAAACTTATTATGATTATGATTTCCACCTTGTGCTATGTCTATTTATGAAAAATAAAACCTAAAAACAAAAGGATTTAGACTTGGGCACAATGGTATGATTGGTTTGCTTTTGGGTGTGACTGGAATGGTGCCCAAGTCAATTAAGGACCGAACATCTTGTGAGTACACATTATCAGAGCAATTTGTGCGTGCTAACCACACTAGAGGGTATGGGACCTCTCTTGACTTAGTACTTTGGCGTGTATTGGCTTCGGGTCGCAGGGAGTCGCAGGAGGGATGGTGCTGGGAGCATTGTAGTGTCCGAAAGGCTTCCCCCGTGATGGCTGGTTGTCTTTCGGCTTGCAATGTAAGCGTATGGATTCCGATCCATACGAGCGGCTCGTAGTCAATGCACAATATTAGAAAGCGTCTCGTAGGACTTAGCCGTACCGGCATACCTTCGGAAGTGTGCTTTGTGGCTTAAAGGCGGTCTGAAGTGTGGGTACATTGGTACACCCTTGTAGGGTTAAAACTATTCGAATAGCTTCGTCCTAGGTTATGGACGCGCTTGGGTAAGCTTTTCAAGAGTTAGACTACAACCTTTTAATTAAAACTTGACGGGTGGTACGAATCGGGGATTCGTGCTATGTTGTGGTGGCTATTGGGATAGTCACTTCCAGGTGGTTACTTGTATTTATTATTTAATTCGCTGTTATATTCAACATCAAAACAGATTTGCAAACTTGCTTTGAAATGTATTATATTATTGCAAATAAAGTTGGTTTTGTGCAAAATGAGACATACAACCTCCACCTAAATAAGCTTGCATGTAGTTTATGAATAGGTCCGCTATTCCACACGTCAGTCTTGCGAGTACCTTTGTGTACTCAGTTATCTTGCTCAAATGTATTTGTTGCAGAGGAAGAAGGTGAGCTTGAGGGGCCTCACTTCCGTGAGTTGTCTTTGTGGTAGCTCGAGAGCGTCTAGCTTGGCGGCCCGGTCGGTTGCCTTGTGGGTTATGTGGCTAACCGGTCGACTTTTGTTCTAGCCATCTTATGACACCTTTTGCTTCCGCTGTTATTCTTGTATATTGTTCTATTTGGTCGGTCGGCTCTCTTTTGTAATAACTTACTTTATCTATGTCCTTTACTAGACTTGTTAATGTATGTTGTATGGAAATGATGTGTAATTTTGTGATGATGTGCATGTCTGCAATGCAGGAAGCATATGCCCATCGAGGCTTAGAATGTTTAATTAGTAATGCTAGAACCATTTGGAGGTTAAGTGTTACTAGTTAAATATTCCGGGTCCTCACATAAAACAAGCTCGTTTTGCACCAAGTACAAGGATAGTCGCTAGCCAATTGCAACAAAATATACTAGGGCACAAGATTGCTCAAACAAAATTGAAAAACACAAGCTAAAAAGAGGACCCGGTACTGCAGCAGCCCAAATTAGGCGCGGATCAACTCGAAAAAGGATGCCGTCTGCACGGCGAACCTTAGAATCACTTGTAGAGGGGCTCTGGCAATTTTGAGTAAATTCTGAAAAACTTGATTTTTTTTTCTCGGTTTGTGGGCCTGTTTTGAGGCCCTAAACGACCTTTTTTCGGGTCGAAGTCGCTGCGCGTGTGCCCGAGTGCTTACGCGGACCTTTTTTTTATGCCGCGGCTCTTTCTAACTGCAGGCTGCCTTTTCCCTCTGCTTTGCTCCTCGCGGAAGTGCGCAACCCTCACAAATCAGCAAAGTGTAATCAACTTGAATGAGCAGCCCTAGGTGCAATATCAATAGCTAGTCTCAAGATGGAAGGATATAAGTGACGCACAAAGATACCAAAGTGTTTTGGCTGGCTATGATGTAGAATTCGGCCACACCGAAAGAGATAGCACACGCCTACAACCAACTCAGATTAGGGTTTCGGTAGAGTTTGATTTCGGACTCTTTTTGGGTGCTAATTGAGGAATTCAATCAGCAATTTTTTTTAACAACGATTAAGCAACGCAAAAGGAATCACACGGATCAGCACTAAAACAAGAACTCTAATGGACGAAAACTTAACAAAATGCACAAGAAATAACAGATTAAACTACGGTTTTGGTATTGCAATTTTCGGTTTAATGGACGATAGGAAAGAAAACGAATCTAACTACGGGTAAAGAAGTTCTCATCGAGTAAACCTAGAATCTGATATCACATGATACGGGGGAGGCCCGATCTTCTCAGTGAGGAACCGTGGATAGTTGATGTGAAGTAGACGATGTCACTAGCCGAATACTCGCGCCAATGCACGAACCCTCAACTCTTTGGATAACGCCCAAACGCACCGGGTAAATTGTTCATCGCGAGACCACGAATGACGAATGTCAAGTCCCCGATTCCCAGTGGAACGACGGCTTGATCTTGAATTGCAGAACGAACCAACGGATCGCCTAGTCCTCCCTCAAAGTCCTCGCATGAACTCTGGTTTTAGAAAGAACAAGTAATAGCTGTGTTTCAATTCTTATGCATAAACTGGTCTAATGGATACAATGGAGGGGCAAGGGTACTTAAGGCGCCCTCCACGACTCACGCACGGCCTAGGGCCGGCTACACATGCCGAATCAAACACCAATTCGGCTAAGACCCAAAAACACACAAAAAGGAAAACCTAACTTAAATCCGCCACATTGTTTCGGCCATAGCGGCGCGACCATACGTCTTCTGTAGCTGGGGCCAAAACCATTGTGTGGGCCTTGGAATAAGCTTTCAAACAAGTCCAAGAACACCCCAATCGGACTCAGTATGCAAAAGTTATGACATTTTTATTACAGCCCTGTTGGGCTGTCCCGAACCGAATCCGAATTGAATTCTGAGTTGATTCCGAGATGAATTTCGGTTGGGCTTGTGGAAGATCCGAATTGGGCTTGAATTCTTGGGCCTTTCTCCTCTTGGTTGACCCACGTGAGCTTCTCCTCTATTGCTTTGGCTCTGGCCTCCCTCTCGGTTCCAAAGGCTTCACAATGTTCAAACCTGAGAATGCATAAAACATTTGCATGAGGTAGTACCCAATTCTCATTAGTGAAAATAGAAGATTCATTAAGAAACAAAAGCACCTGTTGATTTAGAAGTTTAGCTCTCGCTCTAGTCAGTGGACCAACATGCACTTCTGCACTTGTATTATTTGTAGCTTTACTTACGGCGTCCATCTCAGTATGTGCATCACCACCAATAGGAGAAGATGTATAAGTGTTAGGGATGCCCCCATCATTTGGCCTCATTTTCTAACTTCCTAGCACTCACCAAGACCTCTTCGAGCTTGTTCGTGGAGCTCTTCTTTGAGCTGGACCTCCCCTCCCCAAGCAGGAATTCAAAAGTCCAACTTGAATTTGGGGCAAAGCTAAAAAGGTTTCAGATGTGGGAATACTTTATTTGGATTCAACTGCTCTGTCTTACTTGTTTGAATTTTTTGGAAATTTTGGAGGATTATTTGGTTTATTTTCTTTTTGCATGTCATTTTGGAATTTGAATTTAAGATACAAACAAAACATGTGAACAGTGCCAAGAAATATTTTTCCTAGGTTCTATAATACCTTATAAACTCACCTACAAAATTCCACCATTTTTAGAATTAATTGGTTATTTCAAAATATCCAATCAAAGTGAAGAATCAAAAAGTCAATTAGCAAAAACCGAAACATGAAATAATTCTAGAGAGTAATTTTACAGAATAATGTTATCTATATTTTCAGCCTCTGTCAAAAATTTTATAATTTTCGGAGCTATTTTGCTCTGTCTAAAAATTACCCAAACACTCCAGCCTTTTTACAAAAAACAGAAAACATAATTCAAACTCACCTCACTGTTCCTCGGGCCAAGTCGTGTTGCCACCAGATCAGCTCACCCGAGCCACCTCCTCCCTCTCCCACTGACTTACGGGCCCCACCGGCAGGCCTTCTTCCCCACGCGTCCGTGCCGACCTTACCAATGCTCGACAGCGCTAAGGCCACGTGGCGCGACTCATGTGCCAGCACGGCTCGCCGTCCACTGGATTGGGCGCCGCCCTGGGTTTCCTCCGTGTCCAGGCTGCACCATCCCCGGTCGCATCACGCATGCTTGCCCACTCTGCCCGCGACCGAGCCCATGCTCTGCCCAGCCTCCCGTCGCATGCGCCGAGCGTGCCACCACTCTGCCCGCGGCCTTCTCGGTTGCTCCGTCCCTTGCCTATTTAAGCCAAGAACCAGGTGCCCCGACTCCCTTTCTCCATTTCCCCCACCTCCCTTGATGAACCCGAAGGTCCAATTGTTGGCCCGATCTTTCGATGAGAACGATAAGTCCGGTAGGTGTCGCTCAACTCTCACAATCCTGGCTACGAACACACAAGGCTCGAAACCATGCAATCGCTGAACTGATTGACAAGTCGTTATCAACCGTGCACGAATACCCGGTTGACCTGACCACGAAGGTCGATTCCTGCATACATCGAAGAAGTACGCAAGAACAAGATAATAAGCAATCTGAAATTACAAATAGGATTGAAATATTTAATTGAGTTGGAATTCTGAAGCGGTATTATGGTTGGTCTAGTCGACACAAGCCAATACACAAAGTTGCAACAAGGCTAACTTTTAACTAAACAAAATCCAAGAAAACTAGAGGGGGAGCGTCCTCCTTAAATAGGGAACGAGGAGCCACAAATCTAAAATCTAAAGGAACTAGTGGGGACGGACTAAACTCGTTGATTACTGTTCACATGAACAGTAACCACACCTCTAGGTGGGCCGCCGGCATATGGGCCAAGTTGAGTTTGATTACAAGGCCCAGATTGGCCCAAACAGGTGATATGACGCATTCTTTAGATGATTACGATCAGTCCAGAAGGAATTTGAAGATGAGGCCGGATCTGTTGGAAAGAGGACGAAATAAGCTTTCAATCAAGTACTCGTGGACCTCTAACGGACTCTGTAAGTGAAAGTTATGCCCATTTGAAGTTGGTCTTTGTCAGTTGATTCGAACCGATCGACCAAAACGTATCGACTTGGCACATCTTTGTAGCACCATGGCTTGTAGACATAGTACCATGGCATGTAGACGTAGCACCATGGCATGTAGACGTAGCACCATGGCATGTAGACGTAGCACCATGGCATGTAGACATAACTCGATCCAATTGGGTAATATGGTCTTGCATTAGCCGAAAGTCCTATTGGCGAAGATGTTGTTGAAGTAGAGGATGCAGTGCAGCAGGTCGAAGCAGTGGTTGCACCCTTAGGTTTGATGTCCTCATCATCCTCCCTTTCTTGAATTGGAGTCGTCCTCGACTCAATCGTTGTCTCCACATCATCACTTTCCTGCAAAAGGTTAGTAGCAACAGAAACAAAGAAACATGCATATCTTCTAAAGGACACAAAGATTCTTCGCAAAACATACTAGAGCATTCAGATTGATGTTGTTTCAAGTCAATGCAAGCAGATTTTGTAGCTAACATAACAGGTGCTTTCAATTTTATTTCACTTGGAGCTATCATCTTACGATCATCTTTTGTGTTCTCCTTACTTGTTCTCGCAGATTGTTCTAATTCATCCTTTAATATAGCAGCAGGAGACATTGGAAGCAAATTGATTTTCTTTTCTTTATATATGAAAGTACAATGATTAGATCTACCATGATGTTCAGTATATCTATCATATTGCCAAGGTCTACCTAATAACAATGAGCATGCTTGCATAGGTACGACATCGCAATCAACATAATCATGATATGATCCAATAGAAAAATGTACGCGCATAAGTTTAGTCACCTTCAACTTACCACAAGAATTCAGCCATTGAATGTAGTAAGGATGAGGGTGTTGAGTTGTGGTCAAGCCAAGCTTCTCGACCATGTTTGTGCTAGCAAGATTGTTGCAACTTCTGCCATCGATGACGACTTTACAGGATCGTTCCTTGATGACGAAGTTTGATTGGAATAAGGTGTGACGTTGATTTTGTTCAGCAAGCTCCATTTGAGCACTTAGCACACGCTGGACAACTAAGCTTTGGTACATGTCAGATGCCTCATGGCTTATATGTTCTTCCTCAGTTTCATCACCTACATTGTTAGTTGCAACCAAAACATGTCCTCAATGTCGCTAGCAGAAGTGTACTCACCATTGTCCTTGATAAGTAAAGCTCGCTGACTGGGACAATCACGCATCAAGTGCCTAAATCCTTTGCAATGGTGACATTGTACATCTCTAGATCGCCCTGTAGAAGCAACAGAAGAAGCACTTTTTGTAGGGACTTGTACTGATGAGGATATCCCTACTACTTATGAGGTTATTCGTGAAGCAGGAGCTAAACTTCTCAAACAACAGGTGCATTTGTTTCTTAATGAATTTCCTTTTGTTGCCAATGAGAATTGGTTACTACCTAAAGCAATACTTGGTGCATTCTCGGGTTTGACAAATTTAAAGACTTTGGAACCGAGAGGAGGAGAGGAGGTGGGAACAAATTCATGGAGGAGAAACACATGCGGCCAACAAGGAGAAGAAACCCATGTGGCCAACGAGAGGAACATGCTCTCGAGGATAAAACCCTAGCTCATGCGGGCGGTCAAGAAAGACATATGGTGACATGGCAACAAGGGTTACATTGGCATAAAAGAAGCATCAAGTGCATCGAACAAATTCGCACAAGCTAAGAGAAGGAAAGCTCACAATACAAGGGAAACCGAGAGGAGACTAGTTTAAATTTTCAAATTAAAGTAGGGCGTTTTTGAATCGGATTATCGTTCACGTGAGCGATGTCGGACTCGGGATCAGTAGCGTGACACGATGTCGGACTCGGATTATTGTAGCACTCGGTTCTGTTCATCCGAGTTTTGTGCTTGCGTGGGAGGCTATATAAACCCCCATGGCGCACCATAGAGGTAGACCAGTTTATGCATAAGATTGAAACATAGCTATTGCTTGTTCTTTCGACACGAGTTCATGCGAGGACTTTGAGAGAGAATTAGGCGATCCATTTGTTTTGTTCTACAATCCAAGGTCAAGCCGTCGTTCCATTGGGAATTGGGGACTTGGCGTTAAATGCGTTCGTGGTCTCGCGACGAACAACTACCGGTGTGTTTTGGGCGTATTCGAAGAGTTGAGGGTTCGTGCATTGGCGCGAGTGTTCAGCTAGCAACATCGTCTACTTCGCATCAACTATCCACGGTTCCTCATTGAGAAGATCGGGTTGCCCCGTATCATATGGTATCGATTCTAGGTTTACTCGGTGAGAATTTCTTTACCGTAGTTAGATTCGTTTTCTATCCTATCGCCCAATAAACCGAAAATTGCAATACCAAAACCGTAGTTTAATCTGTTATTTCTTGTGCGTTTAGTTAAGTTTTCATCCATTAGAGTTTTTGTTTTTAGTCTTGATCCATGTGTTCCTTTTGCGTTGCTTAATCGTTGTGTTCACATAAACCGTACCAAATTGCTGATTGAACTCCTCAATTAGCACCCAAAAAGAGATAGTGACCAAACACTTTGGGTTTCTTGAGCTTCACTTATATCCTTTCATCCTTGAGACTAGCTTTTGTACATTGCACTAGGGCTGTTCTTTGGTTTATTTACACGTTGTTGAATTGTGAGACTTGTGCAATCAAGAGGAGCAAACCCTATTTCGGCCATTGCAATAAGAAAAGAGGAAAAGGACGGTTACAAGAAAAAGCCACGGCTTGAAAAGGTATTAAAAAAACAAAAGATCAAACCGCAACTACGAAGACAAATTTTTTCCTTTTGGTTTCCTTAATAGCCAGAAGGGCGAAGAGCTTTGTTCATGCGGTTTTGAGAAAAAAACAAACAAAAGGGTGGCGAAATTGGGAAGAGTAAACCTTAGTCCACAATTTCAGATTGTGTATTTAATCTATTTGAGCAATCTTGTGCCCTAACATTGATATCTTTGCAATTGGCTAGCGTCTCTCATAGTACTTGGTGCAAAAACGAGCTAGTTTTCATCTCAATTTCATTTTGTCTCTCACTAGCTCATTCCTTTGTTTGCATTAAGTTACATTTATCTTTGTTTGTGCGTTCATACACTTCGCTTAAACCTTTTGGATCATCAGCACATAGGCAAAATACTCTAGCTTGGATCATTACTTAGCTTTACAATACCTTGAATATCAGATTGCATAGGATATACACATACCTATCCGAGCTCCACCTACACCCGTTTGTGTACTCCCTTGCTCTTGGTTACGCTCATACATTACCGGGTTAAGGTCGCTCATTGTCTGGCTGTCGATTTGCCGTCCTTGATTCACTTTGGAACGGTGAGCTTGTCTTGTGTTTAGGACAGTGAGTTGCGAGCGTAGAGAGCAAGTTTTTTTTTTACTAACCCAGATATAATTTCGTTTGCTATTTGTGAGTTGTATCCATGTCAGGTCATCAGGAGAATCCACCGGTTACGTGGACGGAGTATACACGGTTGTGTGGGACGCTACAAAAGCAACTTCATGATCGTGATAATGGTGTGCGCGATGAGCTCGGGTCCGTTCGGACTGTGATACGGGGAAGGCCCGATCTTCTCAGTGAGCAACCGTGGATAGTTGATGCGAAGTAGACGATGTCGCTAGCTGAACACTCGCGCCAATGCACGAACCCTCAACTCTTCGGAATACGCCCAAAACACACCGGGTAGTTGTTCGTCGCGAGACCACGAGCATTTAACGCCAAGTCCCCAATTCCCAATGGAACGACGGCTTGACCTTGGATTGCGAACAAAACAAATGGATCGCCTAATTCTCTCTCAAAGTCCTCGCATGAACTCGGTGTCGAAAGAACAAGCAATAGCTATGTTTCAATCTTATGCATAAACTGGTCTACCTCTATGGTGCGGCCATGGGGTTTATATAGCCTCCCACGCAAGCACAAAGCTCGGATGAACGATGGCACCGAGTGCTACAAAGAATCCGAGTCCGACATCATTCATCGCTCTGATAATCCGAGTCCGATTCTCGTTCACGTGAACGAGAATCCGATTCAAAAACGTCCTACTTTAATTTGGAAATTTAAACTAGTCTCCTCTCGGTTTCCCTTGTATTGTTAGCTTTCCTTCTCTTAGCTTGCGCGAATTTATTCGATGCACTTGATGCTTCTTTTTATGCCAATGTAACCCTTGTTGCCATGTCACCATATGTCTTTCTTGACCGCCCGCATGTGTTAGGGTTTTATCCTGAGAGCACGTTCCCTCTCGTTGGCCACATGGGTTTCTTCTCCCTTGTTGGCCGCATGTTTTTCTCCTCCATGAATTTGTTCCCGGCCTCCCTCTCCTTCCTCTCGGTTCCAAAGTCTTTAAATTTGTCAAACCTGATAATGCACCAAGTATTGCATTAGGTAGTAACCAATTCTCATTGGCAACAAAAGGAAATTCATTAAAAAACAAATGCACCTGTTGTTTGAGAAGTTTAGCTCCTGCTTCACGAATAACCTCATAAGTAATAGGGATATCCTCATCAGACTGGATTGAACAACCTCAGAGAGGAGGTTACGCAACTACGTACGGACATCAACAACAACTTCTTGGAGCTGCACGCCATGTTCAATCAACCAAACGTGCATCGTAAGGATTTTCACGATAAGCCCAAATTTTCTATCCCTATATTTTACGGTCGCATGCGGATGTACAAGAATATCTCACTTGGGAGCTAGAAATTGATACTCTATTTCGGATGCACAACTATACCAATGAGAGGAAGCTCTTACTTGCGTCTAGTGGCTTGGCTGATTATGCCACACATTGGTGGGAGCAGTTTATTCGTAAGCGTATGGAGCACCATGAATTGCCGATTATCACGTGGGAGCAGATGAAACAGCATTTCCGGACACGTTTTGTACCTCGCCACTACAAGCGTTCTCTACTTGACAAGTTGACTTGTCCACGAAAAGGTTTAAATGGCGCTAGTATATCACATGTGAAGGCGACCGAGCATGGGACATTCCCTTCGGTACATATTTCGTGTAGTGCTGCCCCATTGCTTCATGAAGAGTTTGTGGTTCTTGGTAATTGCTCAATTGTCGACCCACAATCTTTGGGGACGGATGTATCCAAACCCATATGAGAATGAGTGCCACATAGCCAAATTGAGTGAGAATGATAAAGAGAGTGAGCTGTGTGATTCCACCATATGTGAGGTTGAGAGCATCTCTATTGAGTGTGAGAAAGATGCACCAATGAAAAGAGAGAAGTAGATGATAGTCAAAGTGAGGTTACTACTGAAATTCACGATTTATTTTCTACTTCTAGTGTTGTTTCTCACATTGTGCGAGTTGATATTAAAGAAAATGAGTTGAAAGTTGAACAACCAAAGACCGTTGGGCGTGAAAGACGAGGAGATAACCACGGTGGGGATAGAGTGCTTGCGATCCAATGGTTTCATGATGATGATTTGATATCTACAACACCTACAACAAGCGAGGAGGATGGTAAAGGTAATGATAATGGTGTTGAATTGCATACTCATCAAGAAGAGGTACGTCGAGTTCGATCTCTAGTGTTCCTTTGAATATTCCATGTTCGAAATTTGTGCGCTCAATTTACATAATGTGGAATTGATTACCCATAAGGGCGTTCTTACTAAAATATCTTTTGATGATCTTTTATACTATATCATGTTCGATGTTCATAGAGAGCTATCTAGTGTGATTGAGAATCTTGCTAAAGTTTCATGTTTAAAATCACTCGTTAGTACTTATGCCTACACATATACATTCAATTTGATTGGAGATTATGGTGTAGATGACAAGTTCTATGTTTATCGAATATGCATTACTTGTGATAATCTTGCTGATTTAAACTTGCATGTTTTGCGCAAACCATCTATTGAGAAATATCATGATCATTTTGAGATGGATTTTAATACAAGTGCCTATTGTTTAGAACGCAATATGATGCCTACTTGTTTCTCCTATACATGTAAACAACGTAGTCGAGTTGAAGCATGGAAGAAACTAAAATTTTCTCTCCAATATTTGAACAACTTGATCTAGTGGGTCCTCTTATATCTTGTCCATGTATTTACCAAAGTCGAGGACGATTTTTTCTCATGGGAGGGAGAATGATGTGACTGAAAGTATCGCATTGTATATATCAAATACATCCTATGGCTGCTATGATCCTAATTATTTTGTGCGCAACAACGAGAATGTCACAACAATTGATGCATACATATACCACGATATACGTTGTTCTTTTGTTTATTACACTTTCAAGAAATCATCATGTGCTAAGCTTAAAGGAGTTTGGATGATAAATATATATACCATGCATATACGTTGTATTATTTGTCTAGCACATCTTCACGTATCAAAAGCCGAGGACGGCTTTTCTTGAAGAAAGGGAGGATGATGAGGATATCCCTACTACTTATGAGGTTATTCGTGAAGCAGGAGCTAAACTTCTCAAACAACAGGTGCATTTGTTTCTTAATGAATTTCCTTTTGTTGCCAATGAGAATTGGTTACTACCTAAAGCAATACTTGGTGCATTCTCAGGTTTGACAAATTTAAAGACTTTGGAACCGAGAGGGAGGAGAGGGAGGCCGGGAACAAATTCATGGAGGAGAAACACATGCGGCCAACAAGGGAGAAGAAACCCATGTGGCCAACGAGAGGGAACATGCTCTCAGGATAAAACCATAGCTCATGCGGGCGGTCAAGAAAGACATATGGTGACATGGCAACAAGGGTTACATTGGCATAAAAAGAAACATCAAGTGCATCGAACAAATTCGCGCAAGCTAAGAGAAGGAAAGCTCACAATACAAGGGAAACCGAGAGGAGACTAGTTTAAATTTCCAAATTAAAGTAGGACGTTTTTGAATCGGATTCTTGTTCACGTGAACGATGAATCGGACTCGGATATCAGTAGCAAAACGATGTCGGACTCGGATTATTGTAGCACTCTTGCCATCGTTCATCCGAGTTTTGTGCTTGCGTGGGAGGCTATATAAACCCCCATGGCCGCATCATAGAGGTAGACCAGTTTATGCATAAGATTGAAACATAGCTATTGCTTGTTCTTTCGACACCAGAGTTCATGCGAGGACTTTGAGAGAGAATTAGGCGATCCATTTGTTTTGTTCTACAATCCAAGGTCAAGCCGTCGTTCCATTAGGAATTGGGGACTTGGCGTTCGTCGTTCGTGGTCTCGCGACGAACAACTACCCGGTGTGTTTTGGGCGTATTCCGAAGAGTTGAGGGTTCGTGCATTGGCGCGAGTGTTCAGCTAGCAACATCGTCTACTTCGCATCAACTATCCACGGTTCCTCACTAAGAAGATCGGGTTTCCCCTAGAGCGAGATTGTCGACCCTAGAGCGAGATTGTCGACCCTGCACTTCTCTTTCAACTTTGCAAGCAAGATGGAACAAACGAGTGATAGAATTGTATTCTTTATAATCAAGTATGTCCTGAATTTTTCGGTTTAAACCTCCCAAAAATCTAGCCATCTTAGCATCTTCGGTTTCATCAAAACCACAACGCAATAAACCAGTTTGCAATTCTTGATAATAATCCTCTACAGAACTACTACCTTGTCTTAAGCGTTGTAATTTATTAAGCAAATCACGTGAATAATATGAAGGTACAAATCTATGTCTCATTGCTCTCTTCAAAGCATGCCATGTCCTAGGTATGTCCTGATGAGTACGACTATATTCACTCCACCAAATAGATGCGAAATCAGAAAACTCACTAGTAGCAGCCCTAACTTTCTTATCTTTAGGGAATTCATGACAATCAAATTTTTGTTCTACTGTAAGCTCCCATGTGAGATAAGCATCGGGATCATATTTTCCAGCAAAAGATGGCATAGTGAATTTAATTTTACCAACTGCATCATTATGGTCACGTACCTCACGTTGATGTCTTCCCATACCTTGACGATTGTGATGAAGCCGACGATGGTTGCGATCATTGTGAACATTGATTCCATCTGTTTCCGTATCAGTAGTGTAGTTCATTTCTTCTTCTTCCACCTCATTGGCCCAAGAACGAGAGCGAGTAACGGATGGATTAAGGCGCGGTTGTGCAACGCCAACAGCAGCGGGGCGGCAGCAGGAGGGGGAGCTCTCTCTAGCTGCTCCACACGTGTAGCAATCGCAGCAAGATCGTTATTGGTGCGATCTAGCACTCTCTCAATACGCTCCGAATGTTGACTCAACAAGCGTGAAAAGTGCTGCATTGTGAGACCCTGGTTTATTTAGTTTAGAATACTCAGCCTTCCATTGGCCCTAGTATTATAAACTAAATACACCGTATCTCGATGGATATATGCTTCCCAGAAATGCAGCACACATACATCATACAAAACATAGCATCATTTCCATGCATCCACATATCACAAGTCTAGTAAAAGACATACAATACTTAAGTTATTACAGGACAACCGATCTGGCCAAAAGACAATAAGTAGCAAAGAAAATAACAGCGGAAGCAAAAGGTGTGAGGACCCTGGTTTATTTGGCTTGTAATGCTTAACCAACCACCTGGCCCTAGCATCACAATTCAAATAAACCAAGCCTCGAGATATGTATACTTCCCAGAACTGCAGTATACACACCTCTTCACAAAATTATGCATCAATTCCATACACGAGAGGTTACAATATCAAAACTTCATAATATACAACAGATTGAACTTACAAGATAAAATAACAAACTACACAGCGGAAGCAAAAGCCATAAGATGGCGATAAATAAAAGGGCCAATTAGTGTGCCTTTACCCACAAGGCAACCAACCGGGCCGCCAAGCTAGTCGTCAAACCCGCAGCACAGCTCACAAAAGGGAAGCCCTTAGGGCTCACCTTCTTCCTCTGCAACAAAAACATTAAGCAAAGCAACTGAGTACAAAAATTGTTTTTGTACTCGCAAGACTGACGTGTAAGGGTAACAGAACTATAATTAACTACATGCAAGCTTTATTTAAGTGGAGGGGGCTCTGGACTTACTTTTAGCATAAAGCAAGTTTTCTTTTGCAATAATGTAATAGTTTGAAGGTAGTTTTAACAATTCAAATTTTATTTGCAGAAATAACAGCGATACAGTAAGTAGTAACATAAAGACATCGTGGAGATGACCAACCCAATGGCCATCCCAACAATAGTATGAACACCCGTTCATACCAACCCATCAAGTTTTAATTAAAATGTTGTAGTCTAGTTCTTGGGGGGCATATCCGAGCGTGTCCATAACCTAGGACGAGGCTATTCGAATAGTTTTAACCCTGCAGGGGTGTACCAATATACCCACACTTTAGACCGCCTTTCCACCAGCCACGGTTAGCATACTTCCTTTGGTATGCAGGCACGGCTAAGTCTAACAAGACATTTCCAATATTGTGTATCAACTACGAGCCGCTCGTATGGATAGAAATCCATCGACATGGTAAAGCCGAAAAGGCAACTACCCACAAAGGGTAAAGCTTTTCGGACAACTACCATGCTCCCAACACCATCCCTCCTGCGACCTCCTGCGACCCGGAGCCAATACACGCCAAAGTACTAAGTCAAGAGAGGTCTCATATACTCTAGTGTGGTTAGCACGCAAAATGCTCAGCACGGTGGCGCAAGTAACTCGGTCCTTAATTGACTCGGGCACCATTCCAGTCACACCCAAAAGCACACCATCTTACCATTGTGCCCAAGTCCAAATCATTTTGTTTTCATTTTTAGTTTTCACAATTAAACATAGCAAAAATGCTAAAACATAAAGTTATAATAATTTGTGTGATCAAAGTTACCGACTAAATCGATAACCGCCCAATTCTACAGGTATCTAAGCATGGCTAAGCATCATATCGTAAATACAAGTAAAAAGGCCCTAAATCATTCACCGGGCTCTAATTCACCAGTGAGAATAATATTCCTAAGGTAGTGGCAGGGGTGAACAATTTCAGGGCAACAATGCAATGGGATTAACTACCTCTAAACGACAAAATTAATCATTGACACAAAAGCATGCATACGTACGAGTGAAACAAAGTATTAGATTTTAAAAGTAATGGGATTGAGTGGATATGATCAAACTGCTTGCCTTTGCCTTGCTAGCGATATTTGACTTGCTGCAGAGGATCACTCACGATATCAACGTCATCTAACGATAAAAACTGCCAAAGCGAAGAACAGCGAATAAACACCAGAATGCCGAAAGTATCCAAAAACAAATTATCAACACAAAAGATAGATTATGAAATTAGGAACAACAAATTAGCTGATTCGGAGTTAATTTAAATTAGATAGGATTTCCTCTTATGTTCTTTCCAAACTCACATTTTTCATATTATCATACAGTCAAAATCAATCCTCTTATATGTTCTCTTCTTACGACAGACTTTGATGGTGATGGTGTGCACATATATTATCCGCAGTTGGGCTCTAGCTACTTACTTACCATTCTAGCCTAACCATTCACTTAATTATCATTTTAATCAAGTGATTTTCTCACTGACTGCTACTACAAGAACATAATCTGCCGATTAATTATCTACAAACTACTAATCTCTTCATGTCTCTAGGTTAACTACCGAAATTAGTCACTAATTATTCTAATTAACATACGCATGTACCAATTTTCTATACTGATGAACTCTTTGCTATCGGCTCAAAACCAGCTGCTATTATTAACTATCTATTGCCCTGCAACCACACTTACACAACTACACCAAGGGGTTAGATATTTAGAAAGCCCCACTAACTATCAAGCCTACAGACTGCTAAAACATCCTACAAATAGACCCAAACTCAGAACTGCAAAGATACTAGCTAAATTATCACTGACCAAAAGAACCAAGAAAAGCTTAACTGCAGGGATTTGACAAACCCTAAGCACCCTGTTAATTCTATTTTCCAAAATGCTAACTTAATTAAGTAACTCAATTAACATACCCAACATAGACCAACCAACAGATGGCTGGATTGATCTTAGCATGTCAAGTTACCGACAAAACAACTTGTTCACCTAATTTCCATTTCTTCTCTTCTCTCAATCTTCATACCAACCAGAGTGTTTGAAACCTAAAGTTACCAATTAAATAATTTATTTGCTAAGCACTGCTTCTTAAGTGATTTATTAAGTACTGACAAAATCTATTAGCAAATGCATTTCACCTCTTACACATGATCTTCAGTTTTCACTAATGCTCAGACCTTCTAGTCTTTTGAAATAAGATTTGCTTATTTGAAAGATGAACTACATGGTCTCAATTGGCTGCAGCCACTCATGCTTAAAGGGGGGAGGGCCCACTTGCCATTGAGAGTGAGAGGGTGAACAGAGAGGGGAGAAGCTCCTCTCGGGAAGGAAGCAGGGGAGCTAGGGAGCGGCGCGGGGCGGCGGCTCTGCCGGCGGCGAGCGAAGGCCGGAGGGGTGGCGAAGGCCGGTGAAACGGGTTGCTGGTGAGGGGAGGAAGCCAAGGGAGGCAGCGCTGGGGCCGGGGCGGCACCGAGTAGGCGGCGGCGGCGTCGGGAGCGGCCGGGTGCGGCGGCCTTGCGGAGGCGACGGCGGCCGGAGGGAGGAGAGGAGAAGGGGAGGTGAGCATGGGCTTGAGGGAGGTGGTAGGAAGCTCACCATGCGGTCGGTGGAGGCGGGGAAGTTCCGGAGCGGGCCGGCGACGGGAGCGAGGGGCGGCGCGGGGAGGCTCGCGGTGGTGGCGGTCTAGGGCGGCGGCGAGGCTTGGCCGCCGGTTGGGGAAGCATCAGGGCGTCGGGGTGGTGCTCGGCCGGGAATCGAGGCGGAAGCCGAGGCGCTCGGCGGTGCGGCCATGGTGGCGCCGACGGACTGGAGAAGGAGAGGCACGGCGGCGCACTAGTGAGAGAGGTGATACGGGGGAAGGCCCGATCTTCTCAGTGAGGAACCGTGGATAGTTGATGCGAAGTAGACGATGTCGCTAGCTGAACACTCGCGCCAATGCACGAACCCTCAACTCTTGAATACGCCCAAAACACACGGGTAGTTGTTCGTCGCGAGACCACGAACGCATTTAACGCCAAGTCCCCGATTCCCAATGGAACGAGCGGCTTGACCTTGGATTGCGAACAAAACAAATGGATCGCCTAATTCTCTCTCAAAGTCCTCGCATGAACTCTAGTATCGAAAGAACAAGCAATAGCTATGTTTCAATCTTATGCATAAACCTGGTCTACCTCTATGGTGCGGCCATGGGGGTTTATATAGCCTCCCACGCAAGCACAAAACTCGGATGAACGATGAATCGAGTGCTCTGATAATCCAAGTCCGAAATCGTTCATCTCATGATAATCGAGTCCGACATCGCTCACGTGAGCGAATCGATTCAAAAACGTCCTACTTTAATTTGGAAATTTAAACTAGTCTCCTCTCGGTTTCCCTTGTATTGTGAGCTTTCCTTCTCTTAGCTTGCGCGAATTTGTTCGATGCACTTGATGCTTCTTTTATGCCAATGTAACCCTTGTTGCCATGTCACCATATGTCTTTCTTGACCGCCCGCATGAGCTAGGGTTTTATCACGAGAGCATGTTCCTCTCGTTGGCCACATGGGTTTCTTCTCCCTTGTTGGCCGCATGTGTTTCTCCTCCATGAATTTGTTCCCGCCTCCTCTCCTCCTCTCGGTTCCAAAGTCTTTAAATTTGTCAAACCTGAGAATGCACCAAGTATTGCTTTAGGTAGTAACCAATTCTCATTGGCAACAAAAGGAAATTCATTAAGAAACAAATGCACCTGTTGTTTGAGAAGTTTAGCTCCTACTTCACGAATAACCTCATAAGTAGTAGGGATATCCTCATCAAGAGGGGTGACTCCTGGGTGAGCACAAGCAGGAGAGGGGTGGTAGGAGCTCACCGGCGCAGTTGATGGTGGTGGGGAGGACTCGAGGTGGCTCGGGCGGAGCAGCCGGGCCGGGGCCGTGGTGGACAAGGCCGGCGCGAGCTGGGGCAGAGGAGGAAGGAGCCGGAGCAGCTGGGCGCCAGAGGAGGAGGCACCAGGGGGGCGACGGCGCTCGGGCTCAAGGGCGCGGGGCGAGGCGGCAGCAAGCGGAGGCGGGGCGCTGGAGGTGGCGGCGGAGAACTCGGTGGAGGAGGGGCCAGGAGCTTGGCTCCATTTCGGTGGAGAAAAGAAGGAAGGGGAGGGCTGGCTTGGCTGAAGCAAAAAAAAAGCGATGCTCTCGGTGTGGCTCACGACAAACGCGGTGGTGACCATGCGCAGTGCGTGGCGAGCATGCACGACGATCAGACGACGGGCAGACGCATGGAGGGGTGCTCGATGAGAATGCGGCTGCGAGGGTGAAGCCGAAGGCGAAACCATGGGCGCAGTCAAAAACCCGGGGGCGGTGAGGCTGCGCTGGCACGCATGCGGTTCAGCTGTTGGCGTCGTGGCGGGAGCGGTCATTGCGGGCGAGGTGAGGCGCGCGAGAAAACCGCGAGCCGTTTGGTGGCGTTGGCGAGCGAAGCTCGGCAGAGCTGTCGTGGTGCTCAGAGCGCGGGCGAGCTGGCGTAGGCGCCGCGTGGAGGAAGAACGCTGAAGACGGGGCCCACAGGTAAGTGAGAGGGGAGAGGTGGCTCGGTGCGAACTGGTTCGTTCAGACCCGAGTGGCGAAGTGGTCTGGTCGGAGGAACAATACGTGGGTTAGGGTTTGGATTTAGGGTTTTAGTATTTGACCGAAAATAAGCAAGTTTGACCTAGCCGATTGAAATAGAAATAAAATTCGAAAAATTCTGAAAATTTTTGTGGGCACTCTGAGGTTCACAAGGGACTTAGGAAAAATAATTTCAGACATTTTATATACTAAAATTTGTTGGAATTAAATATACTTCAAATCTGTATTTGGGATTTCATTTGAATTTTAGTGATGTCAATATCACTTCTAAAAATTTGGTAAAAATAATTAAAATTTAGTATAAATAATCTAGTAGTTGAATAAATTATTTTTAGAAACTTTCATTCACACATTTTTCTGGAATTCAAATAGCAATGGAATTTAAGTTTAAAAATTTGAAATTTCAACACAAACTTTAATACAAACATCAAAAGTTTAAAATTACGCACAAGTTTGTAGAAAACCAAGAGCATGACCAAGAGATACAACAAAAGATTTAACCTTTAATACTTTTATACATTTGAAATACAAACCCTAGTTTTGGGGTTGTTACAAAAGGTGCCATGAGATGGCTGCAAAATAATAGCCAATCAGTTTGCCTTAACCCACAAGGCAACCGACCGGGCCGCCAGCTAGTCGTCCCACACACCACCACAGCATAACTCACAGAAGTGAGGCCCTTGGGGCTCACCTTCTTCCTCTGCACACACAAGCAAATGCAGTTGAGTACAAACAATGTACTCGCAAGACTTACGAGTAACAAGCCTATACATAGCTACATGAAAGCTGATTACAAAGGAATTGGGTTATATGGTTCTTTGGACGCATAAAGCAAGTTTCATTTGCAATATTGTAATAGGTGGAACAGCAGTTTGCAAAATCTGTTTTTAAGCATTTAAATAATAGCGAGTAAACATAAGTAACAAGTATCCACCTAGAAGTGACTTTCCCCAAAGCCACCACAACATAGCATGAATCCCTGATTCATACTACCCATCAATTTTTATTTAAAATGTTGGAGTCTAACTCTTGAAAAGCTTACCCAAGCGTGTCCATAACCTAGGACGAGGCTATTCGAATAGTTCCTTGCAGGGCTGTACCAATGTACCCACACTTCAGATCGCCTTTTTGCCAAGCTATTAAGCACACTTCCTTTGGTATGCCGGCACGGCTAAGTCCTACGAACCCTTTCCAATGGAATATGCTAATCAAGAGACGCACGTATGGGGGTTAACCCTTAGTGATCCGTCGACGAAATATGTATCACAAGGACCCATACGTGGAGCAGGATACACCGGCCTCGGCGGGTGCTCCCCTATCCACAAACATGTCCATGTTGCATATAATTAAATATGCAACCCACCACGCGACTCATTAATTAACACACCCCAAAGTACTCAGCTAAGAGAGGTCTCATATCCCTCTAGTGTGGTTAGCATGCACAAAAAATGCTCGGGTAACAGGTACTCACAAGTAGTTCGGTCCTTAATTGACTCGGGCACCATTCCGGTCACACCCAAAGCACACCAGCATACCATTGTGCCCAAGTCCAAATCATTTTGTTTTCAGTTTTAGTTTTGCAATTAAATAGGCATAAAACCGAAAACAATAGTCTCATAATCAGTTTTGTGATCAAGGTTATCGAAAAGTCGATAACCGCCCAATTCTACCGATAACTAAGCATAACTAAGCGTAATGACACGTAACTACTAAGTGACAAGGGTTCATCCAGCGAACCCAAAATCACAGCAATTAATCCTGGGCTCAGTAGTAGAGGATAAAACATTTCCTACCGATAATGCATCTACTAGGCCAACTATCGACAATAGTTTAAAACAACATAGCAATGCATACATAGAATTTGCAATCAACATATTAGAATTTGAAATTAGTAGGAACAATATGATCAAATGAATGCTACATCTGCTTGCCTGGCTGAAGTGCAAGATCTGGCTGCTGTGGCTCAATATCAAGATTAATAACTTCTTCGGAACCTAACGTGAAAAGGCGATAACCAAATAAGAGCAAAGAACACCAAAGAAACCAACAGCCAAAAAGAGACTCAAATTCACAAGAAACACACCCAACAACAAGGGCCTGAAAAGACAAATTTAGGAACAAGAAATTCTGCATTTGGAGTTGGCATGAAAAAGGAATGGTGAAAACTAGCTTTCTCAGCCTATTATTCCCTAATTAAATACAGGTACTATTCATGGCAATATTTTCCAGGATGTCTGGACCCTACAATTTTTATGACAGGTAGTATAAGCTATCCTAATTACAGCAAAGTTGAGTTTGGCAATTTTGGAGTTATAATGATTTAGTTATGATTTTTCTAAGGTGTAAATCTAGCATTTTACAATTTTCAGAAACATAAACATGCTCAAAACTAATTTTATATTGAAGTATGCTAACAGAGGGACTTTCCAGCACTAAGTTTACATATTTTGGATTTGCAGGGAATTACTTGTGTCTTTTAAAAGATTAGCAGGATTTTCTAAATGCTGAAAATAAGGCCAAAAACCATTAGCTAGTGTTTCTGATGTTATCTGGGCCTACAACCATTTTTATATTGAAGTTGAGTTAATAACAGATTTATCAAAGTTGAAGTCATCCATTTTGGACATATACTGAGAAAGATATGCATTTTATAAGATTTTGTTCAATTTCTGGAAAATGCCAAAATAGCAGAAATCAAGCTTTTAGTACTTACAGGATTTTCTACAACAGAAATCGAGCTAAAAGCATTTTTAAATAAAACTTTAGCCCAAAACAAAATTATCACAGTTGGAAACATCTAAAAAGGGTTTAAAATGAATTTACTATGAAATTATAAAGTTTCTGCACAATTTTTTAGTTGTAGAATAATTACTTACGAAATCCCGATAACCTAAACAAAAGATAATGACGTGGACGCACGGGAGCCATTGATTCAAAATCAAACGGCACGCTCGCGAGGGACGGAGACTGGCCCGAACGGCCCAATTGATCTCCACCGTCGATCTGAGATCGGAAGGTCGAGGGCGGTGAGCTGTTCGGACCTGGCGAACGTCACACGAATCAGGACCGTTGATCTCCAAATGGACGGCCCACGTTGATGGTGAGATCGGGTGACCCGATCAGCCCAAATGATCTGGACCACAGATCAAGAAATGGACGGCGACTATTGATCGGAGTTCAAAAGAAGATCTGACAGGTGGGACCGCTTGTCAGTGACTTTGAGTCACACACGCGGACTTTTGCCACACGTGCACAGTGCACGGGGCCCACTTGTCAGCGACTTAAAAGAGAGTTTTAGGACAGCTAATTAATGACCGAGCTAATGATTAGTGATGATTAGTTATTTAATGCGTCCTAATGAATTCTACAGAAATGATTAAAGCAATCTGAGGACCCACCTGACAGAGACTAAAAGTGGCGGTTTAGGACAGAATTAATGCCGCAATGATTGGCAATTAATGAATCTAAAACCGACACTAATGACTTCTGGAATTTTAATTTTAACCCAGAGGGCCCACATGTCAGTGACTCAACGACCGATTAAGATATGATTAATGCACCCAATGGTCAGCAATAATTGGGCAATTAATGTGTCCTAAATAAATGACGAAAACGGGAGTTCCCTCCCGACAAAATCCCGAGCGGGTTCAACGGCTTATCGCCGGCGACTCTGGTCGCGGCGGCGCCAACCAAGTAGTGAAATGGAATCGCAATAACCTTACGGACCTAGTGGTGGCAACCTCGCCGGAGGTGAGGGACCAGAACGTCGGCTAGCCGAAAAATGGAAAAGGGAGCTTTTACTGCTAAGAATGAAAATAGCAAAATGCTCCGCTGCGGTCCAAAGAAGCGTGTGCCAAGGCCTCTAGGGACTAATAAGAAGCTACATTAATGGAGAAAAGCTCCGAAGTGGCCGGAGAAGCTTTGACAGCGAAGGAGCTCGCCGGAGCCGAGGAAGAAGATATGGAAATGACAACCTGAGCAAAATGAACACCGATGGGTGGTCAAAATAGCTTCATTATGGTTCCCAGAAGCTCCACAAGTAAGTAATTACAAAAAGAACAACTTACCGGAGTTGGAGAAGAAAGGGGGGTGAAATCGGCCGAAAATATCCAAACTTAAAATTGAGTGATTCCTGTGAATGCAACCCAAAATTAAGTTAGGGGAAATGTAGAGGAAGTTGAGGAGCTCAAAAGGGTACAAGAAAGTTTGAAGATGAACGACTGGACACCAAGATCACCAATGGAGCTTCACGGCCGAAAATGGTGTTTTGGAGATTTGAAGTGGTTTTGAGCTCACAACACAGAGAGTGAGAAAAGTGTGGTGTAAAGAAATACCAGGAGGACCTGGAGGAGTTTATATAGAGGAAGGATTAGGGTTTTGAGCAAGAACAAGAGTCCATGGTGGGCTCTGTCCATAACTCGGCCCTGGACCAAGGAGATGACGGGAGCAAGTGAAAATGGTGACAACGGAGGAGAAAGCCTTATGCGCATTTAATGCCCCGCAGAGAGACGTTGACGAGAGCGTGCTCGAAGTGACAATGCGAAGCTACCTCTCTCTCTCTCTCTCCCCTGCCATTGCTCGCATGCGCGCACGGAGAGCCAGAGGAGGAAGAAGAACAGAAGGGGACACCGTGACCGTAGGATTTTAAACGGATAGCTGAGATTGGAAGAGGCAATCGGGTGACCCGATCGGCACAATCTTCACGAACCGTTGGATTTCGATTCAAAGGCTCAGATGGATGGGCTCTCCGCGATGCCCCGAACAACCCAACCATTTAGGGCCGTTAGATCTTGATCTAACGGTTGAAAATGTTTGCGGGTTTATAAAGAGACCAGGTGCGGTTTAGTTGGCTCAGCCAAGTCGATTGACTCGAGCCCGAGTCTGACTCGAACCCGAGGAACAGTGCAAACTAGATTTGGATTTTAATTAAGACAGAGACTTTTGAGGATTTATTTGAGGTAGAAAATTATCTCCAAAAATTATGAAATTTTTATAGGAGCTTGCTAACTTAAATATTGACCTTGTATAAAATTTTCAGAGGTTTTTATGCAGTGCATTTTTCTCTGAAAATTCTGCAAGGTTCTGGAACAGGGTTTGACTGCCCTCCAAAAATATTCAAACAATTTCTAAAAATTGTGAAATTTTTCAGAGGGATCACACACCATACCTAGAACTTGGGAAAAATATTTCCAAAGGATGATCACAAAATTTGACATAATTATATTTTTGGAAGCTCAAAGTTTGGATCAAAAGACTTGTGACCTTGTATTTCCATAATTCTTTGTACAAGAATTGTTTGGTACAACAGGAAATACATGATGTAAGAAAAAGTTTTAATTTCTACTCATTTTCTTACATTTGAAACACAAGTCCAATATTGGGATGTTACATGCATGATGTCTTTCGTGCGAGGCGTGAGAGGTACATCTTCCTCAACATTGGCCCTGCTATTCGCCCCTTGTGACCCTGAACCTGCCATCGTTAGTATAAAACAAAGAACAGAGTACAGTGTATATGTCCCTATGAACTACTAGGTTCTGGAGTTTCATAAGTCACTCACACTCAAGCTTATACCCAGTTCTTACAAGTTCTTACCAATGCAGCAAGGAAGTGGTACAACCGGTGGCTGGTTCGTGATACTCTCACTTGCGATCAGACCAACAATTGCGAGGAACGACACCTGCTGAGTTAGTAGGGAGTGGAGTTCAGAAGGCTAGTATGTAGCAAAGGAATAGCAATTATTCAATTCAGTATGCAAAATTGAAAAGCAGTTCAAAGTACTAGTCACAAGTGTTGGTCCTAGTCTAAACCAAGCCTAGCTAGAGCAACTCAGAAGAACGACTAGAAGCAACAACGGCGGCTAGCACACGAACTATCAATGCAAGCGAGCAATGGATGAATTATACCCAACTGAACAAGGAAAAGAAAGGCAGCTCCAAATTTTTTTTCTTCTTCTCTTTCTCTTTTCCTTTTTTTTTCCTTTTTTTTTCTTCTGCTGTTTTTTTCCTGCTGTTTTTTTTTCTACTCAGAAAGCTACTCAGGACCACCGGAAGCAGGGCTTTTTTGTCTCGGCTGCTACAGTGCCCAATTTTACTGTAGTAACGCGCAAACTGAAATCATTTTTTCTTTCTGTTTTTTTTCACGTGAAACAACCAGAAAAGTTGCTCGGTGCTTTAAATAAAGAAATTTTTTTTAACCACCGGAAGCAGGACTTTTGTCTCGGTCTGCTCCAGTATGCAAACTTCTCGGGTGAACGAAGCACAATGCACCAGAATTGATTGCTTGGTGATTTAATATAAAGAAAGAATTGATGGAACCTGTGCTGCTTGACGTGATTCAATAAAGAAAGATTGTTCTGCTACTTTTGCACGCACGCATAGAAGTGGCGCTGCGTGGACCGAGTCAGGCGGACGTTGCTGGCTGCTGCGGGTCGAGGTCGACGCGGAACGCGCGCTGGACCGAGGCGCTGAACGGATGAGACTGGCGCCGCTTGGACCGATCCGCGTGCACGCGACGGCCCGAAGACGATGCACGACGGAGGCTCGCAGACAAATATGCGCTGCGTGACGACGGCGCGGATCCAGGCGAGATGGATTTTTGTGGGAAACGTACGTGAGAAGGGCTGCGTACGTGAGCGAAAAAACACGGGCGAGGCAGCAGCAATTTGTGGAGCAGAAACAAAAAACGAGGCGGATGGCCACCGTGGCCGCTGCAGCAAGATAGGAGTGGTGGTGATCTTGATGGCCGTGGCAGGGAGGAAGAACAGAACTGGATGACTCGCAAGAGACTCTAAACTAGATCAATTTAGACAGGAAAAATCAGCACAAGACACGACGATGCAATCTACAATTCAAAGATGCAAAAACTAAAAAGAACAATGCGAGGCACAAATTGGTTTGGACGATGAACTAAACCTATTTTTTTGTGGTTTTGTGGACTGTAGGAAAAAAATCTCACCGATGAACTGTAGCTCTGATACCATCTGATGAACCCGAAGGTCCAATTGTTGGTCCGATCTTTCGATGAGAATGATAAATCCGGTAGGTGTCGCTCAACTCTCACGATCCTGGCTACGAACACGCAAGGCTCGAAACCACGCAATCGCTGAACTGATTGACAAGTCGTTATCAACCGTACACGAATACCCGGTTGACCTGACCACGAAGGTCGATTCCTGCATACACCGAAGAAGCACGCAAGAACAAGATAATAAGCAATCTGAAATTGCAAATAGGATTGAAATATTTAATTGAGTTGGGATTCTGAAGCGGTATTATGGTTGGTCTAGTCGACACAAGCCAATACACGAAGTTGCAACAAAGCTAACTTTTAACTAAACAAAATCCAAGAAAACTAGAGGGGGGGCGACCTCCTTAAATAGGGAACGAGGAGCCACAAATCTAAAGGAACTAGCGGCGAGGGACTAAACTCGCGGGTTACTGTGAACAGTAACCGCGCCTCTAGGTGGGCCGCCGGCATATGGGCCAAGTTGGGTTCGATTACAAGGCCCAGATTGGCCAAGACGGGTGATATGACGCCTTCTTCAGATGATTGCGATTAGTCCAGAAGAATTTGAAGATGAGGCCGGATCTGTTGGAAAGAGGACAAAATAATCTTTCAATCAAGTACTCGTGGACCTCCAACGGAATCTGTATGTGAAAGTTATGCCCATTTGAATTTGGTGCTGTCAGGCTGATTCCGAACTGATCTGACTAAAACTTATCCAGCTTGGCACATGCAGTAGCACCATGGCTTGTAAACATAGTACCATGGCATGTAGACGTAGCACCATGGCATGTAGACGTAGCTCGATCCAATTGGGTAATATGATCTTGCATTAGCCGAAAGTCCTATTGGCAAAGATGTTGTTGAAGTAGAGGATGCAGTGCAGCAGGTCGAAGCAGTGGTTGCATTCTTAGGTTTGATGTCCTCATCATCCCTTCTTCAAATCCACTCCTCTATGAACTCCAATCGAGCGACACTAGGAATGCCGCTCTTGGACCCGCCGCGCCGCCTCCAAACTCTCCGGCTACTCCGGCGATCTCTGGCTGCCGCCCACCGTGTCACGGCACGTCCCACATCCCCACGAGACAAACCCCTCAAGCAATTTCGGATTTTATAGCCCGAGGAGCCGCGCGCACTCCTTCTTCCTCGTGACCGGCCAAGACCGCCTCCACCGCCGCCGCGTCTCCTCCAGCGAGCCCGAGCTCGATTCTCTCCGCCAGGAGCATCCTTGCACATCCCTTTACCTCCCTCCGTCACTCACCCACTCTCTCATCCTCCACAGGTCGACGCCGTCGAAGACCACTTCGTGCCACCGCAGCTTCCGTCGCTGGACCACATCGGTCACTCCCCAACGTCACCGAGCACTCCGGTGAGTCCTCTTCAACGTGCTGAAGCTCATGCTCTCCCTATTTCCGTCCCTCTCCTGCCAGAGCTCCATCGCCCCACTTCCTTCCCCGGCTCCGGTCATAGATTGCCGTCGTCCGGCCACTCCCGGCCACTCTTGGTTGAGTCGCCGCCACCCTCATGGTCGCCTCCCCTCCCCGGATCCATTTCAGCCCTCCCTGCCACCTCGCCGTCGTCCAACCGCCAGCCACGATGCCACACCCGAGCCCTGGCTGTTCTGTTCCTATAGCTCATTTCCCTGAAGATGTTTCTCTGTAACTGAAAATATAACCTTTTTCCTAAATCAACTCTCTTAAGCTAACTAATTTTGTGTATGTAAATTGATCACTAAATTTAAATTTAGCAAACAGATAATTAGTTGTCAGCAGTATAATTTGTTTTGGTGACGTTTTGAGCAGAGAAGGTAGTTTAGAAGAACTTGCTGTTATAGGTTTATGAAGAGTGATATGAAAATAGTTTGTCATTAGGCTAATGGTTTGGTTAGCACAGTAGTTAGAAATGTCTAAGTTCAACTAGTCTTTGAACAATTTGCTTTCAGAAGAAACCAAATCTAAAAATCAGTAGTAATGTGGATTTTCAGAAAACCAACAGAAGGCAACCCATTACTTTTTATGAAGTCTTAAGTAGTTGAGGGAAGATTAGTGCTTAGTGCTGTGTTTACCTGTAGACCACTCAAAATCTTTCTTAGCAAATAAGTATATGGTTTAGCAAGGAGACTTAGTTATCAAACTCTTTTACTCAACAATTTTTCCTTTAAGAGGCTGAGTAGTCAGAGAAGGATTGAGCTGAGTCAATGGGTTTAGCAAACTGAAAGTTGATTTTTGAATAGAGTTAGCTAGCAGCACCTTATTCCAGAAGATGCTCTTTCGTAGGTTGCTTGAACAGACAAAGGGAGCTGCATGTTTCTAGAAGGTAGCTGTCAGTAAGCTTAATAGCTAATGATGTTAGTAAAGTCTAGTGCTTAGTCATAATTGACATTACTTAGTAGCCTTAACAGTCAAATGAACATAAGAACAGAATTTTAAACCTCATTAGGATCATAGAGTTCAGCCTTTAGCAATTCATTCAAAGAGAGTAGGAAATTAATGGGAGGCAAGGTTGAATTGCTTTACTTAAGTAGCAGGGGGTCAGAGCCTCGTCATATGCCTAAACCATTGAGTTAGAAAATATAATTTTAACCATTAGCATCTAATCTTCAAGAACAAAAATATTAGTCTTGAGTTAATAATTGAAATTGGTTAGTAAACAACAATAGCCCTTATGCTCTAGTCCAAATTTCAAAAGATCATAACCAATTCAAATCAAGTCCAATTAAAGTAATTCATTCATCTAAAATCATTCCCTCCATTCTGTTTTAATTTCTTAATTTTTGAAGACTTTTGGGAATTCTGGTGTTTATTCGATGCTTTTGATTTGTTAGTTCTTACCGTTAGATGACGATGATTCGAGAGTGCAACCAAAATGATCGTGAGAATGTCGAGAGCTCCAACAAACAAAGGCAAGCAGATGTAGCATCATTTGTTCATATTGCTCCCATTACTTTTAAAGTCTAATATCTTGTTTGCAAAATATAAGTATGCATGCATCTTTGTGTCAAGATTAATTTTGTCGATTAGAGGTAGCTAATCCCATTGCATAGTTTACCTGAAATTGTTCATCCCCGCCACTGCCCTAGGTTAATATCCTCACTGGTGAATTAGAGCCCGGTGAATAATTTATAGTCTTTTTATTGTCTTTGCGATATGATGCTTAGCAATGCTTAGTTACCGGTAGAATTGGGCGGTTATCGGCTTAGTCGATAACCTTGATCACATAAACTTTTTATAACTTTATGTTTTAGCCTTTGTGCTACGATTAATTGTGAAAACTAAAAATGAAAACAAAATGATTTGGACTTAGGCACAATGGTAAGTTGATGTGCTTTTGGGTGTGACTGGAATAGTGCCCGAATCAACAAGGATCGAACATCTTGTTACACTAAAGCAAGCATTCTTGCATGCTAACCACACTAGAGATATATGGGACCTCTCTTGACTAAGTACTTTGGGGGGTGTTAATTAATGAGTCGCGTGGTGGGTTGCATATGGAATATATGCAACATGGACATGTTTGTGGGGAGGGGAGCACCCACCGAGGCCGGTGTATCCTACTCCACGTATGGGTCCTTGTGATCCATATTTCGCCGGCAGATCACTAATTGTTAACCCCCATACGTGCGGCTCTTGATTAGCATTTTCCATTGGAAAGCGTCTCGTAGGACTTAGCCGTGCCGGCATACCAAAGGAAGTGTGCTTCATCTAGTGTGCAGGGTTCAAACTATTCAAATAGCCTCGTCCTAGGTTATGGACACGCTTGGCAAGGTCTTTCAAGAGTTAGACTACAACCTTTTTAAATTAAAACTTGACATGGGTGGTACGAATGGGCAATTCATGCTATTGTTCTGATGATTATCGGGTTAGTCATCTCCAGGATGTCTTTATGTTATTACTTATTGTATTGCTGTTATTTATGCAAATAAAATTTAGATTGTTAAAACTGCCTTCAAACTATTACTTATTGCAAATAAAATCCGCTTTATGCTGAAAATGAACCTTTAGCCTTTCTCCTTTGATTAAAGCCTACATGTAGTAGTATCTAGGTTTGTTATTCGTAAGTCTTGCGAGTACATTCGTGTACTCACTGTTTGCTTGCATTTGTTAATCTGGACAGCAGGTGTTGAGATCAAATCGGGTAAGGAAAGATTGTGCAGGAACGTCGATTTGCTATGGTTTCAACCCAGTCGGTTGCCCTGTGGGTTATGGCAAGCCATTGGGACTTCCTTTATTGTTAATTCATGATTTTAATTCAGTTAATTTACTGTTTTCCGCTGCATACTTGATATTTATCTTGTTATTTGGTCGATCGGCCCCTTTTGTATGAAACTGAACCTGGTAAGTTCAATATGTTGTAAATTATAAAATTTTGATATTGTAATCACTTGTGTATGGATTGATATTGATGTTGTGATGGTGTATGTGTGCTGCTCCTGGGAGGTATATAATACACCGAGGCGCGGGATATTTTGTTTGTGATGCTAGAGTTAAGTGGATGGCTAAGCATTACAAGCTAAATAAACCAGGGTCCTCACAGCCAACTTCCCACAAGGCAACCGACCGGGCCGTCAAGCTAGTCATCCACACCGCATCAAAACTGACAAAAGTCGATCCCTTGGGGATCAACCTCCTCTGCAACAATTAAGCAATGCAAACGAGTACAAAAATATACTCGTAAGACTTATGAGTAACAAGCCTATACATAGCTACATGCAAGCTGAAGCAAAGGAGATGGTCATATGGTTTATTGGACGCATAAAACAATTTTCATTTGTAATAATGTAATAGATTGAAGGCAATTTATCAAATCTGTTTTTAATTATTGAAATAACAACGAGACAACAATAAGTAACATAACTAACAACCTAGAGATGACTAACCCGATAGCCACCACAACATAACACGAATTCCCCATTCGTACCACCCAATCAAATTTTAATGAAAAGGTTATAGTCTAACTCTTACAAAACCTAATCAAGCGTGTTCATAACCTAAGATGAGGCTATTCGAATAGATCAAACCCTGCGGGGTGTACCAATGTACCCACACTTTTTGCCACATGATTAAGCACACTTCCAAAGTTATGCCAGCACGGCTAAGTCCTACGAGACATTTTCCAATATTGTATATTAACCACGAGTCGCCCGTATGGATAGAAATCCAAACGTTGCATCGGAGTAATTGTAAAGCCGGGAGTCAACTACCCATAGAGGGTAAAGCAACCTGGACAACTACAATACCCCTCGGTGTAGAGAACCTAGAAAGGATTCCACTCCCGTGCATCATTTTACCACAACACAATACACACACACATCCTCCAGCGACTCGAAGCCAACACACGCCAAAGTACTAAGTCAAGAGAGGTCTCATATCCCTCTAGTGTGGTTAGCACGAAAAAAATGCTTGGATAGTGTGACACAAGATGTTTGGTCCTTGTTGACTCGGGCAGCAACGTAACATCCTAGTTCTTGGAGCTTTTCAAAAATTTAAAATAAAAAAGAATCATTTGGTTTTGATGAGAATTCGAAGCTTAACTTGAGATTTCACAAGAACTTTAAGTGATTAAATCAAACTCCAACAAAATTGGTTCGGTTCCTCTTGGATGATTGTGGGAGTTCTCCTTCTTCTTTGTTCAATTGTGTTTTCCTCGGTCCAGTTCTTTCTCCCTTCTTTGGACGACCTCTTTGCCTAGACCCTCTGATACGGGGGAGGCCCGATCTTCTCAGTGAGGAACCGTGGATAGTTGATGCGAAGTAGACGATGTCGCTAGCTGAACACTCGCGCCAATGCACGAACCCTCAACTCTTGAATACGCCCAAAACACACGGGTAGTTGTTCGTCGCGAGACCACGAAGCAGCTAACGCCAAGTCCCCAATTCCCAATGGAGCGCGGCTTGACCTTGGATTGCGAGAACAAAACAAATGGATCGCCTAATTCTCTCTCAAAGTCCTCGCATGAACTCGGTGTCGAAAGAACAAGCAATAGCTATGTTTCAATCTTATGCATAAACTGGTCTACCTCTATGGTGCGGCCATGGGGGTTTATATAGCCTCCCACGCAAGCACAAAACTCGGATGAACGATGGCCGAGTGCTACTGATAATCCGAGTCCGACATCGTTCATCGCTACTGATAATCCGAGTCCGATTCGTTCACGTGAACGATGTCGATTCAAAAAAACGTCCTACTTTAATTTGGAAATTTAAACTAGTCTCCTCTCGGTTTCCCTTGTATTGTGAGCTTTCCTTCTCTTAGCTTGCGCGAATTTGTTCGATGCACTTGATGCTTCTTTTATGCCAATGTAACCCTTGTTGCCATGTCACCATATGTCTTTCTTGACCGCCCGCATGAGCTAGGGTTTTATCACGAGAGCACGTTCCCTCTCGTTGGCCACATGGGTTTCTTCTCCTTGTTGGCCGCATGTGTTTCTCCTCCATGAATTTGTTCCGGCCTCCTCTCCTCCTCTCGGTTCCAAAGTCTTTAAATTTGTCAAACCCGAGAATGCACCAAGTATTGCTTTAGGTAGTAACCAATTCTCATTGGCAACAAAGGAAATTCATTAAGAAACAAATGCACTGTTGTTTGAGAAGTTTAGCTCTGCTTCACGAATAACCTCATAAGTACTAGGGATATCCTCATCATCCTCCTTTCTTCAAGAAAAGCCGTCCTCGGCTTTTGATAGCGTGAAGATGTGCTAGACAAATAATACAACGTATATGCATGGTATATATATTTATCATCCAAACTCCTTTCGCTTAGCACATGATGATTTCTTGAAAGTGTAATAAACAAAAGAACAACGATATACGTGGTATATGTATGCATCAATTGTTGTGACATTCGTTGTTGCGCACAAAATAATTAGGATCATAGCAGCCATAGGATGTATTTGATATATACATTGCGATACTTTCAGTCACATCATTCTCCTCCCATGAGAAAAATCGTCCTCGACTTTGGTAAGTACATGGACAAGATATAAGAGGGACCCACTAGATCAAGTTGTTCAAATATTGGAGAGAAAAATTTTAGTTTCTTCCATGCTTCAACTCGACTACGTTGTTTACATGTATAGGAGAAACAAGTAGGCATCATATTGCGTTCTAAACAATAGGCACTTGTATTAAAATCCATCTCAAAATGATCATGATATTTCTCAATAGATGGTTTGCGCAAAACATGCAAGTTTAAATCAGCAAGATTATCACAAGTAATGCATATTCGATAAACATAGAACTTGTCATCTACACCATAATCTCCAATCAAATTGAATGTATATGTGTAGGCATAAGTACTAACGAGTGATTTTAAACATGAAACTTTAGCAAGATTCTCAATCACACTAGATAGCTCTCTATGAACATCGAACATGATATAGTATAAAAGATCATCAAAAGATATTTTAGTAAGAACGTCCTTATGGGTAATCAATTCCACATTATGTAAATTGAGCGTACAAATTTGAACATGGAATATTCAAAGGAACACTAGAGATCGAACTCAGACGTACCTCTTCTTGATGAGTATGCAATTCAACACCATTCTTATTACCTTTACCATCCTCCTCGGTTGTTGTAGGTGTTGTAGATATCAAATCATCATCATGAAACCATTGGATCGCAAGCACTCTATCCCCACCGTGGTTATCTCCTCGTCTTTCACGTCCAACGGTCTTTGGTTGTTCAACTTTCAACTCATTTTCTTTAATATCAACTCGCACAATGTGAGAAACAACACTAGAAGTAGAAAATAAATCGTGAATTTCAGTAGTAACCTCACTTTGACTATCATCTACTTCTCTCTTTTCGTTGGTGCATCTTTCTCACACTCAATAGAGATGCTCTCAACCTCACATATGGTGGAATCACACACTCACTCTCTTTATCATTCTCACTCAATTTGGCTATGTGGCACTCATTCTCATATGGGTTTGGATACATCCGTCCCCAAAGATTGTGGGTCGACAATTGAGCAATTACCAAGTAACCACAAACTCTTCATGAAGCAATGGGGCAGCACTACACGAAACATGTACCGAAGAGAATGTCCCATGCTGGTACGCTTCACATGTGATATACTAGCGGCATTTAAACCTTTTCGTGGACAAGTCAACTTGTCAAGTAGAGAACGCTTGTAGTGGCGAGGTACAAAACGTGCGGAAATCTGCATCATCCGCTCCCACGTGATAATCGGCAATTCATGGCGCTCCATACGCTTCTGAATAAACTGCTCCCACCAATGTGTGGCATAATCACCAAGCCACTAGACGCAAGTAAGAGCTTCCTCTCATTGGTATAGTTGTGCATCCAAATAGAGTATCAATTTCTAGCTCCCAAGTGAGATATTCTTGTACATCAATGCGACCAGAAAATATAGGGATAGAAAATTTGGGCTTATCGTGAAAATCCTTACGATGCACGTTTGGTTGATTGAACATGGTGTGCGGCTCCAAGAAGTTGTTGTTGATGTCCGTGCGTAGTTGCGTAACCTCCTCTCCGAGGTTGTTCAATCGATCCGAACGGACCCGAGCTCATCGCGCACACCATTATCACGATCATGAAGTTGCTTTTGTAGCGCCCCACACAACCGTGTATACTCCGTCCACGTAACGGTGGATTCTCCCGATGACCGACATGGATACAACTCACAAATAGCAAACGAAATTATATCGGGTTAGTAAAAAAACTTGCTCTCTACGCCGCAACTCACTGTCCTAAACACAAGACAAGCTTACGTTCCAAAGTGAATCAAGGGCGGCAAATCGACGATTGTGAAATGGCGACCTTAACCCGGTAATGTATGAGCGTAACCAAGAGCAAGGAGTACACAAGCGGGTGTAGGTGGAGCTCGGATAGGTATGTGTATATCCTATGCAATCGATATTCAAGGTATTGTAAAGCTAAGTAATGATCCAAGCTAGAGTATTTTGCCTATGTTTGATGATCCAAAAGGTTTAAGCGAAGTGTATGAACGCACAAACAAAGATAAATGTAACTTAATGCAAACAAAGGAATGAGCTAGTGAGAGACAAAATGAAATTGAGATGAAAACTAGCTCGTTTTGCACCAAGTACTATGAGAGACGCTAGCCAATTGCAAAGATATCAATGTTAGGGCACAAGATTGCTCAAATAGATTAAATACACAATCTGAAATTGTGGACTAAGGTTTACTCTTCCCAATTTCGCCACCCCTTTTGTTTGTTTTTTTCTCAAACCGCATGAACAAAGCTCTTCGCCTTCGGCTATTAAGGAAACCGAAGGAAAAATTTGGTCTTGGTAGTTGCGGGTTTGATCTTTTGTTTTTTTAATACCTTTTCAAGCCGTGGCTTTTTCTTATGTAAATTGCCTTTTCCTCTTTTCTTATTGCAATGGTCGAAATAGGGTTTGCTCCCTCTTGATTGCACAAGTCTCACAATTCAACAACGTGTAAATAAACCAAAGAACGACCTAGTGCAATGTACAAAAGCTAGTCTCAAGGATGAAAGGATATAAGTGAAGCTCAAGAAACCCAAAGTGTTTGATCACTATCCTTTTTGGGTGCTAATTGAGGAGTTCAATCACAATTTGGTACGGTTTATGTGAACACAACGATTAAGCAACGCAAAAGGAACACATGGATCGGCACTAAAAACAAAACTCTAATGGATGAAAACTTAACTAAACGCACAAGAAATAACAGATTAAACTACGGTTTTGGTATTGCAATTTTCGGTTTATTGGACGATAGGATAGAAAACGAATCTAACTACGGGTAAAGAAATTCTCACCGAGTAAACCTAGAATCGATACCATATGATACGGGGAGGCCCGATCTTCTCGATGAGGAACCGTGGATAGTTGATGCGAAGTAGGCGATGTCGCTAGTGAACACTCGCGCCAATGCACGAACCCTCAACTCTTGAATCGCCCAAAACACACGGGTAGTTGTTCGTCGCGAGACCACGAACGATTTAACGCCAAGTCCCAATTCCCAATGGAACGACGGCTTGACCTTGGATTGCGAACAAAACAAATGGATCGCCTAATTCTCTCTCAAAGTCCTCGCATGAACTGCGGTGTCGAAAGAACAAGCAATAGCTATGTTTCAATCTTATGCATAAAGCGGTCTACCTCTATAGTGCGGCCATGGGGGTTTATATAGCCTCCCACGCAAGCACAAAACTTCGGATGAGCGAGAATCGAGTGCTACGAAGAATCCGAGTCCGACATCATTCATCGCTCACAAGAATCCGAGTCCGACATCGTTCACGTGAAACGATGTCGATTCAAAAACGTCCTACTTTAATTTGGAAATTTAAACTAGTCTCCTCTCGGTTTCCCTTGTATTGTGAGCTTTCCTTCTCTTAGCTTGCGCGAATTTGTTCGATGCACTTGATGCTTCTTTTATGCCAATGTAACCCTTGTTGCCATGTCACCATATGTCTTTCTTGACCGCGCATGAGCTAGGGTTTTATCACGAGAGCACGTTCCTCTCGTTGGCCACATGGGTTTCTTCTCCCTTGTTGGCCGCATGTGTTTCTCCTCCATGAATTTGTTCCCGGCCTCCCTCTCCTCCCTCTCGGTTCCAAAGTCTTTAAATTTGTCAAACCTGAGAATGCACCAAGTATTGCTTTAGGTAGTAACCAATTCTCATTGGCAACAAAAGGAAATTCATTAAGAAACAAATGCACCTGTTGTTTGAGAAGTTTAGCTCCTGCTTCACGAATAACCTCATAAGTAGTAGGGATATCCTCATCACCCTCTCAGGCTTAAACCTCCTCGGGTTTCGACCTCCCCTCGAGAGATCTTGTCCGTCAGGACCTCCCCTTGTACCCTTTCGCCTTTAAGTTCCTTAGCCTTGGACCTCTTTCCTGGATCTCCGCCGTCAGATCCTTCCCTTTTGAATCTCAACCTTTGAAACCCCTTTGCACTGAACTCCCTTTAAGTCCAGATCTAGTGCACGTCCTTACATTGTGGTACGTCCGATTGAGTTTGGGCGGCTCTGATGTAAGCAAGCGTTCGCATGGTCCGAACATCCTCGTCTCCTTGGACTACCCGATCAAGATCGTATGGCCCTGGTTTGTTGCGCCTTTTCCTTGTCTTTGGGACCTGCTCTGACATCTGATCTTTTTGCAAAGACCACCCTCCTTTCGTCACGACCACCCGTGGTCATGACCACTAGTATTTTTGCAAAGACCACCTTCCGTGGGCTTTTTCCAAAGACTACCCTGGTGGGCAGGACCTCCTTGGCCCTTGCGGGACCTCCTCCTCAAGACCTCCTCCCTCAGGACCTCCTCCTTGGACCACCCCTTGGGTCAAGACTTTCTACCGTTGCTTTGACCTACCTCTTTGTTTGCACCAACTCTGTCCACTTTTCCCTTTCTACACGTTTGCAGCCGAAAGTCTCTAAACATTAAATGCTACTGCGACACATTTAATGTTGTCACCTCCGTGGTACCTCTCTTTCCCTCTTGTTCCCTCTTTTACCTGCTCTTGTCCTCTTTTTCACCTATCTTTGAACACGTGTGTCCTTGAGTCCCTACAGCTCAGGCCTTATAGGCTTGAACAGCACTCCACCTCTGCCTTCTTCCTCATTCCAACTCTTTTGCTTTCGCAACAAGCTCTTTGGGGCCTTCTTCCCAAGCTTTGGACCTCTCCCAAACCTTCAGAGCTCTTTATTGGTTCTTGTGGTGTTTTCTTTGAGGTTCTTTTGGCTTTTATTTGAGCTTGGTTTGAGTTGGCTTTTGCTCTCGTGTAGATTGCGAAGGCGCTGAGGAACCCAAGTTCTTTGAAGAGGAAGATCCCCAAGCCTTTGAGCAAGACAAGTTACACTTTTGACCATATTGCACCCTTATTTCAATCTATGTATTTCTGTTTCAAGCTAAGTTTGCATGCATATTTTACCTAGTATTTCAATGCCAGTGTTTACAATTGTAGTTACTCCTAACCTCATTTGTACAGCCACCTTGTTATTGCACCCGAATTTGTTGTGACCTTAGTAAAACCTGGTTATTGCTTTATGTGTAACCAGGACCTCTTAAAAGAAAAAGTGCATAGTTATACTTAGACCAAAACCTTGTTTCGGGAAGTTTTACAACCAAAGACCAAATGTTTTATATCAAATGTTTTAACCATGACATTGGGTTGTCCTGGAAACTTGTTCTTGTTTCAAATCTAAATGTTGGAAAATGGTTTGGACGTGGGTGAACCTGGTTGTTTGGTTGGTGCATGGGGAGTGCACGGGGATCGTGTGATTCGATGCCCCAGGGATGAGGTTGACGCCTAGGACAATTAAGGACCGGTCTTTGAGTGTTACTTTGCTATGCCTATAATGGGCTGTGCCAAATCGTGCAACCACAAGTCTTGTATGGGCAGGACCTGGCCAAATAATTTTAGATCTCTTACCATGGTTGTTCTTTTTGGATGTGTGGGTGGTCCTTCGTGGACTGTCTTTTATGACTGTCTTATTCCCACCTGGCGCAAGAGGGTGCCTGAACCCTATGGGTGGTTAGCCTAAAGGGGGTGAAACCTCAGCGAGAGGGACTGTGGTGAGAAGGAACATTGTAAAGGCCTTGTGATAACCTCTTAGTCGCACACCTTCGGAAGTGTGTGATCGGATAGTAAAAGTTGGTTATCTCTTGCGGGTAAAGCTGTACACCTCTGCAGAGTGAAAATTTATTTGAATAGCCGTGTCCACGGTCATGGACATGCTGGCAAGGCTCTCTCTAAGTTAGTCTTTGGTTTTGGGTTTTCAAATGGTTTTGAAAACTGGTTCTAGATTTCTATCTAGTGTGTTTTAGGCGAGGGAGCCCTGGGCAGGGAGCCCCTTGGCGGTTAGCCAGGTGTTAGGAGGTTATCCTACACCCTTACTCTTATTATCAATAAATCAAAAATCCTGTTGAAAAATGAGTTTTATGTATAATGTAACCAGCCTTACAACTGTTGGAAATATGCCCTAGAGGCAATCATAGAGATGATTGTATTTCAGTATGTTCATAACATTTGATAATATGTTATCTTGTTCCTTGAATGAATCATCAGTTATATAGATCAATGAGTATGTGACTTGTTGGTGAAACTCTTTATCTTATATGATATCGTTCTTAAAAGTATCCACAGTCGAATGTCCTTTGGTGGAACACCGGTGACTCTACGACTAGTACATGTATTGATTGATGACCATGTTTCACCTGGTCATGGATATAGAGATATCGAATCAATAATATGGACACATGTTAGAGAACATAGTGTTGGATAAGACCCACCTTGAGACACTATTGAGATTGTTATGATTCTATGTGTCGTTAGTTGGTCTCAAGCAATGATGATGTATAATCCTCGGACACGAGATCGGCATGGTTTCCTACATGTGTAATAGCACTCTTAGGGGTTGCCAAACGCTCAAATGGTGAATCGGTAGTTATAAAGGTAGCTTTGGGTATGCTATGAAACATGCGGAGGAATGTGACTGGTCGGATATGCGATTTGCCCTCCTAACATAACGGAGAGATGTCTGGACCCCTCGTTGTGGTCGAATAAAGAAAGTGCATGGCCATGCCACTAGTGGTCGAAGTGTCGACCACATGAAGTTATTCGACACTTGATCGAAAGTATTGAGCAGTCCATGGATGACATATTATCTCACCCGAGTTCAACCGGATGTCGTGAGGCAAAGGGAGAATACATAAGGTGTCGTTCGGTTGCCGAGGTCGTAGATCGGTCGAAGTCGTATGGAGATGCGACCTAGTCGAAGACTACTCGAACATAATCACCAACCGGTCGTAAGGAGTTGCAAACCGGTCGTAGTTAGATACTAAGCGGTCGTAAGGAGTTCTGAATCGATTATAACTAATTATGAATCGCCGTGACTAAGTACGAGTGGTCGTAAGTGATAAGGACACGGTCGTAGATCATATTGCGTTAAAGTTCGTCCGATATATTACTGTATGTTCGGAATCGTTATGTCTTTGCTAGGTACTGTGACGACTCGTGATCGGAAAGTGTTTAAGTCACAACCGATTACACGAACCTATAGGGTCACACACTTAAAGGGCTAGGATTTGATTTGGATGGTGATCAGAATTCTTATAGGCCTCGAGTTCCTAATGGGCCTCTGGTGGGACCCTTATGGATGCCTATATAGAGGCGGTGGCATGGGGTGATGATTGATCAAATCTTTCGGAAGAAATCCGAAACCCTAATAGCCACGCTCTCCTCAACCACGCCGCGGCGCTAGCACTCTAAGCGTGGTGTCCCCGCCCGCACGTGTGGATACCTTGGAGGTGTTGCGAAGCATCGGCACTAGGGCGATCCGCGACTCACGGCGTTCATCGGAGCCGAGGAGAACTTGCGGCGTTCGTCGGAGTAGGAGGAGAAGGCGCGCGGCAAAGTGCGACTACGATCGCATCAACTCGCTACATCGACTCTACTTCCGCCACGAAGCCGGCGCGCCGTGGTAATCTCGTGATCTATGACTTGCGGTGGTTCCTTGGTTGCACGGTATATTTTTTTGTTTGTGCTATCGTAGCCTTGCCGCGATCCTTGATGGTATCGAGCCATCCCGCTTAGTTTTAGATTCAGATTAGATGCATATGGTGATATGCGGAAGTCGTAGATGTGATCTATTTCTATTTACGTTGGTCGTTCTATGTGATAGATCGTTCTTGGCGATGGTCGATATGATCGTCCATGCGCGGTGGTAAAAGGTGATTGATGATCGTTGTTACGTGATCGTGTATACATGGTCGTATCACGACTTGCCTCTACCGGTCGGGTTTCCGCCATCGGGACAGACAGTGATCGTAAATCCATGGAGCACACGAAGATCAATCTGGTTGATCGAATCTGAGTTCCGATCGGAAAGGGTTAATGTGATTAATCCAATGCGATTTATATGAACGGAGCAGTAGATTGGATCTACATTGTCCGAAAATTCATAGATAGGGCTTCCGCCTTTTTGGAGCGGGTTGCCACTCCTGTGGATTAGGACCTAAACTTGGTTTTTGGTTTTGCTAATTCATACCATATGTTAGATAGAATGTGATTCTATGCCTAACTTGTTCTTGCAGGATTTTGTGAATAGTATGACCCGTTATGTATGAGATGCATGTATGTGTGTAATGTTCATGACCTGCGTGTCATGCTTATTGCAGCCCAAGGCTGTCTATATTTGTATAACGGCCTGCGTGTCGACATGTGATGCCTTTTCACCCTTTGTATTTTATCACTAGTGCTATTAGCGGTAATAGTTTAGTGGGAGTACTTGGAGACAAGGCGCACAGGAAGCACGGCGATGGAGATCACCTTGTGGAAGGGTCATACTATATCACAATACAATATGATTGTCTGTGAATACCTTTCTTTCTCATCTTTTATTTCTATGCATGGTATTTAATTGCTTTGAATGCTCTTGACATGGTAGAAGTAAAATTCCTCACTTAAATATTGAGTTAAAATTGATGCCCTCCCAATTTCTTTGCACCATCCAAAGTCTTGTATTTTAATGGTAGGTCTTGCCAAAGCAGAGTGCCATTAACTCTCCTTGACTAGATGGGTTTGTGTTAGACACTTACACGCTTAGCATTGGTCTAACTTGACAAGGTTATCATAACGGTTATGGACCTTGGGGCATAGGGTTGGGTGCCTGGAGCATAGAGATGCTGCCCAACAACAAGAGTCATATAGAGATGTGATTAGCAAAGAGTTGCTTACCATATTCACTAATCTTCTAGCAGTGATGCCAAAGCTCACTAGGAGATTAATTAATTATGGGTCTTGAATCACTAGAATGTCATAAGAGGATATGGTATTTAGTGGGAGTATCTTTATTAAATTGTTTAATACAAGTTACTTTTGAACATATGTCTTAGTTTTGCATATTTTATGTTGTAGATCATGGCACCAATCATTGTACCTACATCCGCTTTTGCTTTATGTTCGATACTTGATAAGGAAAAAGCTGAATGGAACAAATTTTGCGGATTGGTCCCGCAACCTAAGAATTGTTCTTAGGCAAGATAAAAAGGAACATGTTTTAGAGGAACCAATTCCAGATGTGCCTGCTGAAAATGCTGCTGCTGCCCTTAAAAGCGCCTATAAAAAGGCATGTGATGAGTCCCTTGATGTTAGTTGTCTCATGCTTGCTGCTATGAACTCGCACCTTGAGCGGTTTGAGAACATTGAGGCCTATGATATGATCGTGGCGCTCAAAGGCATGTTTGAGACACAAGCAAGAACTGAGAGATATGAGATCTCAAAGAACTTGTTTGGGTGTAAGCTAGCTGAGGGTAGTCCGGTGAGCCCACATGTGATCAAGATGGTTGGTTACACACAGAGCTTGGAAAAACTTGGTTTTCCACTTAGTCAAGAGTTGGCTACATATTTGATTCTTGCTTCGCTTCACGCAAGCTATGGGCGTTCATTACGAACTTCCATATGAGCAGTTTAGACAAGAATCTCACCGAATCGCATATGATGCTCAAGGCTGCGGAAGACGACATTAAGAAAAGCAACAGTCATGTGATGATGGTGCAAAAGAGTACGAGCTTCAAGAAAAGGGCTAAGACTAAGGTCAATGGAAAGGGTAAGGCTAAAGCTTGGATAGGATCCAAACCAATAAGCCTAAGCCCAAGACTAAGTCCGCCCGACTCAAGAGAATGAATACTTTTCTTTGCAAAGAGCTAGGCCATTGGAAGAGGAAGCGCAAGAAATACCGGCCGATCCGAAAAGAATGGAGGACTAAACCTTCCACCTCGGTATTAATGTTATAGATGTTTTTCTTGCTGATTCTTACGTTAACTCATGGGTATTTGATACCGGATCGGTTGCTCATATTTGCAATTCGATGCGAGTCTAACAAGGATTAGGAGAGTTGCAAGAGGCGAGATGGAACATCGCGTCGGGAATAAAGCAAGGGTTCTTTGCATTAGTCGTCGGGACCATGCCATTACTTTTGCCTTGAGGATTTATTATGGAATTAAATAATTGTTATTACGTTCGACCATGAGTAGAAACATTATCTACGCCTCATGTTTGATGGCGAAGGTTATAAATTCATTATTGAGAACAATGGTTGTTCTATATTTTTGAATGAAGTGTTTTATGGCTATGCACCTGTTTTGAATGGGCTGTTTATTTTGAATCTTGATGTTGCACCCGTCTATAATATTAATGCGAAAAGGCTTAGGCCTAATAATATGAATTCCACTTTTATTTGGCATTGTCGTTTGGGTCACATAAGTGAGAAACGTATGAAGAAGCTCCATGATGATGGAATTCTAAACTCATTTGATTTAGAATCATTTGAAACGTGCGAATCTTGCCTACTCGGAAAGATGACCAAGACTCCTGTAACAGCCCTAAGTTAGGGTTTGTATTTCAAATGTAAAATTTTGAGGAGAAATAAAAACTTTTGATGTCTCATGAAGTCATTTGGAAGTTTCCAAATTTTCCTTAAACAATTTCCAATTCTAAGATTTAATTCTTGTGAATGGAAATTGTTGTCAACAAATTCTTAGCCTTAAAACTTGTGATCATCCTCTGAAAATATTTTTCCTGTCACCTTGACCATCTCAGCTACCTCCCTGAAAATTTTCACAATTTTTAGATTTTGTTTGCTATTTCAAATGGCCAAGTCAAACCAGTTTGGAAATCTGGTCAAACCCCTGGACAGCAGCTTGTGAATTTTATTGGGAGAACTCTATTGCATGAAAATTCCTGGAAAAATTACACAAGGTTTTCCTCTGTCCCAGGAAGCTCCCATAAAAATTTCAGAATTTTTGGAGCTCTGGAGCTACCTCTAAAAATTCCCCAAACCTTCTCTGCCTTTTTTCAAATCTGGAATCACTGTTTGTTGGGCTCGGACCCGACTCTGGCTCGAGTCCGACCACGCCGCTTGGTTCAGCCGCACCGCCTAGCTGCATCGCGCGAGCCCGATCATCCTCGACCGTCCGATGCAAATCATGTGTCTCGTGCGCCTGAAACAATCGGACCGTCCTATTGCACCAGTGGATCTCGACCGTCCATTTTAGATCAAACGGTCGGCATCTTTCCGATCGAGTCGAACCAGTTAGTTGAACCGCACCAGACCCCGACTTGCGCCGCTTCACCACCGTCGCTGACGTGTGGGTCCCTCTTGTCAGGTTCTTCCTCGCCGACTCCGCTGCCTACCGGAGCTCGCTGGCGCTCGCGCATGCGTGCCACGCACTCGTTCTTCGCCACTCGGGACGCGTGTTCGCCTCCGAGGATCGCCGAGTCCATCTACCTCCTAGGGTCATCCATTCTTCCTCGCGTTCATTCGTGCCTTCTCGCCCATTTCTTAGTTTCGTGGGAGAAGAAGGAGGTAGCGCCACCACCTCATCGCCGCCGTGCTTCCGCAACCCCGCCTCGACTTCCTTGTTCAACGCCGCCTCCATTTTGCCCGGCCGGATCATTGGCGCTGCGGGTGGCCGGCGACTTCTTCGTCTCCAACTCCGGTTGCTGCGGCCCCGCGAGCTCGTTTGTGTTCCAGTGAGTCTCTTACCTCAACGTCTGATCCCTTAGGATCGCACTGATCCACTGAATCTAATGGTGGCTTCATTTTCATCTTTGGTGCATCGTGGAGGACGTGCGACCGATTCTTCTCCGAGCTCGGTGTTTCGCCGCCGTGGTGATTCCGGCTGTCTCGGACCTCCTTCGTCGTCATCATCTTGTGCTTATTGCTCCTGGGATCAAGGCGGAGCTGAGGCGCACTTCCCGGATTCTTCTCGAAGTCCGTAGCGTCTTCTCCGCGTGAGCCGTACCTTCTTCTCCGCCTCCGTTCGCCGTCAGCTCGCCGCCGGCATCCTCGTGGGTCCGTATCACCGTCATTGGGTTCGCGAGAACACGGTGAACCTGAAGGTGTCACTCCCGAGCCCAGAGCACCTCTCCAGCTCCAGATCCTCTACCTTGCCGTCGCGGCCGCACGCGGGAACTCCGTCGAGCCGCCGGCAGCGTTAAGGTCTAACCCTCCTTGTTAGTGCTAATCATCTTTTAGTTTGTATCACTGACTTGTGGGCCCCCTTATCTTAACCGCGTTTAGAAATTTTATTTCCGGTCGTTTTATCCCTCTGAGTCCATGACATGTGGGCCCATATTACCGTTTAAGTGTTTGTGTAAACTTCGGAAATACGTTTTCTCTTTTAGGAAACGTATTTCTTTGTGCGTATATGTTAGGATTGCACTTTGTTAAGCAGAAGACGTATTCTTTGAATACGCCTTCGACGTCACCTTCGGCGGGGTTGGGTCAGGTCTGACCTGGTCAACCTTTCTCGCTCGGTCCGCTTTGTCGATGGTCAGGGGGTCATTGTCGGTAGAAAAAGGTTTAAATGCTTTAGTATTTCTGAAATGTGTTTCTGTTGCACTGTTAATTCAATTAAACTTAGAAAATGCATAACTAATTCAATTTTTCTCCAAATCGCATGAAACCAGTTCTGTTAATTTTCATTTTAGAGTTACTATTTACTAAAATTAGTTTCAACCATGTCTCTATTAGTAAAAATCTGGTTATTGATTAATTGGTGTTTTATGTATTTTCCAAATTAGAAAATTCATATCTCTTTCTATAATTGTCCAAATCCAGTAAAACCAACTTTGTAAATTTTCATTTTTAGTGTACTAATTATCAGGATAGGTTTTAGATACTGTTTCTGTTCATGAAAATTTGTTAAGTAATTAACTAGTGCTTTAATGTGTATTTTAGCTTAGAAAATTATTAGAAAATTCATCACCACTTTAAATAAGTTATTCTCTGTTTCTAAAAATGTGTTAGACCCTGCTTAGTCTGCTGTGTGAGTTTTGGTATGTTTTGTTGTTGTTGATTGATTTGAGTTTGTCGGTGTTATTTGTTCTTATTCGCTGTTTTTGTTCGATCGATAGATTGCGACGATTCTGGTATTCTCGAGAGTGATCCTCAGCAGCACATTGAGCAGCAGTCGCCAGGCAAGCAGTTTGATCATGGTTATCCCAGTATTTTAAAGTCTAATATTTTATTTCAGCTGTATGTATGTATTGCTTAATTTGTGTTAAATTGATTAGTTAAATCCGTAGCTGCATATCCTGTAGGTGAAATATTGATCTCTACTACCTGAGCCTAGGTTACTTGCTGTGATTAGAGTTCGTTGGATGAACTCTTATCACTTAGTAGGTTGCGAGTTCAATTGCTTAGCCATGCTTAGCTTCCGGTAGAATTGGGCGATCATCGACTTAGTCGATGATCTTGATCACATAAAAATTATTATTGCTGTTTTTATGTTTCAGCTTATGTTATGTTAATTACAAAATTAAAACTGAAAACAAAAATGATTTAGACGCGGGCACAATGGTAAGATGGTGTGATTCTTGGGTGTGATCGAATGGTGCAGTGTCAATTAAGGACCGAACATCTTGTGAGTGAATTTTTATCCAGGCATTTCGGCGTGCTAACCACACTAGAGTATATGGGACCTCTCTTGACCTAGTACTTTGGCGTGTATTGGCTCCGGGTCGCAGGAGGTCGCAGGAGGGATGGTGTTGGGAGCATGGTAGTTGTCCAAACGCTTTACCACGAGTGGGTAGTTGTCTTTCAGCTTTACCATGTAAGCGTATGGATTTCTATCCATACGAGCGGCTCGTAGTTAATACACAATATTGGAAAAAGTCTCAGAGGACTTAGTCTGTGCCGCATACCTTCTAAGTGTGCTTTGGCTTAAAGGCGATGCAAGTGTGGATGCAGTGGTACACCTGCAGGTTAAAAACTATTCGAATAGCCTCGTCCTAGGTGATGGACACGCTTGGGTAAGCTTTTCAAGAGTTAGACGCAACCTTTTAAATTAAAACTTGTAGGTGGTACGAACTGGGATTCGTGCTATGTTGTGGTGACTATTGGGATAGTCACTTCTAGGTGGTTACTTGTATCTATCTTTATTTTCGCAGCTTATTTCAACAAAAAATGAATTGCAAACTTGCCTTCTAAGCGTATTACATTATTGCAAATAAAGTTGGCTTTATGCAAATGAAACATATGGCCTCCACCAAATAAGCTTTGCATGTAGCATATGAACATGTCTCGCTAGTTCACACGTCGATCTTGCAGTACAAAGACAATCTTTGTACTCATCGGCTTTGCTTAATGTTTTGTTGCAGAGGAAGAAGGTGAGCCCCAAGGGCCTCACTTACGTGAGTTGTCTTTGCCGCCGTGTTTGACGACTAGGCTTGGCGGTCCGGTCGATGCCTTGTGGGTTGAAGGCACGATTGGCTTTGTTTATAGCCATCTTATGGCACTTTTGTTTCATTGTCTATCTTACGTTATTTGTGTATCTTTTGCCGGTCGGCCCCGGTCTGTAATAATCTCACTGTTGTTACTTTACGCTTAGTAGTGTAATGTTTGGACTCTATGTTTGGAATGGAGTTGATGCATAATTTTGTGGTGAGGTATGTATCCGCTTCGGGAAGTATACATATCTCGAGGCTCATTTATTTGATTTGTGATGCTAGGGCCAGGTGGTTGGCTAAGCATTACAAGCCAAATAAATTGGGGTCCTCACAAAGTTGGTATCAGAGCTATTCTGATCGTAGTAACCCAAGCATAGTCGTCCTTAGGATATTTTGGAAAGGCTTATTTTCAAAGTATAAAAAGGGTTTATGAAAACCTAGGCAGATTCTCAGGTTTTACTCCTTATCTATCTTAGCCTTCTCCTCTCATCTTACTCTAATTTGAGTTTTAAAACTTGGTTTCTCTCTTCCCTTTCAAAAGATAGTTACTACCGGTGGAATTAGTATTTGGGAGAACCATGGAAGGCTAATCTAACTAAAACTTGTGGGAATGTAAGGGTAAAATGTGTTGTAAGTCTGCTAAGTGTCTAAATTTTGTCAGTTGGCTTTGTGACTTGAAGTTTTGCATTTATTTCGTGCTGTTTTCAAACTGTTTTTGATTTATCGATTTCTTGCTCTCGATCTATCACTAACCTATCTTAGTGAAACAGGATGGCCGGAGAACTCGTGGCGATCACCGGTGGTCATGATGAGGAGCTTCCCCTCCTCCGACTATGGTGAGGTTCTCGCCGCATCGAGCGAAACCGCATGGATCGACGCGCATTTTGGAGGTTATTGCTAGGAATACCTCCACTCTGCCGGTGCCTCCGGATCCGGAGGTGGCGGGCATCGATTTCGCGGGGACTTGCGAGTTCCTCCGCACGCAGCCGCCGACTTTCTCCGCTCGAGGACCTCTCGATGCGGATGATTGGTGCGCACGGTTGAGCGAAGCTCAACATCGCCGATGCCGTGCCCAGGAGAAGGCACTTTTCGCGCCCCACCGCCTTGAGGGCGCAAAGACTCATGGTGGGAGAACTACCTCGCCATGCGACTGCGGGCCATGTAGTCACACGGGAGGAGTTCGGATCGCTTTCGTCGGGCTCACATCCCGATGGCCTGATGAAGTCAAGAAGAAGGAGTTTCGCGCTCAAACAGGCGCAAATGCGTGATTTGAGTATCTATACGAGTTTAATCACCGCTCGTTATGCTCGGGTGAGGTGGCCTCGAGATGAGGCTAGCAGGAGAAGTTTATGGATGGCTTGTCCGAGGAGCCGCGGGGACGGTGCCGTCTATTGTGGACTCCCGACTTTCGTGCCTTGGTGGATAAGGCCATTGTTGCCGAGCACAAGGCAAAGGCGCTGGGTGAGTCCGCAAGCGCAAATGGGAGGCCCATCGACCGCACAGCCGGCCTCACTGCGTCCTCGGTGGGCGGCACCGAGGCCCGTTCTTTGCTACACCAAAGACCGAGGCCATCTCGCACCGCCTCGCCCACCGCAGCCGTGTTTTGACCACGTGCGCCGCGATCCAAGAATGAGTGGCCTCCGCAATCCGGCGGCTGAGGTTACTTGTTTCCGCTGCCACAACAAGGGCCACTACGCCAAAGCTTGCCCTTAGAGTGTTGGAGCAGCCCCTCGTCCTAATGGAGGACGCGGGCAGGGAAGTGGTCACCCACCTGACCAGAAGATCATCCAGAAGGCTCAGGGTGCGAGCAGCGGTCGAGTCAACCATCTTTCAGCTGAGGAGGCTCAGGAGGCGCCAGATGTCGTGATGGGTACACTTCTTGTCAATTATCGTCCTGCTGCAGTATTATTTGATTCTGGAGCATTGCATTCTTTTATTTCAAGATCATTTGCTGCTGCTAGTGGTCTTCACTGTGTTCCTTTGGGAGTTCCTTTGCTCATTCGCTCTCCGGGGTCGGAAATGAGAGCTGATTTAGAATGTCGGGATGTTCCTATTGAAGTCAAAGGAGTGGGATTCTTGGCAAATCTCATCCTGCTCAACTCAGCAAGTCTGGATGTAATTCTTGGTATGGATTGGTTGTCCCAACACTTGGGACAGATCGATTGTGCCAAGAAGATGGTTTTCCTCACCAACCTTTCCGGCGAACAGGTTGGCTTTTCCCCGCAGCTGCAAGGGTCACACCTTTGTGCACTTGTAGCAAAGCCAGCTTTGAAGATTCAGGAGGTTCCCACCATTTGTGATTTTGAGGATGTTTTTCCTGATGATTTACCTGGGATGCCTCCGGTTCGAGATCTGGAGTTTGTCATTGAGTTGCTACCAGTCGCCCCTATCTCTAAGGCGCCAGATCGGATGCCTCCCAATGAGTTAGAAGAATTGAAGAAGCAGCTTAGTGAGCTCCAAGCAAAGGGTTTCATCCGTCCCAGTTCATCTCCTTGGGGTTGTCCGGTGATCTTTGTGAAGAAGAAGGACAAGATTTTGCACATGTGTGTTGATTACCGTCCGCTCAATGAGGTGACGGTGAAGAACAAATATCCTCTGCCCCGCATTGATGATCTTTTTGACCAGTTGTCTGGAGCTCAGGTGTTCTCCAAGATTGATCTGAGATTGGGATATCATCAAGTCTGGATCAGGACTGAGGATATTCCGAAGACGGCTTTCACTACTCGCTATGGTCTTTACGAGTATACCGTCATGTCTTTCGGCTTAACCAATGCTCCAGCTTATTTCATGAACCTCATGAACTCGGTATTCATGGAATATTTGGATAAGTTCGTGGTGGTGTTTATTGATGATATTCTTATCTATTCCAAGACTGAAGAAGAGCATGCTGAGCATCTGAAGATTGTTTTGGGCAAATTGCGGGAGCACCAGCTGTATGCGAAATTCAGCAAATGCTAGTTCTGGTTGAAGGAAGTGGCATTCTTGGGCCATGTTCTTTCACAGAGGCGAGTCGTGGATCCCAAAGAAGGTCGGCGATGTTCTATCTTGGGGTCGGCCAAGTCGATCCATCGATGTGCGGAGTTTTCGCTTTAGCGGGCTACTACCGCCGCTTTATCGAGAACTTCTCCAAGATCGCAATGCCGATGACTGAATTGCTCAAGAAGGACAAGAAGTTCGTGTGGTCCTCTGCTTGTGACAAGAGTTTTCAGGAGCTCAAGCGGCGTTTGACTTCAGCTCCAGTTCTTACTCTTCTTGATGTCCACAAGAGTTTCGATATTTATTGCGATGCCTCTCGTCAGGGACTCGGGTGTGTTCTTATGCAAGGAGGCAAGGCAGTTGCCTATGCATCCAGGCAGTTGAGACCTCACGAGCTCAACTATCCCACCCATGATTTAGAGCTTGCTGCAGTGGTTCATGCACTCAAGATTTGGCGGCATTATCGATCAGAATCACGTGAGGTGTATTCCGATCACAAGAGCTTGAAATATTTGTTCACCCAGCCAGATCTGAACCTCAGGCAGAAGAGATAGTTGGAATTGATTAAAGATTATGACATGGGTATTCAGTATCATCCTGGCAAGGCCAATGTGGTTGCTGATGCACTTAGCCGAAAGGTGTATTGCAATACTTTGATGATCCAAGAGCAGCAACCGGCACTTCTTGCAGAATTTCAGCGTCTCAACTTGGGTTTGGTTGAGCATGGTTCCCTCGCTGCCTTGTGTGGGCTCCCCGGGTTATTGGAAATGTACTTAATTAAATTCATACAGTAACATGATTATTAATGAAGGAACAGTATTGTCCCTCAATTAAAGATCATGCTAAAGGTATAAATTCAATAAGTAACAATTCCAATAAACAGGGTCCCCGGATATATATATATCCCACAATGGTTCCCAGGATCAACGACCATTGCATATATATATATCCTTCAACAACATTGCATCATACACATACAAGTCATACATTGGCATAATTAAACATAAGTTTACATCATTCGGTTTAGTACTACAATATTAAGTGACTTGGTCACTTCAAGAGTTAACAGCGGAAGCAAAAACAAAATATTAAAATCCACCAATGGCCTCATCCACCCGCAGGCAATTGCGTGGAGGAAAGAAGTAGCGTTACTCGTTAGCGCCACCGATCGGCGCTAACGGGTACTTCATAAAGGAAACCGTCTCACCGCAACAATAGGTGATAGCACCTTGAGTACGGAAGGTACTCAAAGAAGTCTTACACAAACTAATTAAAGAAAGTGGTTATTAGAGTCTATTCAAAGGAGTAGAGTTTTTACATGCATAAGGTTACAACAGAAGGTATAAAGGTTCAAGTTTGCATAAAGCGATACATCTTAACCTACAAAGGCTAACTTTTGATAAAGCAATTTAATAAATCAAAGTTTGCTTAGAACGATAAGTAAATGACATAAAAGTAATAGTACGTTGCATGATTCCCTCATGCAAACGAAAATAAACCCAAACCAGATTTTTGAAAATCAAAACTTCTATACAGTGACATCAATTCAAGTTATCGTCCATGACCGTGGACACGGCTATTGAAGCAGTTTATACCCTCGCAGGTGTACATCTTTACCCACATGACTTAGCTAGCCGTTGCCTTGGATGCCTCCGAATGATGACATACTTCCTTTGGTATGCCGACCGAGAAACTAAGATTTGGTATTTTTCAACAAGCTAACACTATTGAGTTGGACCCCATGTGTGAACCGATCCCGCTTAAACAACGATCGATAGCATCCGCTAAGGGCACACATGTTGCGTCGAGAATACCGATCCAAACAATTTAATGCGAATTGGGTTCCCTACCCATAGTAGAATGCTATCGGCACCATTAAGGTATCGATATGCGACGAGGCACATATACGCCTCACCCTCCTAAGAACATTTGATCTCGACATACAAGCTCACATGGCATAAAACGCAGTCCTGCACTGAGCATCTATGCCATACAAGGTCAATACACATATCCTTACTCTCCTGTTTCCAACTCAATAGTCTTAACATTTTACTTAACCAAACAAATACCATACACCGCATGTGGAAGTACGTGGGGACTTGAACTGAATAGTCGAGTTCGGTCCTTAATTAACCCGGACAAGTCCACCACAAACCCAATCTCGTGCACAAAAGCACCATCACTAGCTTCCTCTTGTCCGGATCAATTTGAATTTCAAATACAAGACTGATTTAAAGAAACTGGACAAAGAGTTTAAAATAACAATAGTTCGATTGTGATTCCCATGTTTGACAAGATATGCTTGTCAAACTCTAAAATCTCTAGATCGCATGTCTAAGCTAAAACTAAAAATATAGCTTATGATATACAGTACTATGCTAGGGTTAAGTGTATGGTGACAATTGAGGTAATCCATCATGTTTGGTCATAGCTAACTACTAACAGATCACATTTTGTATTTTCGGAAAAATAGCATGCACAGACATCACTGGATTTGTAAAAGCTATTGTACAAAATTTGGGATCAATATGGTGCAAAGAGGATGCTTGCCTTGGTAGTAGTATACATTGCGAGTTGCATCGTTTCGAGGTAGATTCAAAACTTCAAATGAACCAGATTCTATAGAAAGCAAATAAATCCAATAAATGCCAAATCGTGAGAAGCTCAAAATGAAGGAAGCGGCATGATCAATTTGGAAATGCATGATTACAGTATGTTTAAGCCATAACTACCCATAATAATGATATTAACCCATTATATAGCTTACTGTTTTCAAAAGACAGAAACTAGAGTTTAGTGCAAAGTTCAGTTTTGTGTTTTAAAAGAGCCAAAAGCAGACAAAGTTGCAATTTCGGAAAAAGGAATATAGAACATGCAAAAGTTCATAAATGAAACTTAGCATGATCTTTTAGGTAATTAATATCCCAAACCAATCTTAGTCTAACCTAACTAGTTAGATCACATCAACTAAGAAGAAATTCATTTTGTCGGTAAACCGACAAAAAGAAACAGACAGATCTCAACTAGAAGTTAAAATAGATGATGACAAGAATAGAAAGATCAACTTGTCATGCTGCTAGGTTTAGTCAAAACCTAAATAAGATGGTAAGTTGACAGAAGAACCCTAGGTCTTGAAAATGACATAGAAAACCGAAAGTTATAATATCAACTTTTCGGTTTGAAGCAAGTTGAAGCTACGGATGCTTAAAAGAATGATTCACAGGAGCATCTAAGGTCCTTAAAATGCTCGGGATATCATAACTAGGGTTTTGGCTTACCAAGATAGGAAAGATACCAAGATTTCAAAACTCCAAATTGATCGACAGAGGATAAATTCGATTTAACCGCAAAAGATATCAAATCTTTAATGCAAGGTAAAACCGCTTAAGGATGGATAAGCAAAGGATAGGAGCAAAATCCCATGGCGACAAGGAAGAAAGTGAGCTTCAAATGGTCAACAATGGTCTGACTCAAAAGCTAGGGTTTATATATAAGGGAGTTGAGCTACAGACAATTGGGAAAAGTCTAGAGCTTGATGAGGTGTCCATTTAGGGCTAATTATCCCAAAAATTAGTTGCAAAAACTTTGGGGATAAACCTCTCCTTGATTTCAGAGAGAGTTGCGCCAGAGAGACGAGGAAGATGATAAGAATCATCGACATGTGGGTCCCACTGCGATCCACGACAGCGTAGCGCTACCACAAAGGCTCAAGCGAATGTCACCGTCCGATTGGAAATGGGGTTGTGATAAATAGAGATTAAATGATTTGAATCGGTACGATTAATATGGACCGCACGATCTAGATCGGTTGATCGAGATCTAATCGAAATCCCGAAGGGTCGCGGGCTCGCTTTCAAAGAGAGACGTTGGATTAAAATCCAACGATCGATTAAAGGATACACGTCGCCCCGTTTAGATGCGATGGCACAACACCGTTGGATTTGATTTCTACGGTCGGGATGGAAAATTGAACCGGATGGTCCGATTGCATACACTCATGTGGACCTTACGATTGAAATCCAACGATCCACCGATTTTGGGCTTTAAAGGCCCACGATCAAAAGGAGCGTCGAGGATTGAAATCCAAAGGCCCGCATAAACGCGCCTCGATTTCAAATTGGAATAAGCGACGCCGTTAGATCAATAATGAATGGTCTGCGATCGTGAGGATCCGAGTCGTCCGAATGCATACACCAATCGGACCACACGATGAAGATCCAATGGCCCAGGTGCGGGCTTTATAACACGCGAAAAAGGAAAAGCCGAGGATTTGAATCTAACGGCTCGGATAAAAGCGCCTTTAAGTTTAAAACGAAAGGGTGCGTTTGTTGGATCGAGAATGAACGGTGGAGATTGAAAAGGGATCGGAGTTGTCCGGTGCACACATCGATCTCGCTCGTTAGATCAAGATCCAACGGCGGAGATTAAGTGATGAGGCATCCCTAACACTTATACATCTTTCCCTATTGGTGGTCATACACATACCGAGGTGGGCGCCATACATGACGCTACAAATAATTCAAGTATGTATGCATATTGGTCCACCGACGAGCAAGAGCTAAACTTCTAAATCAACAGTGCTTTTGTTTCTTAATGAATCTTCTATTGTCATTGATGAGAATTGGGTATTACCTCATGCAAATGTTTTGTGCATTCTTAGGTTTGAATATTGTGAAGCCTTTGGAGGAGAGGAGGCGGAACAAATTCATGGAGAAGAAACACATGTGGCCAACAAGGGTTACATTGGCATCAAAAGAAGCATCAAGTGTATCGAACAAATTCGCAAGCTAAGAGAAGGAAAGCTCACAATACAAGGGGAACCGAGAGGAGACTAGTTTAAATTTCCAAATTAAAGTAGGACATTTTTTTGAATCGACATTGTTCACGTGAGCGAGAATCGGACTCGGACATCGTAGCAATGAGCAAAGTGTCGGACTCGGATTCTTGAGCACTCTGCCATTGTTCATCCGAGTTTTGTGCTTGCGTGGGAGGCTATATAAACCCCCATGGCCGCACTATAGAGCGAGACCGGTTTATGCATAAGATTGAAACATAGCTATTGCTTGTTCTTTCGACACCGAGTTCATGCGAGGACTTTGAGAGAGAATTAGGCGATCCATTTGTTTTGTTACGCAATCCAAGGTCAAGCCGCTCGCTCCATTGGGAATTGGGGACTTGGCGTTAAATGCGCTCGTGGTCTCGCGACGAACAACTACCCGTGTGTTTTGGGCGTATTCCAGAAGAGTTGAGGGTTCGTGCATGGCGCGAGTGTTCAATTAGCGACATCGTCTACTTTGCATCAACTATCCACGGTTCCTCATCGAGAAGATCGGGCCTCCCGTATCATATGGTATCGATTCTAGGTTTACTCGGTGAGAATTTCTTTACCGTAGTTAGATTCGTTTTCTATCCTATCGTCCAATAAACCAAAATTGCAATACCAAAACCGTAGTTTAATCTGTTATTTCTTGTGCGTTTAGTTAAGTTTTCATCCATTAGAGTTTTTGTTTTTAGTCTTGATCCATGTGTTCCTTTTTGTTGCTTAATCGTTGTGTTCACATAAACCGTACTCAAATTGCTGATTGAACTCCTCAATTAGCACCCAAAAAGAGATAGTCGACCAAACACTTTGGGTTTCTTGAGCTTCACTTATATTCTTTCATCCTTGAGACTAGCTTTTGTACATTGCACTAGGGCTGTTCTTTGGTTTATTTACACGTTGTTGAATTGTGAGACTTGTGCAATCAAGAGGAGCAAACCCTATTTCGCCATTGCAATAAGAAAAGAGGAAAAGGCATTACAAGAAAAAGCCACGGCTTGAAAAGGTATTAAAAAAACAAAAGATCAAACCGCAAATACTAGTACCAAATTTTTCCTTTCGGTTTCCTTAATAGCCAAGGGCGAAGAGCTTTGTTCATGCGGTTTTGAGAAAAAAACAAACAAAAGGGGTGGCGAAATTGGGAAGAGTAAACCTTAGTCCACAATTTCATATTGTGTATTTAATCTATTTGAGCAATCTTGTGCCCTAACATTGATATCTTTGCAATTGGCTAGCGTCTCTCATAGTACTTGGTGCAAAAACGAGCTAGTTTTCATCTCAATTTCAGTTTGTCTATCACTAGCTCATTCCTTTGTTTGCATTAAGTCACATTTATCTTTGTTTGTGCGTTCATACACTTCGCTTAAACCTTTTGGATCAGCACATAGGCAAAATACTCTAGCTTGGATCATTACTTAGCTTTACAATACCTTGAATATCAGATTGCATAGGATATACACATATCTGTCCGAGCTCCACCTACACCCGTTTGTGTACTCCCTTGCTCTTGGTTACGCTCATACATTACCGGGTTAAGGTCGCTCGCTGTCACAACTGTCGATTTGCCGTCCTTGATTCACTTTGGAACGGTAAGCTTGTCTTGTTTTCAGGACAGTGAGTTGCGAGCGTAGTAGAGAGCGCTTTTGTTTTACTAACCCAGATATAACCTCGTTTCTTGTTTGTGAGTTGTTGCCATGTCGTCACGAGGAGGATTCACCTAATCCAGAGGCACGGTTCACGTGGACGAGTACACTCGGTGCGCGAGATCTTTGCAAAAACAACTTCAAGATGGTCACAATGGCGTGCGCGATGAACTCGGGAAGTTCGATCGGGTGAACACCCTCGGGAGGAGGTCACACAATTGCGCACGCCATCAACCATAACTTCACGGAGCTACGCGCCATGTTCGCACAACACAATCTTCGTGGGGTGCAAGTCGATGACACGAGTGTGCACGGCCCTCGGCCGTTTTGCACAATGAGACCGAGGATGAGCGTGCTATTCGTGTGGATGAGGAGCGACGACAGCGGCAGGCGCGTCGCATGGCGGTGCCGCCAAACGTTGGGATGGCAGCCGCGGCACGCCCTCAGGCTCATGGGCGTGGCCGAGGCAACGGCGGCGTGGTGGAGGCGCACACGTGGTGTCCACGGAGGAGGTGTGCATCGTGCACCTCGTAGCATGGCTGATGAGGCCGAGCAATGGGATGACGATTTCCCCGTCGACGACTACGATGACCGACAGCGCCACCATCGCAACAACGTGCAGCGTCGACACGACGCCGATGATTTTGTCGCTAAGCCCAAATTTACTCTTCCTATATTTTTAGGTGGTACGGATGTGGAGCAATACCTCACTTGGGAGTGAAGGTGGATAAGTTGTTTCAATGAACAACTATTCCAATGAGAAGAAGTCGTTGCTTGCTTCCAATGGCTTGGATGATTATGCTACACATTGGTGGGAGCGATTCATTAAATAGCGCATGGAGCGCCATGAGTTGCCGACATCACCGGGAGCAGATGAAGCAAAGATTTGCGGGCACACTTTGTACCTCGCCACTACAAGCGCCACTATTTGAGAAGTTGATGAAGTGCGACAAGGTATGAGGTCAATTGATGAATATCATAAGGAGATGGAAACTATCATGATACATGCGGATGTCCGAGAATGAAGAATGCACCATGGCGAGATTTCTAGTGGCATGAATCATGTCAAGCGCATTGTCAATCACCATCCCTATAATGATATGATTGAGTTCTTTGCGCCAAGCACGGCGGCCGAGCGAAGTGATTGAAGATGCACGGTTCACGCCTGCTCACGCCCTTCGGCCATCCAGACAGCCATATAACAACGGCCACCAAACAAGAGCACTCCGTGGAAGCAATTCGGCAATGCGCATTCCGCAAGTAAGAAGTCGAGAGTACACAAAGACCGGCGCCGACTGCGGCGCCCCGCTAGTGTGACCTCGCCTATGGGGTCAACGGGACGCTCACGTGACATCATTTGCCACAAGTGCAAGGGTGTTGGCCATTTTCGAGGGATCGCCCAAATGTCGAACTATGCTTATCACCGAGGATGGCGGTTATGTTTCACTAGTGATGACGAAGTCGCCGATGCGCAACCGGCCTTGCACACCGATGACATAGAACAATGTGAGTGCGATCCGAGTTTCCTAACACCGAGCAAGATTCCATTGTTTGCACGCCCAAGGTGCTTAGTGTGATGCCATCGCCGTCACTCGAACGGTGCAATTTGTTTGCACTTGGGCGAAGCTTGATAAGGGTAAGGTCCGCAAAGTGATCATTGATGGCGGAAGTTGTCACAATTTGGCTAGCAAGGATATGTGTCATAAGTTGGGTTTGAAGTACTTGCCGATCCACGCCCTTATCATGTGCAATGGTTGAGCGACAAAGAGGAAGTGAAGGTGAACTATATGGTGCGAGTGACGCTTATTGGGAAGTACACCGACACCGTGGATCGCGATGTTGTGCCTATGACGGTGTGTCACTTGCTCTTGGGACGCCATGGCAATATGACCGCTCTCATTGCTCATTATGGGCGTACAAATCGCTACACATTTCGATGGAATAATATGGATATCATCTTGAAGCCCCTTACACCGCAAATGATTGTGAATTCTTCAATGCGTAAAATTGAGATGCACGTTGAGGCGCCAAAGAGCGAGAGAAGAATTTAGTGATGTTAGCCACCAAATCGAAATGAGAGAATTCAAATAAGATCCCAATTTGGTGCACTTTGTACTATTGTACAAAGACGCCTTGCTTTCGACTAACGACTTGTCTTCTCTTCCTAGTGGTGTTGCTTGTGTTTTGCAGACTTGACGTCTTTCCAAACGAGGTACCGGTGGGCTACCACCAATTCGTGGGATAGAACATAAGATCGACTTGATTCCAAGAGCTGCCGCGAACCGACCACCGCATCGCACCAATCCCGAGGAAACAAAGGAAATTGAAACAAGTACAAGAGCTTCTCTCCAAAGGGTATGTACGTGAAAGCTTAAGCCCTTGTGCTGTTCTGTTATTTTAGTTCCTAAGAAAGATGGTTCATGGCGATGTGCGAGATTGTCGAGCGATTAATAATATCACAATTCGATATCGTCATCCTATACCTCGCTTAGATGATATGCTAGACGAATTGAGTGGTGTTGTTATTTTTCTAAGATAGATTTTGCGTGATGGTTACCATCAAATTAGGATGCATGAAGGGATGAGTGGAAAACAGCATTTAAAACAAAATTTGGGTTGTATGAGTGGTTAGTCATGCCTTTTGGTTTAACTAATGCACCTAGTACATTCATGCGCTTCATGAATCATGTTTTAAGGCATTTGATTGGTAAATTTGTGGTTGTGTACTTTGATGATGTTCGATTTACAATGATGAATCAACACATAGACCATCTTAGACAAGTTCTACAAGTGTTGCGTGAAGCTAGGTTATTCTGAAACTTAGAGAAGTGCACCTTTTGCAAAGATCGTGTCATCTTTTGGGCTATGTTGTTTCGCATTGTGGAGTTGAAGTAGATGAGTCTAAAATTGAAGCGATTAAAAATTGGCCAACTCCTCGTGAATGTAAGTCGATTAGGAGCTTTCATGGTCTCATTGGTTTTTATCGGCGCTTTGTGAAGGATTTTAGCACCATAGCTGCGCCTTTGAATGAACTTACTAAAAAGGGTGTTGAATTTGTGTGGGGTAGCGCAAGACAATGCTTTTGTCGAACTTAAGAAACGCTGATCAAGCACCGTTGCTTGTTTTACCCGATTTCACTAAAATTTTGAAATTGAGTGTGATGCTAGTGGATTGGGTATTGGCGGTGTTTTAATGCAAGAGGGTAGACCGGTAGCTTATTTTAGTGAGAAACTAAATGGTGCTCAATTGAATTATCCGGTCTATGACAAAGAGCTTTATGCTTTAGTGCGTGCGTTAGAAACTTGGCAACACTATTTATGGCCTAAAGAGTTTATTATTCATTCGATCATGAGGCATTAAAGTATTTAAAGGGCCAACAAACTCGAACCGTAGACATGCCAAATGGGTCGAATTCATTGAGTCGTTTCCTTACATTGTAAAATATAAGAAGGGAAAGGAAAATGTGGTAGCCGATGCTCTCTCTAGGAAAAGTGTGCTTTTAACTCAATTAGGAGTGCAAGTTCTGGTTTAGAGAGTTTGCGTGATTTCTATGCTCATGACCATGATTTTTCCGTTCCTTATGCACATTGCAAAGAGGGGAAAGGTGGGATAAATTTCACATCCATGATGGGTTTTGTTTCGCAATAACAAATTATGCGTTCGCACTCCTCCGTGCATTTGCTATTACCGCAGAATCACATGCGGGTGGGTTGATGGGACATTTTGGACGTGAGAAGACGTTATCTATGCCGAGCGATCACTTTTATTGGCCTAAGATGAGGCGAGATGTAGAGAGGTATGTGCAACGATGCATTACTTGCCACAAAGCAAAATCAAAATTGAATCCACACGGTTTGTATACCCTCACTGCTCCCAATGCACCATGGGAGGATATTAGTATGGATTTTGTTTTAGGATTAACTAGAACTAAGAGGGCGAGTGATTCTGTTTTTGTCGTTGTGGATCGCTTTTTCAAAGATGGCACACTTTATTCCGTGCCACAAGAGCGACGATGCGTCGCATATTGCTAACTTGTTTTTCAGGGAGATCGTGAGGCTACATGGCGTGCCACGCACTATTGTGTCGATCGTGACGTGAAGTTCATGAGCTACTTTTGGAAGACACTTTGGGGTAAAGCGGGGACGAAGTTGTTATTCAAAGACGACTTGTCATCCCCAAACCGATGGTCAAACGGAGGTGGTGAACCGCACACTTTCGATGCTACCGGACCATGATCTAGAAGAATCTGCGCGAGTGGGAGGATTGTTTGCCGCACGTGGAATTCGCTATAATCGGTCGTGCACTCCACTACGCAGATTGTGTCCTTTGAGGTGGTGTATGGTTTCAAACCCTTTACGCGCTTGATTTCTTCGCCACTTCCAAGTCAACACCGTGTTCATATGGAGGCATCCAAGCGGTGAGTATGTGAAGAAATTGCATCTCAAAACAAAAGAGGAGATAGAGCGCAAGGTCAAGTCCTATCTTTGAGAAGGCGAATAAGAAACGAAGAAGATGATTTTTCAACCGGTGATTTGGTTTGGGTGCACTACCGCAAGGATCGTTTTCGTAACGCGCAAGTCTAAATTGCTGCCACGAGGTGATGGACCTTTCAAGGTCCTTGAGAAGATCAACGACAATGCCTACAAGATAGAGCTTTCCGGCGATGACTATGGCGTGAGCTCTACTTTCAATGTTGCTGATTTATCACCTTTCTTTGGTGGTGATGATCTAGCGTCGAGGACGACGCCTTTTCAAGAGGGGAGGATGATGAGGGCATCCCTAACACTTATACATCTTTCCCTATTGGTGGTCATACACATGCGAGGTGGGACGCCATACATGACGCTACAAATAATTCAAGTACAGTAGTGCATATTGGTCCACTGACGAGAGCAAGAGCTAAACTTCTAAATCAACAGGTGCTTTTGTTTCTTAATGAATCTTCTATTGTCATTGATGAGAATTGGGTATTACCTCATGCAAATGAATTGTGCATTCTTAGGTTTGAATATTGTGAAGCCTTTGGAGGAGAGGAGGCGGGAACAAATTCATGGAGAAGAAACACATGTGGCCAACAAGGGTTACATTGGCATCAAAAGAAGCATCAAGTGTATCGAACAAATTCGCGCAAGCTAAGAGAAGGAAAGCTCACAATACAAGGGGAACCGAGAGGAGACTAGTTTAAATTTCCAAATTAAAGTAGGGCATTTTTTTGAATCGGACATCGTTCACGTGAGCGATGTCGGACTCGAGATCTTGTAGCAATGAGCAGTGTCGGACTCGGATTATCAGAGCACTCTGCCATCGTTCATCCGAAGTTTTGTGCTTGCGTGGGAGGCTATATAAACCCCCATGGCGCACCATAGAGGCGCACCGGTTTATGCATAAGATTGAAACATAGCTATTGCTTGTTCTTTCGACACCGAGTTCATGCGAGGACTTTGAGAGAGAATTAGGCGATACATTTGTTTTGTTACGCAATCCAAGGTCAAGCCGTCGTTCCATTGGGAATTGGGGACTTGGCGTTCGTCGTTCGTGGTCTCGCGACGAACAACTACTCGGTGTGCTTTGGGCGTATTCCGAAGAGTTGAGGGTTCGTGCATTGGCGCGAGTGTTCAGCTAGCGACATCGTCTACTTCGCATCAACTATCCACGGTTCCTCACTGAGAAGATCGGGCCTCCCCCCGTATCATTAAGATGCACACGTGGACAGCTCGCGGGGTGTTATAGCTTCGCCCGTTCGATTGAAGATCAACGGCTCATATCACGCGTGGAGTTTTGGGCTTGCGCCCGAACGTGACCGAGCCAGACCAATTGCACTGGGTTGGACCCAACCACATGAGACCGAGTCGCTACAGTGCAAGGGTTTAGGTTTAGACCGGTTTAGTTGACCAAACCTTATTCAAATATTTAAAAGGTTTGACTGGGCTTTTAAAAATAGCAAATAAATTTATAAAATCATGAAATTTTTATCGAAGCTTGGGATAACATATTTCCCAGATAAATTTTATAAACCACATTTTCACTTTGTAAAATACATAAATATTTATTTCAGGTAGAAAATATTTATTTAAAGACAATAAATTTTCTTTAAGCCCAAATAATTTCTAAAATGCAACAAAAATATTTTCACCAAGATAATTTATCTAGGCTTTAATAAAAATACTTCCCACTCATAATACAAGTTTTATCTTGTATTCCTTTAAGACTTCAAATGGTTCTTTAGGGTTTTGGCTAAAAGGAAGGTTTTAATTTGTAACATGTGCCTAAAGTGTAGAAATGAGCAGTAATGCTATGAGCAAGACCTCATTCTGTTCATAAAGCATTTTATTACTGTTTATAAACTTGGGGCTGTTACAAACCTACCCCCTTAAGAAAATCTCGTCCCCGAGATTTGGAACAAGTTAGGGATTAGGAAGAAGTGAAGTGAAAATGATTTATGAGGAAATTCAACATCTGTTGTCTTGATTTCCTTCAAGGATAACAAAGAAGAATTTTACATAACAACATAGTGTTATTATTACATCTTTGTTTACACTGCTTTGTTTAAACTTTCCTTTCTTGATCCAAAGGAAAGTACTAAACAACAAAAAGATGGGGTGCTCAATCTGCATCAGATCTTCGCGCTCCCAAGTGGCTTCATCCTCAGTATGTCGGGCCATATCGCATCATCAAGAAAGTGGGAGCTGTTGCATACAAGTTGGAATTGCCAGCTACACTCGAGGGAGTGCATGATGTTTTCCATGTATCGCAATTGAAGAAGTGCCTCCGTGTTACGGTTGAGGAAACGCCATTGGAAAATATCGATGTGCAGGAAGATCTGTCCTATCGTGAGCGCCCCGTTCGTATCCTCGAAGAAGCTGAACGCAGAGCGAGGAACCGTGTGATCAAGTTCCTTAGAGTTCAGTGGTCGAATCACCCGAGGATGAAGCCACTTGGGAGCGGGAAGATCGCTCTCGTGCGGACTACCCGTCCTTCTTCTCCCAGTAATTAGAATCTCGGGTGAGATTCTGTAAGTGGGGAGATTTGTAACAGCCCTAAGTTAGGGTTTGTATTTCAAATGTAAAATTTTGAGGAGAAATAAAAACTTTTGATGTCTCATGAAGTCATTTGGAAGTTTCCAAATTTTCCTTAAACAATTTCCAATTCTAAGATTTAATTCTTGTGAATGGAAATTGTTGTCAACAAATTCTTAGCCTTAAAACTTCTGATCATCCTCTGAAAATATTTTTCCTGTCACCTTGACCATCTCAGCTACCTCCCTGAAAATTTTTACAATTTTTAGATTTTGTTTGCTATTTCAAATGGCCAAGTCAAACCAGTTTGGAAATCTGGTCAACCCCTGGACAGCAGCTTGTGAATTTTATTGGGAGAAATCTAATGCATGAAAATTCCTGGAAACATTACACAAGGTTTTCCTCTGTCCCAGGAAGCTCACATAAAAATTTCAGAATTTTTGGAGCTCTGGAGCTACCTCTAAAAATTCCCCAAACCTTCTCTGCCTTCTTTCAAATCTGGAATCACTGTTTGTTGGGCTCGGACCCGACTCTGGCTCGAGTCCGACCACACCGCTTGGTTCAGCCGCACCGCCTAGCTGCATCGCGCGAGCCCGATCATCCTCGACCGTCCGATGCAAATCATGTGGCTCGTGCGCCTGAAACAATCGGACCGTCCTATTGCACCAGTGGATCTCGACCGTCCATTCTAGATCAAACGGTCGGCATCTTTCCGATCGAGTCGAACCAGTTAGTTGAACCGCACCAGACCCCGACTCGCGCCGCTTCACCACCGTCGCTGACGTGTGGGTCCCTCTTGTCAGGTTCTTCCTCGCCGACTCCGCTGCCTACCGGAGCTCGCTGGCGCTCGCGCATGCGTGCCACGCAGCTCGTCGCTGCCACTCCGGGGACGCGTGTCTGCCTCCAGAGGATCGCCTGGAGTCCATCTACCTCCTAGGGTCATCCATTCTTCCTCGCGTTCATTCTCGTGCCTTCTCCGCCCATTTCTTAGTTTCGGCCGGAGAAGAAGGTGGGGGTAGCGCCACCACCTCACTGCCGCTCGTGCTTCCGCAACCCCGCCTCCGACTTCCTTGTTCAACGCCGCCTCCATTTTGCCCAGCCCGGATCATTGGCGTGCTCTGGGTCGCCGGGGCGACTTCTTCGTCTCCAACTCGGTTCTCGCGCCCCGCGAGCTCGTTTGTATTCCAGTGAGTCTCTTACCTCAACGTCTGATCCCTTAGGATCGCACTGATCCACTGAATCTAATGGTGGCTTCATTTTCATCTTTGGTGCATCGTGGAGGACGTGCGACCGATTCTTCTCCGAGCACGGTGTTTCGCCGCCGTGGTGATTCCGGCTGTCTCGGACCTCCTTCGTCGTCCTCATCTTGTGCTTATTGATCCTGGGATCAAGGCGGAGCTGAGGCGCACCTCCCGGATTCTTCTCGAAGTCTGTAGCATCTTCTCCGCGTGAGCCGTACCTTCTTCTCCGCCTCCATTCGCCGTCAGCTCGCCGCCGGCATCCTCGAGGGTCCGTATAGCCGTCATCGGGTTCGCGAGAACACGGTGAACCTGAAGGTGTCACTCCCGAGCCCAGAGCACCTCTCCAGCTCCAGATCCTCCACCTTGCCGTCGCGGCCGCGCGCGGGAACTCCGTCAAGCCGCCGGCAGTGTTAAGGTCTAACCCTCCTTGTTAGTGCTAATCATCTTTTAGTTTGTATCACTGACTTGTGGGCCCCCTTATCTTAACCGCGTTTAGAAATTTTATTTCCGGTCGTTTTATCCCTCTGAGTCCATGACATGTGGGCCCATATTACCGTTTAAGTGTTTGTGTAAACTTCGGAAATACGTTTTCTCTTTTAGGAAACGTATTTCTCTGTGCGTATATGTTAGGATTGCACTTTGTTAAGCAGAAGACGTATTCTTTGAATACGCCTTCGACGTCACCTTCGGCGGGGTTGGGTCAGGTCTGACCTGGTTAACCTTTCTCGCTCGGTCCTGCCTGTCAGTGGCTGGGGCTAGCTGGCTGTCGGTAGAAAAAGGTTTAAATGCTTTAGTATTTCTGAAATGTGTTTCTGTTGCACTTTTAATTCAATTAAACTTAGAAAATGCATAACTAATTCAATTTTTCTCCAAATCGCATGAAACCAGTTCTGTTAATTTTCATTTTAGAGTTACTATTTACTAAAATTAGTTTCAACCATGTCTCTATTAGTAAAAATCTGGTTATTGATTAATTGGTGTTTTATGTATTTTCCAAATTAGAAAATTCATATCTCTTTCTATAATTGTCCAAATCCAGTAAAACCAACTTTGTAAATTTTCATTTTTAGTGTACTAATTATCAGGATAGGTTTTAGATACTGTTTCATTCATGAAAATTTGTTAAGTAATTAACTAGTGCTTTAATGTGTATTTTAGCTTAGAAAATTATTAGAAAATTCATCACCACTTTAAATAAGTTATTCTTTGTTTCTAAAATGTGTTAGACCGCTTAGTCCATGTGTGAGTTTTGGTATGTTTTTTTGTTGTTGATTGATTTGAGTTTGTCGGTGTCATTTGTTCTTATTCGCTGTTTTTGTTCGATCGATAGATTGCGACGATTCTGGTATTCTCGAGAGTGATCCTCAGCAGCACATTGAGCAGCAGTCGCCAGGCAAGCAGTTTGATCATGGTTATCCCAGTATTTTAAAGTCTAATATTTTGTTTTAGCTGTATGTATGTGTGGATATCATGGGGATATGCTCATGATCTTAGGATGATGTGTCAATTGGCAATGACGTTGAAGGTTTGCGGAAACACGAGTTTTCGGCAAAGTTCAGGTTCTGTCAGGCCTCAGTGATCCGACCGCCTCGATGGCCGACCGCCGTGCCTCAAGTGGTACCTCGGGTGAATTGAACTAGCGGTCTGACCGGCCAGGTCGGCGGTCTGACCAATGTGGTAGCGGTCTGACCGGCGTCTGATGAGTGGTCGGACCGGCAAGTTGAGTGTCATTGGAATTTGGAGCTGGGCCAAAAATAGAGGGTGTAGGCAAGTGACGAGATTCTACTGCACTTGGTCCCATAATTTTTGGAGCCTCCAGTCAAAAGTTCTATTCGTTTTAAATTTCCAGAGAGGTTGCGGATTTCAGTGTTGAAATTTTGGCTAAGTCCTTTGGTGGCGATCCGACCGCCTTCGATTGGCGATCGGCCGTGGTGGCGTCGACCGCCAAGGTGGCGATCGACCGGTTTCACTTACGTCGTTAGCCCGTGTGGTGGCGATAGTTGCTGATTAGGTCAAGTTCATGGGTTTCATGTCATATGTGTTGCATGATGCATGTTTTGACTAACATGGGTCAAGTTGTGAAGAACTTGTTCCGATTTCGATTTTCTTGTCTATTGTTGTGCAAAGTTGCTTGGTGGTCAACGACGGTCAACGGCGAGGATGATCGGGACTAGGTTTGGACGGTGAGGTTCAAAACGATCGACGATGCGGGTGAAGTCATTGACTCAAGTATGGTGCAAGATGGACAAAGGTGACCGAACAGGCGATTCGGCGCGGACCGTTGAATCAAGCGCGCGGGGTGGTGCAAGTGCCATGGTAGTTTCGGTGGAGCCGGATGGGAGAGACTTGCCGACATGATGAGAGCCGTTGGATCAACCTACACGTGGCGGAGCAAGCAAGTGCTTCGCACAATTTGGACACGGCGCTTCAAAAGGCGTGCGTGTGTCACCTGTTTGTTTTGGGCCTTAACGGGAGCCATTAGGGAGACTCTATTAGAAACCCTAAGTGATGAGGGCATCCCTAACACTTATACATCTTTCCCTATTGGTGGTCATACACATACTGAGGTGGACGCCACACGTGACGCTACAAATAATTCAAGTCTGTATGCATATTGGTCCACCGACGAGCAAGAGCTAAACTTCTAAATCAACAGTGCTTTTGTTTCTTAATGAATCTTCTATTGTCATTGATGAGAATTGGGTATTATTACCTCATGCAAATGTTTTGTGCATTCTCGTGTTTGAACATTGTGAAGCCTTTGGAACCAAGAGGAGGCCGAGTCAAAGCAATGGTGGAGAAGCTCACGTGGGTCAACCAAGGAGAAAAGCCCAAGAATTCAAGCCCAATTCGGATCTTCCACAAGTGCAACTGAAATTCATCTCGGAATCAACTCTAATTCAATTGATTCGTTCAGACAGCCCAACAGGCTGTAATAAAAGGCCATAACTTTTGCATACGGAGTCCGATTGGGGTGTTTTGGACTTGTTTGAAAGCTTATTCCAAGGCCCACACAATGGTTTTGGCCCCAGCTTCAGAAGACTTACGGTCGCACCGCTATGGCGAAACAATGTGACGGACTTAAGTTAGGTTTTCCTTTTGTGTGTTTTTAGGTCTTAGCCGAGTTAGAGTTTGATTCGGCATGTGTGGCGGCCCTAGGCGTGCGTGAGTCGTGGAGCGCCTTAAATACCCTTGCCCTCCCTTGTATCGAGCAGACCGCTTTTAAATGGCGAAACTAGGGTTTAGTTCAAAGTTTTAGCTTTGATTTTGAAAAGAACGTAAACAGTGACAGATTATGATTTTGAGAGAAAGGAAAATAGATCAAGCAAAGGTTCTAAAATAAAGCTTAGCCTGATCTATTAGGGTAGTGATACGGGGGGAGGCCCGATCTTCTCAGTGAGGAACCGTGGATAGTTGATGCGAAGTAGACGATGTCGCTAGCTGAACACTCGCGCCAATGCACGAACCCTCAACTCTTTGAATACGCCCAAAACACACCGGTAGTTGTTCGTCGCGAGACCACGAACGATTTAAAATCAAGTCCCAATTCCCAATGGAACGACGGCTTGACCTTGGATTGCGAGAACAAAACAAATGGATCGCCTAATTCTCTCTCAAAGTCCTCGCATGAACTCGTGTCGAAAGAACAAGCAATAGCTATGTTTCAATCTTATGCATAAACCGGTCTACCTCTATGGTGCGCCATGGGGTTTATATAGCCTCCCACGCAAGCACAAAACTCGGATGAACAGAACCGCAAGTGCTACAAAGAATCCGAGTCCGACATCGCTCATCGCTCTAAGATCCGAGTCCGACATCGCTCACGTGAACGAGAATCCGATTCAAAAACGTCCTACTTTAATTTGGAAATTTAAACTAGTCTCCTCTCGGTTTCCCTTGTATTGTGAGCTTTCCTTCTCTTAGCTTGCGCGAATTTGTTCGATGCACTTGATGCTTCTTTTATGCCAATGTAACCCTTGTTGCCATGTCACCATATGTCTTTCTTGACCGCCCGCATGAGCTAGGGTTTTATCACGAGAGCACGTTCCTCTCGTTGGCCACATGGGTTTCTTCTCCCTTGTTGGCCGCATGTGTTTCTCCTCCATGAATTTGTTCCCGCCTCCCTCTCCTCCTCTCGGTTCCAAAGTCTTTAAATTTGTCAAACCTGAGAATGCACCAAGTATTGCTTTAGGTAGTAACCAATTCTCATTGGCAACAAAAGGAAATTCATTAAGAAACAAATGCACCTGTTGTTTGAGAAGTTTAGCTCCTGCTTCACGAATAACCTCATAAGTAGTAGGGATATCCTCATCAGGTAGTTAACACCCCAAACTAACCTTAACCTAACCCTAATCGGTTAGATTACAAAGGCTAAAGAAAAACCTATATTGTCGGTTAAGCCGACAATAAAGGAGAGACATGATTCTCTGCTACAAGATTAAGTAGATGATAAGAGAGATCAAAAGAATAACTTATTATGCTACTGGGGTTTAGTTTAGACCTATGTAGGATGATAACTTGACAGGAGAAACTCTAGTTCTTGAAAACGATATGAAAGACCGAAAAGTTATAGATACAACTTTTCAGTTTAAAGCAAGTTGAAGCTACTGATATTCAAGAGAATGATTCATGTGAGCTACAAAGATACCTAGTGCACTTAAGATGTCTAAAACTAGGGCTTTAACTCACCAGGTTAAGAGAAACACCGAAGGTTGAGAAAACCGATCCTGCTCAACAGAGAGAAAACCTTTGGTTTCAACCTACAAAAGATGTTAAAACCTTATTGCAAGGTGAAACCAGTGTTTAAGAGGGATAAGCAATGGACAGGAGCAAGAAACTCCTTTGGACAAAGAATGGAGGATGAAGAGCTCCTTCGGTCAACACTAGTAACAGCAAAAAGCTAGGGTTTATATATAGATGTTGAGCTACAGGGCAAAGTGGAAGGGTCTAGAGTTGGTGAGGTGTCCATTTAGAGCTCAACATCCAAAAAATTAGTTGCATAATCTTTGGATAAATCCTCTCCTCTGTTTACAGAGATGACGGCGACGCACAGAGGCAAGGAAGGAGACAAGAACCTTCTGACATGTGAGTCCCAATGTCAGCCACAGCCGCACGCGCCTCCTAAATCGCGAAAGAACAACAACCGTTCGATTAGAAATGGGCGGCTGTGATAAATAAAGGGGTTAAAAGGTTTTAAACGGTATCGATTAATATGGGTCGTGCGATCTCGAACGAACGGTGGAGATTTAATGGAGCCTTCGGGTAACCCGAAGGTTACATTCAAAGAGGAGCGTTGGATTAGAATCCAACGGTCCTATGAAGATCGGGCCCTAAACGCACGCGGTCAAAAAGGGCACCGTAGGATGGAGATCCAACGGCCAATAAATGCGCGCCCTTGAGTTCAAAAACAAAAAGAGCGGCGTGGTTGGATTTAAGATCGACGGTGGAGATTGGGTTGAGGTCGGGTGACGAGCGGCACAATGAATCGCGCGCGGTTTGGAAATCAACGGTCACGATGGAAAAGCTCTACAGGATGACCCGAACAGCCCATTCAATCCAGCCCGTCTATTAAGATCTGACGGTGGAGGATTGGAGGCGTGTTAGGACTTTGGAACTAAAGTAGGATGTCGTTGGATGAAGATCCAACGGTGAAAATTGCACGGAATACGTTGATAGCCCGCAAGGCTTTGCGCATCTCTACCGCCCATCAAAGAATCGACGGCGCGCTAGGAAACTTGGGTACGCGACACGAACGTGTCGGGTGCACCCGATTGCACGCTTTGGACCCAAACTTGTTGAGCTCGAGTCGCCACGATTGCCAATGGTGGGTTTAGACCTAATAGTTGACGCACCCTATTTCAATATTTAAAAGTTTGACTGGCTTTAAAAATAGTAAATACATTTGTAAAATCATGAAATTTTGCCAGAGGCTACCGGGATGATATATTCCCAAATAAATTTTAAAACCACTATTTCACTTTATAAAATATATAAATAATTAACTTAACTCGAATAGGTTTATTTAAAGCCAAGTATTTTCTCCAAGTCAAGATAATTTCTAAAAATTTAACAAAAATTATTTTTAGCCGAGATAATTGATATAGGTTTTAATGAAAATATTTCACAGTCAAAATACAAGCATTGGCTTGTATTCCTTTGAACTCTAGGAAGGGTTTTGGATTTTTGCTAGAAAGGGAAAGTTTTAATCAGTAATAACAACCCAAATTACTAATCGTGAACAAGAATGCTATGAGCAGATTCCATTCTGCTCATAAAGCGATTATTACTGCTTTCTTAAATGGGTCATATAAACCTACCCCTTAAGAAAATCTCGTCCCCGAGATTTCAGAAAAGATGGAAGTTGGGACAAAGTGAGATTGAAGTGATCACTGTGGCGCGGGCGATTCGGGCGTGCTACGGCGAAGGTGATGCGAGCACCAGGTCGGTGAAGATGTGGGGACGCGGCGGTGGTGGTGGTGGCGCTAGGGGTGGCGGAGGCCCACGGTGGCTGGCGGCGGAAAAACTTGGAATCCGGCGAGGAGAGGAGAAGAGAGGAGGGGGTGAATGAGGGAGATGGGGGTGAGTGAGATGAGAGGCTCACTATGCTCCTACTTATAGGGGCGAAGGGGGTCGGAGGCAGGAGATCAGGCACGCGGAGGCGGCGGAGGCCGATTCAAACTCCCAACGATTTTGTGCGTGATTGAGGGGCAACGGGTGGGAACGGGCGCGACGTGATTAGGGCGACCCGATGCGCACGAAACCTCGTAGAGGGGAGGAGGAAATCGCAGCGGTAATTGAGCTCCCGCGGCCATTAATGGCGGGAGCGTGCGGTTGTGTCCACGCGAGGAAGAAAGGGGGTGGGAGGGAGAAGACTGTGCGCGGCGCCGTCGGATCTTGATCTGGTGGCCGGGACGGGCCGTGCGATGTGGGAACGTGGTGACCATCGGATTTCCATCCGATGGTGGCGATCGCGCGCGGGAAAAGGGGAGCGGCCGGTGTGGAGCGGCCCAAGGCGGGCCAAGCGTGGGAGAGGTAGGCTGGGCCAGGAGGTTTAGGCCCAAAAGAGGTTTGATTTTTAAATGTTTTTGCAATTTAATTAATCCGATTAATTCATTTAGGCTTTAGAAAACAGCAAATAAAATTCAAAAATTAGGAGAAAATTCACAGAAATTCCCTTATTTATTTTGGACTTAATAAAAATAGTTCCAATTCATAATTGGCTATTAATTTTGCAAAATAAATTGTTTTTGTTTTTAAAATATTTAGAAAAAAGCTTTTAAAATTCCAAAAAATTCTAGAAATTAAATAAGTTTTTATTTTTCAGGTCAAACCACATAAAACTTCAAGAACTTCAAATAAATTTTAAATTTTAACTTCTAAAACTTCAAAAATTCAAAATAAAGCAATCAAACTCTTTAAAATTTCAGAAACTCCAACAAAATAATAACTTTATTTATTTTATTTTGGTAACAGCACTTTGGGATGTTACAATCAATCCCCGCAAAAATGAGTTATATATAGAATCCAATTCTTATCAGATGATATGAACACATAATACCATATAATGCGACTATGACCACGGTGGCCCCACTAGCCGATTAGCGGGCGGGATCGAAAGGGCAGCGCCCCTCGCTGGTCGAGGGCAACGCTCTCGGAAAATTTTCCCAAGACATAAATCTTATTCACATAACCGAGCCTTGGAAATCATCGGATCAATCATATTAACCCTATTTCGAACCAATCTGATCATTGTCTTGATATGACCACGCACTGCGGCACACTTTGATGGCGGAATTCCGACCGGTAGGAGTATCATGCAAGACAGTCAAAAACAAGTCGAGTAAATGGTCTGGTGCTCTTAACTTATACCACTTCGCAAAACCCATCTACTACTGCCGAAACCTAATCGATCTTATCGACTAATACCTAGATCGTTCCATCCGTATGAACCGATCTAGGTTATCAGACCAAACCAGTAATAAATCCAATCTACTACTGTTGCATATCCTGTATATGCGACCGATCTGGATCAAAAACGATGCAGGATGGCTCTGATACCACTGTTGGGATACGGGTAGGCTACACTAGTAACAATTCAAAATTTCTACTAGGAAGCCAAGCAAGTAGATGATCACAGATCGTTACCACCAGAAGCACAGTGCAGCGGAAGAAGAGTTGGAACGGCCTGGTCCAACAAAAGAGTGTGTCAATGTAGTGGTTGTAGTCTATCATTCAACACAGACGATCGTCCAACACAACGATTGTCTCCTCCAGCAACCAATCTAGTTCCTTGCCAAGATCATGGATCATCCTCAAGTGCAACAATGTAGTAGCGCCTTTGCAGTATCCACACGTCCAGGGCAGGAACGCCGTACACCGGTGTGCTAGCACCACATCGCACGGGAAGGCTCTCCCAAGAAGATGACGGCTAGGGTTTTGGAGGAACAACTCACATGTGTTGCACACTTCCAATAGCCTTAAGCATCTCCTTATATAGTGCTCGTAACGGATTCTATCCGAACACGTTTGACGAATTGTATCCGTACTAATTTGTTTCAACCCGTTAAGTGTATGACCCGTTAGGTTTATGAGTATTCGGTTGTGACTTGGAAACACCTTTCTGATCTCGAGTCATTAGTGGCACCTAATAGGACATAACGATTCCGAAATACACACAAATTATATCGGACGAATCTTAATACAATATGATCTATGACCAGGTCCTTATCATTTACGACCAGCTCAAAATCAGTCACGACCAGTCCATATGTAGTTACGACCAGTCTGTAACTTCTTATGACCAGTTTGTAATACCTTACAACCAGCTTGTATCTCAATACAACCAGTTTGTGACTATGTTCGACCAGTCTACGACCAACTCATAAGCGTATGCACGATCTATGACCACTCATAATCAGATATGACGAGCCTCGACCGCTTTGTATCCGTCGAATCAATGACCTGTTTGTGTATTCTCCCTTTGCCTCACAACATCTAGTTGAACTCCAAGTGAGATGTTGTGTCATCTATGGACTGTTCAATACTTTCTCAATCAAGTGTCGGATAACCTCATGTGGTCGAACTCTTCGACCACCAGTGGCACGGCCATGCACTTTCTTTATCCGATCACATCGAGGGGCTCAGGGATATCTCTCCTGTTATGTTAGGAGGGGCAAATCTCATATCTGACCAGTTACATTCCTCCGCATGTTCCATAGCATATCTGAAAGCTACCTTTATAACTACCCAGTTGTGAGACCCCGATTTATTTAGCTTGTAATACTTAGCCTTCCATTGGCTCTAGCATCACGAACAAAATACATCGTGTCTCGATGCACATGTGCTTCCCATAATTACAGCACATATACATCTTTACAAAATCATGCATCAATTCCATACATCACAATATAACAAGTCTAGCAAAAGACATACATAATATAGAGTTATTACAAAAGAGGGGCCGACCGGCCAAATGTCATACACAACTAAGTAAACAGCGGAAGCAAAAGTGCCATAAGATGGCGATAAACAAAAGCCAATTAGTGTGCCTTAACCCACAAGGCAACCAACCGGACCGCCAAGCTAGTCGTCCCAAAAGTCGCACATCTCACAAAAGTAAGGCCCCTTGTGGTCACCCTCTTCCTCTGCACACAACAAGCAATGCAGGTGAGTACACTAATGTACTCGCAAGACTTACGAGTAACAAGCCTATACATTGCTACATGTGAGCTGAAATCAAAGAAAATTGGTTACATGGTTAATTGGACGCATAAAGCAATTTTTATTTGCAATAATGTAATAGATTGAAGGCAATTGGTAAAATCTATTTTCAAGCATTGAAATAACAGCGAGTGACAATAAATAGCAAGTAACCACCTAGAGGTGACTAACCCAATAGCCACCACAACATAGCACGAATCTCCGATTCGTACCACCCATCAAGTTTTAATTAAAAGGTTGTAGTCTAGTTCTAACAGGGCGTATCCGAGCGTGTCCAAAACCTAGGACGAGGCTATTCGAATAGTTTTAACCCTGTAGGGGTGTACCAATGTACCCACACTTCAGACCGCCTTTAAGACACAATAAGCACACTTCCGAAGGTATGCCGGCAAGGCTAAGTCCTACGAGACATTTCCAATATTGTGTATCAACTACGAGCTGCTCGTATGGATAGAAACTCATACGCTTACATGGTAAAGCCAAAAGACAACTACCCATCCGGGGTAAAGCTTTCGGACAACTACCGTGCTCCCAAACACCATCCCTCCTGTGACCCCCTGCGACTCGGAGCCAATACACGCCAAAGTACTAAGTCAAGAGAGGTCTCATTTCCCTCTAGTGTGGTTAGCACGTAAATTGCTCAGTACGGTGGCGCAAGTAACTCGGTCCTTGTTGACTCGGGCACCATTCTAGTCACACCCAAAAGCACACTATGCACCCCCTCAAGTGTAACTGGCAACCCCAACATGTAGGCAACAGCGCCTACCTTCTCGATGATGTGATAAGGCCCAACATATCGAGGATCCAACTTGCCCTTGATGCCGAAACACTGATGGCCCTTCAAGGGTGAGACTTTGAGATAAACGAAATCATTGGGCTCAAAGCTCAATTCACGGTGACGACGATCCGCATAGCTCTTTTGCAGGATCGCCCGCGTAAATGCTCGCGAATGAAGCGCCGACTCATTGATCGACCTCATTGATCGCCTCGACTACCAATGGGGTTCTGCACCTCCTCCCATACAAGGCCTCAAAAGGTGACATGCCAAGATTGGCCTGAAAGCTGTTGTTGTAGGAGAATTCGGCAAGCGGTAGGCACTTCTCCCAATTCTTCCCATAGGAAAGAACACAGGCACGGAGCATGTCTTCCAAAACTTGATTGACTCGCTCTGTTTGACTATCAGTTTGGGGGTGATAGGCTAAGCTGAAAGAAAGACGAGTCCCCATAGCCTCCTGTAAACTATGCCAAAACCGAGAGGTAAAGAGAGAACCACGATCTGACACAATGCGGGATATGTAGAGGTCCGCCAACTGACTCACATCAATCTTAGCCCGCACTGGAAGAAAATGGGCCACCTTGGTCAACCGATCAATGATAACCCATAAGGCATCCTTCCCTGAAGAGGTACAGGGCAACCCGGTGATGAAATCCATACCGACGGAATCCCACTTCCACTCGTGCACCGCAAAGGTCAAGAAGATCTGGCGGATGCCGATGCTCTCGCCTTAACACGACAAAGACACGCCGCACTCCAGAACGAACTTGGCAATCTCGCGCTTCATTCGGTTCCATCAGAATCTTTGACGAAGGTCCTAATACATCTTCGTGGACCCGGGATGAATAGACAAGGGGGAATCATGGGCTTCGAAGAGAATCAAATCTCGTAATTCCATGACCTTAGGAACCACAAGCCGCTGCCCAAACCATACAACACCATGCTCATCTTCTGAGAAGCACTTGGCTGTCCCATTCTTGATGTTCTGCTTGATTTGACTCACACCAACATCTGATTGCTGTGCAGCCTTGATTTGATCCACCAAGGTTGGTTGCACAACCAAAGTAGCAAGAGAACCGTGCTCAACCAAACCCAAATTGAGCCGCTGAAATTCTTTAAGAAGGGCAGGCTGCTGCTCTTGGAGCATCAAAGCATTACAAAACACCTTCCGACTAAGTGCATCCGCAACAACGTTGGCCTTGCTCGGATGATATTGAATGCCCATATCATAATATTTGATCAATTTCAACCATCTTCTTTACCTGAGGTTCAGATCTGGCTAGGTGAACAAATACTTCAAGCTCTTGTGATCAAAATACACCTCACAGCGGTTACCGATCAGGTAATGCCGCCAAATCTTGAGTGCATGAACCACAGCAGCTAACTCTAAATCATGGGTAGGATAGTTGAGTTCATGAGGCCTCAACTGCCTTGATGCATAGGCCATTACCTTGCCTTCTTGCATAAGAACACAACCAAGCCCCTGACGAGACGCATCACAAAAGATATCAAAGCTCTTGTGGACATCAGGAAGAACAAGCACTGGGGCTGAAGTCAATCGCTTCTTGGGTTCCTGGAAACTCCCATCACAAGCAGAGGACCACACAAACTTTTTGTCCTTCTTAAGCAACTCAGTCGTCGGTTTGGCGATCTTGGAAAAGTTCTCGATAAAGCGACGGTAGTAACCCGCCAAACCAAGAAAACTCTGCACATCGGTGGATCGACTTGGTGACCAAGATAGCACATCGACCTTACTAGGATCCACACTATGCCTCCCACGAAAGAACATGGCCCAAGAATGCCACTCACAACCAAAACTCGCACTTGTCGAACTTCAGATACAAATTGGTGCTCACGCAGCTTCCCCAATACAACCTTCAAATGCTCAGCATGCTCTTCTTCACTCTTGGAGTAGATAAGAATGTCATCAATAAATACCACCATAAACTTATCTAAATACTCCATGAATACTGAGTTCATAAGATTCATGAATAAAATGGGAGCATTGGTTAAGCCAAAAAACATGACGGTGTACTCGTAAAGACCATAACATGTAGTGAAAGCCGTCTTCGGGATATCCTCAGCCCTGATCCTGACTTGATGATACCCCAACCTCAAGTCAATCTTGGAGAACACCCGAGCTCCAGTCAACTGGTCAAAGAGATCGTCAATGCGGGGCAAGGGATACTTGTTCTTCACCGTCACCTCATTAAGCGGACGGTAATCGACACACATACGCAAGGTCTTGTCCTTCTTCTTCACAAAGATCACAGGACAACCCCAAGGAGATGAGCTAGGACGGATAAAACCCTTCGCTTGAAGCTCACCTAGTTGCTTCTTCACCCGCTAACTCATTAGGAGGCATCCGATAAGGCGCTTCAAATTGGGGATGACGGCAAAGAACTCGATGACGAACCTGTGTCTCGAACCGAGGCATCCTGCAAATCTTGGAGAAAACATCCACAAAGTCACACACTGTGGGAACATCCTGAATCTCTAAGGCTGGCTTCGCTTAAGTGCACAAAGATGCGGCCCTTGTAGTTGCGGCGAAAATCCAACCTGTTCGCCTGAGGGGCTATTAAGATAAACAATCTTCCTGGCACAATCGATTTGCCTTAAGTGTTGGGACAACCAATCCATGCCAAGAATCACATCCAGGCTCGCTGAGTTGAGTAGGATAAGATTCGCCGAGAATCCCACTCCTTCGACTTCAATAGGAATATCCCGGCATTCTTGATCAGCTCTCATTTCCGAACCCGGAAAGCGAATAAGCAAAGGTACCACCAAAGGAGCAAAGTGAAGATCACTAGCAGCAGCAAAAGATCTCAAAATAAAGAAATGCGAAGCTCCTGAATCAAATAATACTGCAGCCAGGCGAGAATTGACAAGAAGCGTACCTAACACAACGTCGGGTGCCTCCTGTGCTTCCTCAGCCGAGATGTGGTTGACTCGGCCACTTCCCAGACCCTGGGTCTTCTGGACTACCTTCTGGTCAGGTGGGTGACCACTCCCTTACCCGCGTCCTCCATTAGGACGAGGGGCCGCTCTAGTTCTCTTAGGGTAACTATTAGCATAGTGGCCCTTCTGGTTGCAGGAGAAGGAGGTGACCTCGGCAGCCGGATTGCGGAGGCCACCCTGCTATTGGGCCGCAGGTGCACATGACTGAATCACGGCCTACGGTGGACGAGGAGTTGGCGCCGATGGCCTCGGCGGTGGTGAAGCCAGAGAACGGGCCCCTGGTGCAAGCCCAACACGGGGACGGAAGAGGCTGGCCTACGCATACCACTAGGCCTCCCACTTGCGCTTGCGGGACTAGCCCAGCGCCTTCATCTTGTGCTCGGCGACGATGGCCTTGTCCACCAAGGTCTGGAAGCCAACAAAGTCCACACAGAGCTTGTCCTGCAGCTCCTCGACAAGCCCTCCATAAACTTCTCCTGCTTGGCCTCATCAGTGGCCACCTTAGCAGGAGCATACCTCGCTAAATGGTTGAACTCATGGAGGTACTCAGTCACATATTTGCGCCCCTGTTTGAGCGCAAGGAACTCCTTCTTCTTCAGCTTCATAAGGCCGGCGGGGACGTGGGCCCGTCAGAAGGCAGTGTGAAACTCCTCCCAAGTGACCACATGGCTAGCGGACTGCATGGCGAGGAAGTTTTCCCACCATGAGAGTGCTGCACCCTCAAGCTGGTGGGATGCGAAAAGTGCCTTCTCCTGCTCCTAGCACTGAGCGATGTTGAGCTTTCGCTCAACCAGACGCAGCCAATCATCCACGTCAAGAGGGTCCTCGGACCAAGAGAAGGTGGGTGGCTGCGTACGGAGGAACTCCGAAAGTCCCCCACGAGACTAATGTCCACCACCTCCATATCCCGAGGCACCAGAGGGAGTGGAGGTGTTTCTCGCGATAACCTCCAGGATCCGCCTCTGATCCATACGGTTCCACTCGATCTGAGCAAGAACCTCAGCTATGGTCGGAGGAGGGGGAAGCTCCTCATCTGGACCAGCCGGTTGACTGCCACGAGTCCTTCCAGCCATCCTGTTTTACTAAGATAAGTTAGTGACAGGCCCGAGAGTAAGAAATCGATAACTTACTTAAAACGGCTCAAAAACAACCACAACATAAGTACAAGACCTTAAGTCACAAAATCAACTTCCCGGAACGACCAACCCGTATTGAAAGAACGAGCTATCGTTGAGGAAGGTAAAACCTCATAAATCAACCCTTGGTTCAACGCAGCTAAAAGCAAGGCAAAACCACCTAAAGAAGGGTTAGACACTTAGCTAACTCATATCACACCTTATCCTTTTATTCTCACAAGTTTTTGTTGGACTAACCCCTCATTTTCAGTTCTACACACTAACTACTAGCTAGCTGTCCCGATTTCCTTGCTTGCTGTCCATATTTTCCCCCCTAGCTCCTGGCCGAATTCTCTAACTCCAGGAGCTCCTAACCTTCACCAAAAGACAGCCAACACTTCTATTTATCACTCTCAAGGTTCTCCCAAAACCAATTTAACCGATAACCACTATCTTTTGAAAGAAGATGAGAGGAGAAAATTCAGCATTTCAAAACTTAACAAGACAAGGCAAGGTGAGCAAGCTAAGATAGATACGGAGTAAAACCTGGGACTCTGCTTAAGATTTTCATAACTCATTTGACATTTAGAAACTAAGTTTTCAAAATATCCTAAGGGCGACCAAGCCAGGGTTTCTACGGTCAGTATGGCTCTCATACCAACTTTGTGAGACCCCGGTTTATTTAGCTTGTAATACTTAGCCTTCCATTGGCTCTAGCATCACGAACAAAATACACCGTGTCTCGATGGACATGTGCTTCCCAGAATTGCAGCACATATACATCTTTACAAAATCATGCATCAATTACATACATCACAATATAACAAGTCTAACAAAAGACATACATAATATAGAGTTATTACAAAAGAGGGGCCGACCGGCCAAATGTTATACACAACTAAGTAAACAGCGGAAGCAAAAGTGCCATAAGATGGCGATAAACAAAAGCCAATTAGTGTGCCTTAACCCATAAGGCAACCAACCGGACCGCCAAGCCAGTCGTCCCAAAAGCCGCACATCTCACAAAAGTAAGGCCCTTGGGGCTCACCCACTTCCTCTGCACACAACAAGCAATGCAGGTGAGTACACTAATGTACTCGCAAGACTTACGAGTAACAAGCATATACATTGCTACATGTGAGCTGAAATAAAAGAAAATTGGTTATATGGTTAATTGGACGCATAAAGCAATTTTCATTTGCAATAATGTAATAGATTGAAGGCAATTGGTAAAATCTGTTTTCAAGCATTGAAATAACAGCGAGTGACAATAAATAACAAGTAACCACCTAGAGGTGACTAACCCAATATCTCACGGGGCGTATCCGAGCGTGTCCATAACCTAGGATGAGGCTATTCGAATAGTTTTAACCCTGCAGGGGTGTACCAATGTACCCACACTTCATACCACCTTTAAGCCACAATAAGCACACTTCCGAAGGTATGCTGGCACGGCTAAGTCCTACGAGATATTTCCAATATTGTGTATCAACTACGAGCCGCTCGTATGGATAGAAACTCATACACTTACATAGTAAAACCGAAAGACAACTACCCACCCGTGGTAAAGCTTTCGGACAACTACCAGGCTCCCAAACACCATCCCTCCTACGACCCCCTACGACTCGGAGCCAACACACGCCAAAGTACTAAGTCAAGAGAGGTCTCATTTCCCTCTAGTGCGGTTAGCACGCAAATTGCTCAGTATGGTAGCGCAAGTAACTCCGTCCTTGTTGACTCGGGCACCATTCCAGTCACACCCAAAAGCACACCAACATACTATTGTGCCTAAGTCCAAATCATTTTGTTTTCAGTTCTTAGTTTTCACAAGTAAACATAGCACAAAGGGTGCATCATAAAGATCACAATTAGTTTTGTGTGATCAAGGTTATCGACAAGTTGATAACCGCCCATTTATACCGGTAGCTAAGCATGGCTAAGCAACATACTAAAAAACTACTAAGTGACAAGGGCTCATCCAACGAACCCAAAGCCACAAAAAGTATTCCTAGGCTTAGTAGTAGAGGATAAACATTTACCTTCAGATTATGCATCTAATAGGTCAACTAATCGACAATAGTTTAAAACAAGATAGCAATGCATACGTAGAATTTGCAAACAACATATTAGAATTTGAAAATAGTAGGAGCAATATGATCAAACGGTGCTACATCTGCTTGCCTTGCTGGCCTTGCTCTTGCTGTAGAGGGGAGCTCTCAGGTTCAAAAGATTCTTCGCAACCTAACGCAAGAACGCGAAAAACCCGATAAGAACGAAGAACACCAAACAAACCTCAACAGCAAAAATCATCCAAAACTTGAAATTTACACAGCAACAAGGGTATGATTTTAGACAAATTTAGGAACAAGAATTGTTCAATTTGGACTAAGCATACAAAAGTTATAGCTAAAACAAATTCTCTCAGGTTGAAAATTCAAACTAAATTAATTACTGGTACTGTTCATGGCATAAATTTCTAGAATGACCTAGAATCTGGAATTTTTATGGTAGGTAGATAATGACATCCTAAGAACAGCAAAGTTGAGTTTACTCAATTTGGAGTTAAAATGAATTACTTATGATTTTTCTAAGTTGTGAAACTAGAACATGTCATTTTTCAGAGATACATACATGAACAAAACCTATGCCACATTAAAGTATACTAATAGAGGAATTTTACAAGCTTGAGTTTGCCCAGATTGAAGTTATACGAAAAAGTTATGCATTTTACAAGTTTTAGTTGAATTTCTAGAATATCAAATAATGGCTGAAACAAGTTAATATTGTTTACAAGATTTTCTGGTACAGAACACTGCCTAAAAGTATTTTTAGATTAAATTTTAGTTATACAAGAATTTAACACATGTAGAATCATCTAAAAAGGAATTAAAATGAATTAGTTATGAATTTTCAAAGTTTAATACAATTTTTAGTTGACAAATAAAGGCTTACCAGAATTAAACAAATCCAACTCAAAAAGAAAAGACGTGGAACAACGTGGGCCGCAGATCTGGAATCCAACGGCCACGCACGCTAGAGAATAGCGCACGAGCGCGGTCCAAAAAGGGTTCACCGTTGGATCAAGATCCAATGGTCCAAGGTGAGTGGGACAATCGGAGGTCCGAACGTATCCACCATCCACAGCCGCAGATCTGAAGATGGAGGGCTAAGAGCGCAACCATATTCGGAAGTCCGAATGCACTCACGATCTGAGCCGCAGATCGTGAGATGGACGGCCCCAAGTGATTTGGACGTTCGGGGGTCCGATTGTTTCCCAGATCTGTCCCGTTGATCACAAGATCGACGGTCCACGATCTGCGCATATAACACATGCGTGTTATAAGTGCACAGTAGGGGCTTTTAAGGGTGCGGACCCACATGTAAGTGATACAAAGGGCTACTTAGGACAACCATTAAATGCTAAACCTAATGATTAACAATGATTAGCATTAATGATGTCCGAAGGGTATCGCACGGTGCTAGGGGTGCTTAAGTGGCTGGGCCCACTTGGCAATGACTTAAAGAGTCATATTAGGACAGGCATTTATTGCTAAACAATGATTAATGATGATTATCAATGATTAACATTAATGATGTCCCAGCAGGGGGGTTAAGTGATTGGGCCCACCTGACAGTGACTCAATGGGCCATTTATGACAGCAATCAATTACTAACAATGATTAGTAATTAATAACTCAATCTTTGTCCTAACGACAACGCTACAGCGCCCATTTTCATGTCCGACAAAACCCGAGCGCAAGAGAAGGCTCGTCGCCGGTGGCTCCGGCCACCGCGACGGCAACTAAAGGCAAAAATGGGTTTGCAATAACCTTGCGCACCCGAAGGAGGTAACCTCGACGGCGGCGGCGGCCTAAAACACTGGCGAGCCGGAAATGAGTGACGGTGACCAAAATGGCCAAAAAGCAAAAATGGTTAAAAGCTCCCAAAAGATCCACAAAAGCGGGTGCCCAGGCTTTTAGGGACTAATAAGGAGCTACCTTGGCTTAGGAGAGGGTCCAAGATGGTTGGAGAAGCTTTGACGATGGAGAAACTCGTCGGAGTTGAAGAAGAAGATGGAGTAAACACGATCTGAGCAAAAAGAAAACCACTGGATGGTCTAGAGAGCTTTATTAGGGCCCACAGAAGGTCCAAGAGCAAGTAATTGCTAAATGAATTACTTACCGGAGCTAAGGAAGAAAGGGGGTGAATTCGACCGAAAGGATCCAAACTCAAAATTGGTCAATTACTATGAATGAAACCCAAAATTGAGTAAGGGGAAATGATTAGGGTATTAAGGTGCCCAAAAGGGTACAAAAAGAAGGGAGGAAGAACCACTGGAGCACCAAGATCCACAATGGAGCTTCACGGTCAACAATGGCGATTTGGGGATTTTAGTGGTTTTGAGCTCAAGGAACAGAGAAGGAGCTAGGGGTGTTGTAAAGGAGCTCAAGGAGAAACCTTGGGGGCTTTATATAGAGGGAGGATTAGGGTTTGAGCCAGGACATAGCTCAATGGTGAGCTCGGTTCATGGCGCTGCCATGGACCAAAGAAATGATGGGGGCAAGTGAAGACCAGGACTTTGGGGCCGAAAGCCTGGGGCGCATTTAATGTGAAGAGCCGTTGACGTGCGAGGGGACAGGGCACTGCCCTCTCCTACTCCCTGCCAGGAGGAAGAAGAAGAACAAAAAAAGAAGGTTGTGACCGTTGGATTTAAGATGGACGGCCACGATTGAAAGTTGCATTCGGAAGTCCGGTTGTTTCGAACGATCCATAGCGGTCCGATCCAAGATCAACGGCTCATATTTAAGTGGATGATGGGGAGGTCTGAATGTTTTCACAGACGAGGGCGGTTGGATCTACATCCAACGGTGAAAAGGGGCGCGCCTCAAACGTGAGCCCGAGGTGCAGTTAGTTGATTGAGCCAAGTCAGTTGGCTCGAGCCCGAGTCTGACTCGCACCCAATCGGTTTGACTTAGGGTTTTAATTTAATAGCTAAACTTTTAGGAATTTTTAAAGGTAGCAAACTAACTTCAAAATTTCTGAAATTTTTACAGGAGCTTGCTAACTTAAATAATGACCTTGTATAAAATTTTCAGAGGTTTTCATGCAGTGCATTTTCTGCAAAATTATGCAAAGTGCTGAACTAGGGTTTGACTAAAATTCAAACAGGTTTGACTGCCCTCCAAATATATTCAAACAATTTCTAAAAATTGTGAAATTTTTCAGAGGGGTCACACACCAACCCTAGAATTTAGGAAAAAAATTTCCAAAGGATGATCTCAAGATTTGATAAGGAAAATTTTGAAGGGTCAAGATTTGGATCAAAAGACTTGTGGCTTTGTATTTCCATATTTCCTTTACAAGAATTGTTCAGAACATACAGGAAATACAAGATGTAAGAAAAGTTTTTAATTTCTACACATTTTCTTACATTTGAAACACAAGTCTAAACTTGGGATGTTACACCAGTTACGGAGTACCGTTTGGCAACCCCTAAGAGTGCTATTACACATATAGAAAACTATGATGATCTCAGGTCTAAGGATTATACATCATCATTACTTGAGACCAACTGACAACACATAGAAGCATAACAATCTCAACAGTGTCTCACGGTGGGTCAATCCAACACTATATTCTCTAACATGTGTTCATATTATTGATTCGATATCCCTATATCTATGACCGATGAAACATGGTCATTAATCAATACATGTGCTGGTCGATAGGATCACTGGTGTTCCGACCAGTGACATCCGACCAAGGATACATTTAGAATGACATCATCATAAGTTAACAGGGCTTCACCAATAAGTCACATACTCGTCAATCTTTATAACTGATGATTCAATTAAGGAACAGAATAATACTTATTCAATAACACATAAACATAGACGTGATATCATCATCTCTATGATTGCCTCTAGGGCATATCTCCAACATTTAAAGCGTTCCAATAATTTTTGAATTGCTTCTTCTCATAAACTCCCTGTCTTTGTAAGGAATTTTTTTAGCTAGGTTTTAGGGGCCATAGAAGACACCAAATGGTAAGCTGGGAGATGGGAGAGTCTGGCGAGAAGCGGCCTCCGCCGCCGACCACGGCCTCCGGTGGTAACGACGAGATTTTTATTCCTTTTTTGAGGGTCCATCGCGTAGTTAGCGCTGCGTTTGGTTCAAGGTTCTGGCAGTTGAAAGGGGGATTCTTCTGATGAGGAAGATATCATTTTGGCAGAGGCGGCTGATGAGGCGAAAGTTTGCAATCGGCCGACATAAGTTTCGATACTTATTCATGGTAATGGAGTGCTATCATCTACCTCTCCTAGCGTTTGCAGACCTTTGCAGATGGGAAGGTTGGGGGGCCTTGACCATGGATCGTCATCGAAGGATGTAGACGAGTTAGCCTTTGGAGAGGCCATTGTAGCGGGCTATTCGTCGGTAGAGCTACGTAAGGTGGGGTTTTCGTCGAGCCGTGCTAAGCAGGGTACGAAGGGTGCTCAATCGTGGAAAGGGCCGCTTCCTCCTCCTAGGCGGTCTCCGCCGTTGACAGTTGGAGACGCCATGGACAGAGCTCGACGAGCGTGTCATTCAGAGCCCGGAGATAGTTTCCAATTTGCGGATATTTTTCCTGATTTGCCGTCCATTCAAAATTTGAAATTTCCGACTGACTCGGCTGATTGTGCAGATCGGCTGGCCAATCTTTCAATGCATGAGTCGTATGATTTTGGGCCGGGCCTATCCTATGATGGAAAGTCAATCAGGGCAGAAAATTCTGGTAGCCGAGGGCTACCTTGGCTCCAGAAACTCTTTGGCCGTAGCTGGGAAAAATCACGTCGTCCCTCTCGTTTGCTTTCCTCTGGCGGCTGGGCAGGAACGGTGCAAGGAGATCTCAGATCTTTTGTCGACGTGCTCTGTCAGCAAAGTGATATGGCAGGACGGGGGCGAGCAGGAGGTTGCGGTGGCGAGGTTGGCGACGGTGGCAAGCTCCCGGTTGTTGGGGCTGTTGGTGGACTAGCAGCCGGGTCTAGTAGAATTGGTGGCGCTGGTAGAAGGCATTCCCTTGGAAACAATATTGGTGATCAGCCCCAAGCTAGCGTCGGGGTGGAAGGTCAATTGGGTGGTAATTTCACTTCAAATCTTGATTCCGCTGGTTGTGGCACCGAACAGTTCCCGGACAGCAGCACGATTGGGTTCGTAGGTGGGAAGGTCCAGAGAAGCAGTGTGGTTGGTGTTGGCGGAGGGCATCAGGATTTCAGAGGCTTAGGTAAGTTCTCTGCCTTTGGTGTTAGTGGGCAGACTACAGGGCCTGGCGGTGCTTTTGGTGGTCAGGGTGGTTTTCCGGTTGTTTGTTTTGGCAATAGTAACTCTGCTTGGATGCCTAACAATGGCCGAGGAGGTTCGGAGAAGCCTACAATGGTCGTGGGAGATTCGGAGAAGGTAGCAGAGGTCGGGGTCGTGGGTGATTCGTCTTTCCGCCAGTCAATAGCGGTTCTGCAGGTGATGCTCCTAACATAGTTTGCGTTCGATGCAAAGGGGTAGGACATGGCATTGCTAATTGCAATGCTATTTTGCTGTGTGATATTTGTGAGGGCACTGGTCATTTGGCGAATAAGTGTCCGTTGACGCTGAAACCAAGGCCTATTGCCAGTTTGTGTGGTTTCGGTGCTGATGGATTGGGATTTTACCACATCCCAACATCTGGAACAAAGAAGCCGAAGAAAGGTAACAACAAGACGGGGATTGTCCAGATAATTGGAGCTCCTATGGCTGAAGACTTGCTGATTGCAGAGCTAAAAAGAATAAATCCAGTGAATTGGCAGCCACAGGTGGAGTTCTAGGGGGGAAATGAGTTCTTGGTTCATTTTCCTAATAGGCTTGATATGCTTCGTATGGTGGCTATTGGCGATGTCCATCTAAAGGAGCATAAAGTAGTGTTACAATTTGAGGAATGGAATCTGGGGCCTAAACCTAAGTACCAACTTCAGAAGGTTTGGGTTCAGGTGTTAGGTGTGCCATTGGAAGTCCGTGATTTTTCTGAGTCTTTGTGCTGTAGGATCTATCATTGACATAGCTTTACGGGTGGATATGGAGAAGGTTCGTAAAAGTGATGAGGTTTGTATGCTGGTGGGGGTGCTGGACATAGATACCATACCTTCCAGTGTAGAGATTGTGGTTGGCGAAAATGTTTATGACATTTTCATCAAAATTGAAGATACTGTGGTGGATGCTAGCGACGATGTTGTCGCTCAGAATGAAGGACATGAGGGAGGAGATAAATCAAGCAGGGGCAAAGATGTTGAAATGGAAGACAGGGATTCTAAGAGACCGAAGAATAGTTCGGAGAATCCACAACCAAAAGCTTCAGAGATCATTAAAGGTCAGTCTACCACAAATTATAAGGGAAATTCCTTGGGAGCTTCGACTTCAGATATCTTATGGGTTACTCCGAGGGCGAACAAAAAGGATATGAAGGCTGGTGTTAGAAAGAAGGGTGCACCCATGTTGATTGCCCAGGGGCCGAGTATGGTCGCCGAAAAAGCGTTACCAGTTCAGTTGGTTGAATCAAAAGGTGTATCGACTGTTTGTTCTATCGAGAAAGGTTCTGGTGCTTTACTCATGAGGTCAATTGATGCTGTAAAGAGAGACTTTCCTGCTGTTGAGACAGTAACGGGCAAGACAGATTGTCATGCTGTTAAGACAGAGTCTGCGGTGAGCCAGCCAGTTTCTGTAACAGAGGAAGTTCTGGAGAGGATGCATCTAAATTCGGCTGGGTTGGAAGTCGGGATGGATGTGGTTAGTGAGCCATTTGAGGATACTGAAATTGGGCTGTCTAATTTTGGTTCGGATGGCTCTGTTGTGAACTCGGTTGTCCAAGAAGAAACTAATGAAATTGCTTTGTTAAATGAGTTAGGTGTTGTGACCTCTGTGTCGCCTCAAGAGCAGTCCTTGGAGGCTGCTGCGGCTGTGGTGTCCTGCGAGCATTCCTTGGGGGCGCCGGAAGGAGTGGGTGATGTTGTGTTGGCAATGCATAAGGTCCAGGGTGCTGAGGCATCACAAGGATTGGCTTCGGTCCCTGCTGCTATATCTCCACAGGAGTGTGTCTCCGAAGCAGCATTTATGCGCGGCATCCCTATGAACAGTGTCTGGGAACCTGCTGAATTTCAAGTTTTGCTAGCTAGGCGGGACAAGGCGGAAGAAGCACGTTTTGACAGAGCCTTTGCACGTCCCAGCGATGGGCAGTTTGACGGTCATCAGTCTACTCTGGATTCCAGGTTCGACAAGATCTGCAAGGTGGGCTGTAGTTCTTCCAAATCTGAGGGGGTTTTTCGGTCACCATTGATACACAAGGAGGTTATGGTGGAGCCTCGACAAAGTGAGCGTATTAAGAAGCAGCAGTCTGGTGATGTTGATCTAGTCCAAAAGGCTATACAGTGGGCGAAAGTGCGAAATCTCGAAATTGATTCAAGCAATCCAAGTAAGTCAGGGAATAATATTTCATTTTTGTCTTTTTCTGATGAGCAAATTGTTGAAAAAGTTTCTAGCATTGGCATTTCTTTAGGAGTTGATAATTCTGAGATTAGTAGTTCAATTAACAATCTTAAGAATATTGAACTAAGAAGATTAAAAAATAAAGAAATTGTAGAAGTAGAAGACATAGAAGATGAAAATCTAGATTGCAATGATTCATCTGCCTTCAGTCACTTCTGCAGTGATTTAGATGGTACTTTAAAGGATGAACAATCAAAGTTTACTTTAGTGACCTATAAAAAGAGGTCAAAAAAGAAGAATCTCCACAATAGGACAATTAAATTAAAGTTAAAATGAAAGGTCTTTTTTGGAATAGCAGAGGTCTGGGAGACTTGGCTAAACATCGTTATATTAGTGATTTGGTTAAGGAATAACATTTAGATTTTGTGGTCATTTTAGAAACTGGTAAAAATGACTTTTCTGTGGCATGTCTTAACCATCTTTGTGGTGGGTGGAATTTTTTATGGCATTTCTCTCCCCCACAAGGTCGGTTGGGGTATCCTTTTAGGGGTGGATACTCGTGTGTTCGATATTGGCTCTATTGATGTTGGTGATTTTTATGTTAAGTTTCATCTAAAAAATAGAGAGGATGATTTCCAATGGATCCTTGTGGCTGTGTATGGTGCAGCTCAAACTCAATACAAAGAAAAGTTCCTTACTGAACTTGTTCAGGCCTGTAGGAAAGAATCGCTTCCTATCTTAATTGGGGGTGATTTTAATATCATCAGGCATTCATATGAAAAAAAAATAATGATAATTTTGAGTATAGGTGGCCTTTCTTGTTTAATGCCGTGATTAATAACTTGGATTTAAGAGAAATAACTTTATCAGGAAGACAATATACTTGGGCCAATTCTTTAGCTAATCCAACCTTTGAAAAGCTAGATAGAGTCTTAATGAATATAGATTGGGAGTCTAAATTTCTGTTGGTCACGGTTAATGACCTGGAAAGATCTTTATCTGATCACACGCCCTTGCTTTTGAATATGAGAGCGGCTTCTTTTAGAGGAAGTCAGCCGTTATTTAAATTTGAATTAGGTTGGTTGTGTAGGGAGGGGTTCAAGGAGTTGGTGGCAGATGTGTGGAAAAAAGATACTACTGGGCATTCCGCCTTACAAATTTGGCAGTGTAAGGTCAGATCTCTCAGAAGTTTTCTTCGGTGTTAGGCTAAAAATATCGGTGGGACGTACAAAAAAGAAAAAATAGAGCTTAATTTATTAATTGATGAGCTTGATAAAAAAGCTGAGATTGTGAGGTTGTTAGATCACGAGCTTAATATTAAAAGGGTTGCTAATGAGAGATTGGCTCATCTTCTAAGAGAAGAAGAAATTAAGTGGTATCAGAGGTCTAAAGCGAATTTTCTTTTAGACGGGGATAGAAATACGCGCTATTATCATTTGATTGTGAATGGGAAGCATAGACATCAAAGAATTTTTCAGCTCGAACAAGAGGAAGGAATAATTCGGGGTGATGTACAATTAAAAACGTATATCACCAATTATTATAAAGATTTGTTTGGTCCTCCCAAAAATAATCATTTATCTATGATTGATACTGTTGTTGTGAATGATTTACCTCAAGTCTCCGAGGTGGAAAATAAGTTTCTTACAGAGTCATTCACTGAAAAAGAGGTGAAGGAAGCGATTTTTCAAATGGATCAAAACAAAGCACCGGGGTCAGATGGCTTTCCTGCCGAGTTTTATCAGGTGTTTTGGGAAGTCATTAAATTTGACTTGTTAGCTATGTTTCAGGATTTTCATAATTGCTCTCTCACTCTTTAGCTTGAATTTTGAGATCATTACTTTGCTTCCTAAAAAAGCAGATGCTAAACAAATTCAGCAGTACAGACCCATTTGTCTTTTAAATGTTAGTTTTAAAATTTTTACTAAAGTTTTTACTAATAGACTTATGAGAGTTGCTCATAAGATTGTTAGACCGTCTCAGTCGGCGTTTATGCAGGGGAGATTTATTCTTGATGGAGTTGTATAACCTTCACGAAACCATTCATGAATTGCATAAAAAGAATTTGGATGTGATTGTTTTCAAGATAGATTTTGAGAAAGCTTATGACAAAGTCAAATAGCCTTTTTTAATTCAAACTTTAAGGATGAAATGTTTTTCTGCTAAGTGGTGCTCTTGGGTGGAAAGTATAGTTAAGGGAGGGAGTGTTGGAATAAAAGTGAATGATGATCTTGGCTCCTTTTTCCAAACTCAGAAGGGTCTTCGGCAAGATGATCCTATGTCCCCTATTCTTTTTAACATTGTAGGGGACATGCTTGCCATTTTTATTTCTCGTGCTAAAGAAGCAGACCTCTTATCAGGAATAGTTCCTCACTTGATTGAGGATGGGTTATCAATTTTACAGTATGCTGATGACACTGTTCTCTTTTTGAATAATGATTTGGTACAAGCCAAGAATCTGAAACTCATTCTTTGTGTCTTTGAACAGTTATCGGGGTTAAAGATTAATTTCCATAAAGAGTGAGATCTTTTGTTTTGGCTCCGCCAAAGCTGCTGAACCTCAGTACACACAATTATTTGGTTGTGAAGTGGGTGCTTTTCCTTTCAGGTACTTAGGCATCCCTATTCACTTTAAAAAGTTGAGGAATAGTGATTGGAAAGGAGTAGAAGATAGATTTGAGAAAAAAACTTAGTAGTTGAAAAGGAAAAAATATGTGTGTGGGGGGACGGTTAGTACTTATTAACTCGGTACTCAGCAGTCTACCAATGTTTATGTTTTCTTTTTTGAAGTGCCTAGACAAGTTCTCAAACGACTTGACTTTTATCGATCTAGATTCTTCTGGCAGGGCGATAATCATAAACGTAAGTACATGCTTGCTAAATGGAGTTTAGTTTGTTCACCCAAAGAGCATGGCGGTCTTGGTATTCAGAACCTAGACGCAAAAAATAAAAGCTTGCTTGGGAAATGGCTATTTAAACTGCTTAATGAAGAAGGGGTTTGGCAATCTTTGCTAACTAGGAAGTATTTGGGTGACAAGAGTCTTTCGCAAGTGGTTAATAAACCTGGGACTTCCCATTTTTAGTCGGGGCTTATGAAAATTAAAGACCATTTTCTTCGATTTGGGTCTTTCTAGGTTCAAAATGGGATGCAAACTAGGTTTTGGGAAGATATTTAGGTAGGAGATTCTCCGTTGAAAAGACAATACCCTACCCTTTATAATGTGGTAAGGAGAAATGATGATACTGTGGCAACTATTATGAGATCGACCCCTTTAAATATTTCTTTTCGAAGACCTATTATTGGATCCAAGTTAATTGCTTGGAACGAGTTAATTTTGAGAATTATGAATTTACAGTTAAGCTCTCAAAAGGACATCTTTAAGTGGAATTTAAATAGATCTGGTTTGTTTACGGTCAGGTCTTTCTATGGGGTATTTATTAACAATTTTCAAGTCCCTATTAGGAATTTATTTTGGCTAATTAAAATTCCCTTAAAAGTGCAAATTTTTCTTTGGTATCTTAAAAGAGGAGTTGTTTTAACTAAAGATAATCTGCTTAAACGCAATTGGAGGGGAAACATACAGTGTTGTTTCTGTACTAAAGATGAAACAATTCAAAGATCTTTTATTGATCGCCAGATTGCACGTCTTGCATGGTGGGTTGTTCGATGCGCGTTTAATTTAACCCCCCTGTGAGCATAGCAAATATGTTCGGGAATTGGTTAGCCGGTATTCCAATAACTTTAAAGTCACAACTCTTCGTGGGAGCTAGTGCCTTATGTTGGTCTATTTGGTGTTGTCGGAACGATGTTGTTTTTAACAAAAAGAGGATTACTAATCCTTTGCAGGTTATCTTCTTGTGTGGATTCTGGTTGCGTGCTTGGGCAAATTTACAAAAATCGGCCTAGAAGGAGTATATGGTGGATGGAAGCCTAAGATTGGAGTTTATAGCAAAGCAACTCCTCAACTCTCATGGGTGGCAGCTTAGTCATCGGATTGGCAATTGATCTTTTAATTTTCAATGGTCTATCTATGGTTGTAAGGTTTCTAGCCATTTTTTGCAACTTTGGTTATGGTGGTACTTTTATCGTTTTGTCTATTTGTGGTTGTAAGACTTCTAGCCATTTTTAGCAACTTTGGTTATGTTGGTGCTTTTGTCTTTTAATAAATGGACTGTGTGTATCTTTGATGCAGAGACCAGAAGATATTTTTTCTCTTTCATTATCTAAAAAACATAATTGCAACGTAGCATTATTCACGTAGACCCAAAAACTATGCAAACATTCCTTCTCTGCGTTACTACATTGATCTGGATCCCGCGTCGCTGGCATAAAACACACCACTGCGGAGTTCGACTACCTCCTACCCTGAGTCTCTGACCGACCGGCGGGCCCACTAACCAGAAGGTCGTGCTACGGACCAACTGCAGCATAGCCGGTCACGTCTCTGGCGATTGAGTCCGGTCGAGCCACCACACGCACCCGACGGGTCCAGTACTGACCCGAAACGCTTCCTCGATCGCCTCGGCATAAAATGCCTCCTCTCTCTCTCTGTCTGTCTTCCCCTCCTCAGATCCCGATCTCCCTCTCGATCCATCCATGGCGTCGTCGTCGTCGCCGTCGCCTCCCACGTCGAGGCCGCCGCCGCCCTTTGCTCCCCAAAACCGTACCCCCGGTGCCTCCTCCCTCCCGGCCTCTTTCTCCGACCTCCAGATCTCCCGTGCGCCCCCGCCCTTCGCCCCCGGCGGGCCGCCGCCCGGGAACGGCCCCATGCCATCGTCGATCCGCGCGCCGCAGGCGCCACCTCCCAGCGCGCGCCCGTTCCTCGGCAGCCCGCCGCCGCCCTTCGCCTGGCCCGCGGCTCCGGTCCAGCAGTCTCCTCCTCCCTTCGGCGGCCCGCCCGCCGCGCTTTTGTCGCAGCCGCAGCAGCGGCCTTCGTTCAGCGGTCTTCCGGCGCAGGTGCAGCGGGCGCCCTTCGGTGGGCCGCCCGCGGCGGCGTCTCAGCCTCCTCCGTTCGGCGGACCGCCTGCAGCAATGTCGCACCCTCCCCCGTTCGGCGGGCCTCCTCCTGTAGCAGCAGTTCAAACCGCTCCGTTGGGTGGGCGCCCGTTTTCAGCTGCTCAGCCACCACCATTAGGCGGGCCGCCTGGGGCAGTGCCTCATCCGGCGTCCTCTGGTGGTCTGAGGCCGCCATTTCGGGGCCCACCTGCACCGTCGCAGCAGGTGCCGTTTGGTGGGTCGCCGCAGTTTGGGGGACCAACACCTGGAGGTCAGCCTCCGCCATTCGGGGCTCAGGCTGCACCTTTGTCGCAGCCACCGACGTTCATGGGGGCACCAGGGGGTAATGCAGCAGCGTTTGAGCCTCCGGGGTGGCAGGCACAGGCACGACCAGTGAGTGTTTCTTCCTATTGAATTTCATGAAGTGTTCGAAAAGTAAGAGATTCTATTGAGATTATTGGAAACAAGGCTGTGGGAAACTGCAACACCTTAACTGTTAGTTGCATTTGATGTGTTTCAGATGAATTAATGAGAAAAAATTAGACTTTGGCTTCCATAGGATTATGAAGGCACTTCCTTTCTTCTTAAGATCAATCTGATGCAGAATTTTGAGTTCTGAGGCGTGTTTAGAAGTTTACTGTTCTTGTGGTGAGTGTAATTTGGCATGCCTTAAGTGAAAGATTAGCTTTCTCATTTTTTTTTTCTTTGAGGAACAGTGAATTCCTTTAGGATTAGGAAGAGTGCCATATCAAAACTGTAGTGATTGTTCGATCAAGGTGGCATGCTTGAAGGAAATAAGTAGCTTGTTTGAGTAATAGTTGTTGTTTAGCAAGTAGTATTTCAATCCTATTTGAGAGCAATTGAAACATTGATGTTGTATGAATATTTTGTATTAAGAGTTAACCAAGATGGCATGTTTAAGAAAAGGAAGTGCTCTAGCTTTTGGATAATTCATTAGAATGATTAATTCACCGAGGAGATTAATCAATGGTATTTACCGTAATACCGTTTTCATTTTTTTTCTATTGGATATCTTTTTTGGATGAGATACCTCACACTTGACATAGTTCAGTTCTTATGATGTGTGTGGAGCCTTGTAATTTATGCCCTTGAGTTGACTTTTGTCAATATTGATCATTACTATTTTGATGAATATTAGATTTGTTTTGTGGATGGGACACCTTAAAATTTCCAATTCTTATGAAGTTATGATGCTTTGAGCATTGGAATTTACGCCCGTAAGGTGATGTTCAACTTTTAGGGAGCTGTGCCTGGTGGTATGCAGGCATCGATGAGAATGCCTGGCATGCCGCCCAATGCACTAGGCCAAGGGATGCCGTCCACACCCAGCATGCTATATTCTCCCCATGCTGGCGCCCAGGTCTCTACCCCATCCAAAATTGATCCTAATCAAATTCCACGTCCAATTCCTGGGACATCAGTCGTCATTTTTGAGACCCGGCAAGGTGGCCAAGCTGCTGTTCCACCGGTATGTGTTTAGATCTGTAACTACTGACTAGTTATATCTATCTCTAATTTGAAAATGCTGGTTCAGATGATTCTCATTAACTAGACTACTGGTTCTATTTCATCTAAGAGCATTGTTGTTGATTGTAGGCTGTGTCCAGTGAATTCATTGTGAAGGACAAAGGCAACTGCAATCCCCGTTTTATGAGGTGCACCATGAACCAGGTTTGATTTGTTCAATATTCTGTGTTCTTTTGTCAGCATATTTTTCCTTTCTAAACTTCTTCTGTTACATATGCTATCAGATACCATGTACGGGGGATCTCTTGACAACATCAGGAATGCCATTGACCTTGATGGTGCAACCTTTCGCTCTTCCTCATCCTTCTGAGGAGCCTATTCAGGTACTTCATCTCATTTTTTGCACATAAAGCAAATACTTTTTTGTAGACACTAATATGACATGCCAACGCAATGAGAAATCAATCTGCGTAGGGGATGGTTATACGTATATATGCCATTATACCATAATAAGTATATTTCTTGAGCGTGGGACTATGAAATGTCATTTGTGTGAAAACTTCTGCGCTGCCGTCAATCATCATACATAACTATTTCTTTTAACTCAAAGCAATCTAATTGATGTAGTAGCAAACCGTTAACTGCATTGCAAATCATTAGTCCTAAAGGTCGCCCTTGCTCATCTTCTGATTGCTTGGTCATTCAGTTGTACTACATATTGGCACATTCACCAAAAAGTGAGCAGCTTAGTACAATTAGCAGTAAATCATCAGTCCTAAAGGTCACTCCCTTGCTCATCTTCTGATTGTTTGGTCATTTAGTTGTACTACATATTGGCAAATTCACCAAAAAGTGAGCAGCCTAGTACAATTACCAGTGGATTGCATGTGCTCTTCCTATGTGCTTGATTGTGTGCTCACCCTACGTGCTTGACTATAGGATTCTACTATTGTACTTACAGTCTGGGAACTTCATATCACTTTGATCGTTAGACAACACTATAAGAGATGCTGTAAAGATACTTAACGATTCTTGATAAGGTTCAATAAATTTGTGCCCTCATCTGTGCGTCATCACTCATCAGCCAATTCTTGGCTTCTTGCAATGTTCTGATTCTAATACAAACTTCATTATTTGCTAATGTAGTTAAAACTTTCACTGCAGCAGTCTGTTGTGATATAATTTTTTAGTGATTGCTTTGAAGTTTACACTTCTTTCTTATTTTAGCTTGTGGACTTTGGAGAGATGGGCCCTATCAGGTGTTCTCGCTGCAAAGCATACATAAATCCTTTCATGAGATTTGTTGATCAAGGGAAACACTTCAACTGTAATTTATGTGGTAAGGGATAAAGATGCAGTACCTTATTTATTAGCTTGCTTTGCAATGCTGGTTTTCTGTGCAGTTGAGCTTCTCTATTATTTCCAGCTGGCTCTGGAAATATTTTTCATTTTTTTTTGCTACGAAACCATGTTCATATGTAAATTTTGGATCATTTGAAAGTCCAATGCTATCTTTCTCTTTCCCTTGAGAAGATGGTACTATTCTGAAGTCAAGCATCTTTATAAGGCTTGTCTCAAGTCTCAACCCTCTTGTACTTCTTCTGGGTCAGGGTTTTTCGTCGTTTTTGGTTCCATAGCTGTTCTAATTCACTATGAAATATTGGTGAACTCTTTAACTTTAACATATCCTATTCAGTTAAAGGTACTTCCTGTTTAACAAATTTAACTGGTTCTACAGGATTCAGCAATGATACTCCAAGGGAGTACTTGTGCAACTTAGGGCCTGATGGTAGGCGACGTGATGCTGATGACAGGCCCGAGTTATGTAGAGGAACAGTTGAATTCATTGCCACCAAGGAATTTCTGGTCTGTCCTTACCTGGTTTTGAGTTCCTTGTAATTTTTCCTGAGCAAGATTCCTCAAGCGTAGTAACGCAAAACTTGTGTCTTTGTAGTTTATATTAATGATTTTGTCTTGATATATCAGCATGTAAGCAGGATAACTTTTATATATTTTGCACCATATCTGCAAAATTTTCACATTCTAGTCTTGCAGTGATTCATTTTGACATTTTCTACTTTCACCATTTGTTTTTGATAATACTGTAATAATGATAAGGACATCTTCATCAATATCAGGTTCGGGACCCAATGCCCGCTGTATATTTCTTCCTTATTGATGTCTCTATGAATGCGATACATACCGGTGCAACTGCTGCGGCTTGCAGTGCAATTGCCCAGACTCTTTCAGACCTTCCTGTAAGTTTACATGCTATTTTCTATGCATTGACCACATACACATAATATTAGCTTGATGTTCACTGAATTCTGCTTAGATTTCATCATTTCATTATATCAAGTTGATGCTGCTTTATCATTTAGCACAACCATCTTGCTTGTATCTGCTTATTTTTGCCATGAGCTTAAGTTTTCCTCTGGTACTTATCATCCTTGCCATACTGAAGTGGGCATTGTTAGAGTTTTGATTTCTGATTTTCTTCCCTGTAAAGAAGATTTGGTGTTGTTCGTTCTTGTGATTCACTTGCCTCTATTGATATTATGGTTAACTTATATCAGCGGCAAACTCAAGGGGGAATTGATGATTTGCTACTGCAATGCTAGGCACTTGAGGATGTGCCACTCAATGTCTCATTGACATGAGGATGTCTCACTGCAGTGGCATCCTCAAGTGCACCTAATTGCAGTGGCAAATCCTCACCTTTCCCCAAACTCAAATACAGTCACATAGTTTTGGCATTGAATAAATGAACATGTTAGTTTTGGCATTGAATAAATGAACATGTACTTTGTCAGCAAATCAGCTACTTGTTCGTTCCTCATGTGTCATCATCATTATCGAGAAATGAGATAAATGTGTGTGCATCTGTTTAGTATCTAGTGATGTGATAGAATTATCCAAATTCCATGAGTTTATTTATTCATTTGTTACTTGTTAGTCAATATAAATTTCACAACTAGGATCATGCAAGGTTCAAGAAATCGCCTCTAGGCGCCGCCTAGGCGGTCGGCGGAGCACCGCCGCCGCGACTTCGTTGAAGTTGCGGGCTAGGTGGTCAAAGCCTGTCCAAGGCGGTGCTAGGCGAGGCGGGTTCTGGCTATCCCGCACCACCGAATCGACCTTGCCGCTGCTGAACCCGGCTGGGGAGGAGGAACTCGAGAGGGAGGAGGGAGAGGAAGGGGGAAGGAGAGGGGGCGGAGTAGCTAGCACCTTAATCGCCGCCGCCGCTAAGCCGTCATAGTTGCCGTCGCCGCTAGATCTCGTCGTTGTTGCCGTCGCCGCCGCCGTCGCATCGTGGAGTCGAGGATTGGAGGCGGCGACGCGTGGGAGGAAGTTGCGACAAGGAGGCGGCGGTGCGTGAAAGCACTAGAGGAGGCAGGGAGGTAGCGGCGCGTGGAAGGATTCACTGTGACTCGTGGGCTGGGCCAAACGGTGGGGCCCACGTGAGGCTACTGGGATCTTCTGTGGCTCGCGTGAGGGAGGCTGATCTACACTGTCAGCTAGGCGCCCGACTAGCGCCTAGCGCTTTCTTGAACCTTGGGATCATGATAACATTCTTTTTTGTTTAAGAGAGCTTCTGTGGATGACTGGATGTCCTATCAGCCACATTGTTTATATTCTAGATCATGGTTTATGAAACCAGTAAAGAGCCATTTCCTTGTCCTCGCTTGCATGGTTATCAAGGCGTCGCTTAGGCATCGCCTAAGCGGTAAGGCGCCTCCGACAGTCAAGGCGTCGCCCGCTTGCCGTGAGCCCGCCGCATCCTCGCCTTCGCCGCCTCGCACACTGCGCGCGGTGTGGATCCTCTCCGCCTGTAGCCGCGCTGGATCGGCACTGGCGCGGCCTCGTTTTCACCACTCGCGCCGCCCTTCTTGTTCTCCTGACCGCTCCATTGGGTACTCGCCGCCGTGGGTGTCGTCTTGTCTCCGAATTTGCACCACCGGGGTACTCTACGGCCCGTGGGTGTCTTCCTTCGCCTGGAGCTCGCTCGGTTGCTCCGGATCTGCGCCACCGGGTACTCCGCCACCCGTGGGTGTCTTCCTCCGCTTGGAGCTCACTCAGTGCCGGGAGGGAGGGGGAGGCGGGGAGGCCAGGTCGCCGCCGGGAGGGGGGTGCGGGAGAAGGGAGGGGGTGGAGAAGGGAGGGAGGAGCGAAGCCATGGGAGGCATCTTTATGCTCTGCTACTGACCTCTGTGCTGATGACTGAGAGGAGATGAGATATTTCCATGTAGCTTGTTACTGTGCTACTGATGGGTGCTACATGGGTCCAAGAATGCTGCTAAAATGCTTATTTTATCTACTAAAATGCTCATTTTATTTGCTGTCTTAGCGCCTTAGGATGTGTTTAAGGCGTCGCCTCGCCTCACGCCTTAGCGCTTAAAAGGTGTGAGGGGGGTGGGTCGCCTCGCCTTACCGCCTTGATAACTATGCTCGCTTGTCGGCCAAAAACCGGCAGGTTCCCATGCAGTTTTTGGAATTTACTTGAAATACAGTAAATTGGCTGGAATCAGTGAAAATCGCCAAGAGTCAATCTGAATCAGTTATAAATTGGTGTAAATCAGAATAAATCTCTACTGACTCGGGGCAACAGCCGGCTGCAATTTGATTTGCCACCTCGGGCTGGTTTGCCCTGAAACTGGCAGGAACCTTCTGGTTCCCACTGGTTTTTTAGCCTCATTCTAGACATCATTTCTTGCACAACCATGGGACCTTGGAAAAGTTATGCTAATAGACATGTTGTAACAAATTGTGTAAAAGCAATCTATATATCTATTCCACAAAGATTTGGAAACCAAAAGTTGTGTTGAGTACATGCTATGCTACCTGTCAACATAGTTAATGTTAACTGAATTACTGTGTTGATAGACTTGGTGTGTTGCTCTTGCTTAATTTTCTTTACTTCACTGAACTATGTAGACAAATTGAAACATATTGAGCCACTGGGGGAATTGGCTGACATTTTATTGTCTTTTGTAGGAAGGTCCTCGAACTATGGTTGGGATTGCCACATTTGATTCTGCTATTCACTTCTACAGTCTTAAACGTTCTCAGCAACAGGTATGTTCTGAACAAGTTTGTTACAATGTTAATGTCTTAAGGATTTCATGCATCACCCCCATTGGCAGGTCAATAGTTAGTCAAAATACTGTTAGGTTGTCGTAGCAGCTGATTTTTTGACCTGCCAAAGGAAGAGACCAACTTTTTATAATCTGCATTTGATGTAATCATGTTTGGAATATTATACCTTCTATATTTTGCCTAATTTTCCTTTTCTAATCTTTTAAGTATCGAATCTCTTCAAATCTAGCCCAATCATGGTAGATACATCTACTGCGTGCTGATAGCTAGGTTCAATTACACAAATCACATAAGTTCGGGACTTCGGGTGTCAAATCAATGTGAAAATTTCCAAAAGAAATTTGTCAAGGTAGTCTTAGTTTACTTTAGGGAAATTTGTCATTTTGCCACACCTTTGTGTTGGCTTCTAAAAAATGGCATTAAGTTAAACGTAATAGATTATTTGCCACACGTTATTTTGGCCTCTCGTTAATTTGCCACTTTGGACTATAATCATATTTTCGGCTAAATCACCCTGGCCCACACGCGAATGGACCGTTTTGCCCCTCTCGGTCGGTTCTGGGACCGCTAAGTGGCTGGGTCGAGCCTGTCCCACACCAGACCCAGCGCCACATCTCCCTCTTCGTCTCTCTCGCTCGCGACCGCCGCTCTCGTGACCTCTCTCTCTGCTACCAGTGTCGCGGGCCAAATCCGGCGGCGACCAGCTTTCGTGAGCGAAATCCGGCGGCACCCGCTCTACCCCTAGTTGTGTGCCGTTGTCGGGGCACGGGAATAGCGGTTTTCCCCTCATCGACTGCCCTATTTGCGGAGTAGAGAAGGTTGTGGAGCCATGGTTATTAAGGCGCTAAGGCGAGGCAAGGCGCCTTGGCACTACCTGGACGCCTAAGGCGACGCCATACGAGCGGAAGAAAGCGAGCAGCCGAGCAGGAAGGAAAACGTGAAAGAAAAAAAGAAAAGGAGGAGAAGAAAAGGCCCAGCCCCCATCAAGCCAACCGCCCAGCATAACCCTAGTCGCCGCCTCTCCTCTCCCCATCACCTATGTCTCTCTCCTCCCAACCTCTGCATCCCTCTCTCCCCATCCGGCACAGTTGGACACCAGCAGATCTGGCGCTCGCGGAAAGCACGAAGCCGGGGTCATCACGGAGGCGCAGTGTGGCGGCACGAATCTGGTGAGCTCCCGGCTCCTCTCTTCTCTCCTTCTACCTCCCTCCACCGAAGGCTCCGAGCAGAGGAGGTGCGGGCAGGGCACGGGGAACCGCGTGGAGGAGGCGTCGAGGAGCTGCGGGACGGCGACGGGGAGCCGTGAGGAGGAGCCGCACGGGGAGGAGGCGGTAAGGCGGGGGGCGACGCCTTAGCACACCGGCAGCGCTTTACCGCCTAAGCGTCGCTTAAGCGACGCCTTAATAACCATGGGTGGAGCTCACCTCGAAGACGAAGAACAACCCGGGGAAGATGTTCTTCAAGTGTCTGAGGAATCAAATCCGGAGTAAGTTCTCGCTTCCTTTTGTTGATTTGTTGCAATTGGCACTGATTTGGGCTAGATTTCTCAAGGCTAGGGTTTTAGGGTTAGGTGATTTTGGAGAAATTAGGGAGAAATTTGTACGGTTTAGGGGTGCACCATGGCTAGGGTTTTTGGGTTGGGCGAATTTTAGGTAGAAATTGTTACCAAGTAGGGTTGCACCGTGGCTAGGGTTTGTGGGTTGTTACATTTTGGAGAAATTAGGGACAAATTGTACCCATATAGTTCATCCACTGCCTTGTCTCCTTCCATACCGTGTCATAACCCATGGTGACATTGTAATCATCTTGCAGACTCTTTGGCTCTTATGTTTGGATGATTCCTCAGTATAGATAGTGCCCTGTCTGCCACCCAGGACTAGGATGCCATACTAGTTTTGATCCTGCTACTTGAATAACACCCATGTTCATTGACTATCTTGGACACCTGCACAAACAACAAAACCAGCAAGTACAAACACAAAATGACAACAGTTCATGTATACAACAGTAAGAGTTAGTAACAAAGTTAGTAGCATGATAGCTTTCTTATCTGTAGTATGTGAATCCAGAACTGCCATAAGACTCCAGAACTACATCTAGAATTGCTATAAGAATCCAGAACTACAACTATTGTCCAAACTAGTAAGGTGTACGTGCGTTGCAATGGGTTACGGGTCCCAAAATAAGGCGATACATATCATCAAACGTGATCTGAATGGTACAGTGAACATTAACATTCTGTAACACACATCAAGCAAAACATATATGTACACAATTAGTAGTTGATGTTTTTTCTTGTCGAACATGAACACAAAGGAAACATTTTAGTTAGTACAGACACCTAGGATGCAAGAACTTCTTTGTATAGCCGATTGCCTACGCGTTGCGATGGGATCTAAAAGGCATTCAAAGGCTAAAAATATTTATAATAGTATTATATGTTTCCTCTGCATATAAAATGTATAATTAGTCCTAATATGCTTATGCAATGCATTTCATAATTTTTCCAAGCTGAGAAAATTTTGATGAAGAACAGAGAAAAATGACACTGACCATGGAAACCCCATGTATTGCTGCGAGCACAACAGAGAACGTTGTGTTAACATGACAGATTAAAAGAAAAGATGATGAGCAACAAGAAAGTACAATATTATTGTCACTTCTCAAGTCTAAACCGAAGACAAATCACAGGAATACAAAGAACTAATGTGGCTGACTATTTTTTTCAGAAAGGAAACACATAAAATCCCCCCGTCCAAATTTTATTATAGAACTGAAACAAAAGGTAGAAGCGTATGTTCAGGAACTCAGCACAGATGGCAATGACATTACCGACAGTGAGCCACCCCATCTTACAGACAAACGACTTACAAAACACCAAACTTTAACTCCATCAAAAGAAAACCAAAACATTCAGCCCTCACTGATACTATTAATTCTCAAAATTGCGAAACGCACTCACATCATGCAGTTAGCACAACTCACAAACAACATACTGTCATTTTGGTATCTCCTTTGAAGATAAATAGGGATCAACACCCACTGTATTTTCAGTAACCGTCAGAATAGGTGCCTACTCTCCATATCAGAATAATCCTTTGCTTCTTCCCAGTTTCCAGCTCCAGTCGTGCAAGACATTTATCCACCTTCATTGACTAAGTAGCCCAGCAAAGCACCTTCCAGTCAAAACATACACAAAATCTTAATCCATAATGTTTCATCCCAGTCTAGCAAGCACCCTGAAAGACCCCAGTAGGATACAACACAAAATTGCAAATGCCCCCATATAGACTTAAGACTTTGGAGTAGCCGTCTTAGCTAGCTGTTAGCACGACTATTTAAGTTGTATGAAACTAAATAAAATAGAGATTGAATCAAGAAAAATAATATGAACTTCAGCATAAAATAGAAAAAAACAAAAGATTACAACATGACCTGCACAAATCATTTCTTTCCGCTTCTGTACCGTCTAGCCTGAAGGGCATGCTCAAAGACCCATTATAGTTAGCGATCCAAAATCTAGTTGAATAAAAATTAACTCAGAGAAAAAAATATGAGCTGTTATATATAGCCCCAGCAAAAAGAAAAAAAAACCTTATTTATAGGAGCCAACAAAGTCCTTTTTTACATGACATTAGCAGCATGTCCAGGAAAAAAGGCAGCATATTTCAAGTTCCAATCATAGATAACAGTTTACTGCAAGGAAAAACAGCCATCAAGTGATCAATTGAGCCAATTACGTAAAACAACTTGATTACCTCTTACAGTTCACTAGCTGTCATGGTGTAATTCCCTTGCTATCGAGCGCACCTACTCCTGACCTCACAGTGGTGACGGGAAAAATTAAGACATTTCGTTCTATTAGCTCTACTACTGCATCATGAAATCCCAAACGAGTGACTAAAAAAGCATGAAGGAAGCACAACAGTTTGATATCTAACAAAAGGATCAATTCCGTCCTCAATTATCTCCAAACAAGCTGTTAGGAATAGCAACTTATATTACCAGGGGGTCAAAGGGCCAGTATATATACACAAAGTACAAGTGATAAATATGCAAATAACCCCTCATAACAATAGGGAATAACACACTATACATATATCTCTAACACCCGCCCTCAAAACTCATGGTGGATCAACAATAATGAGTTTGGAGAGGTAGAAGCCGTGCTGTGCTCAAGTCTAGGCCTTCGTGAAGAAATCCGCTATCTGAAGCTCTGAAGGAACATACTGAAGAGCAATCACCTGATCATGCACACAAGACCTCATGAAGGAAGGATCAACACCAATATACTTGGTGAGCTCATGCTTCACAGATCACCGCAACACCGATAGCACTGCATCGTTCGATAAGAGAGGAGCCTGCAGTAGTGACGTAAACACCAAAATCCTCGGCAACCACCGTAGCAAGTAATCTCTGCTGTTAAGAGAGCCATAGCTCGCAACTCAGCCTCTGCACTCGAACAGGACACTGCAGTCTGTTTCTTTGTCTTTCAGGCAATGAGAGAACCACCAAGAAAAACACAGTAAGCAGAGATAGACCGACGATCAGAGGGATCGCTGGCCCAAGTAGCATCCGAATAAGCTCAAGTCAGAACGAATCGGAGCGTGGAAAGAAGAGACGGCGAGAGATAGTCCCACGAAGGTATCGTAGAACTCGAAGGTGGCTGTAGTGGACCTGAGTGGGAGCAGAGACGAACTGACTCAGAATGTGGACTAGATAAGTGATATCTGGACGAGTAATAGCAAGGTAGACAAGACTCCCAACAAGATGACGATAGCAAGTCGGATCAGAAAGAGGCTCGCCATCAGAGGGTTGGAGATGAACATTGAGTTCCATGGGAGTCTCAACAGTATGCTGATCAGTGAGAGAGGTGCGATCAAGAAGATCTTGAATATACTTCTCTTGGGTCATAAAGAAACCATCTGGAGTGGAAGTAACCTCAATCCCAAGGAAGTAACGAAGAGAACCAAGATCCGACATAAGGAACTGCTTACTAAGATGAGCCTTGACAAAGGCAATGTACTCAGAATCATCTCCGGCAATGATCATATCATTAACATACAAAAGAAGAGTCCGACCACGAGACGAAGTGTGGACAAAGAGCGCAGGATCATGATCACTAGCTGAAAAGCCAGCAGTGACCACAGAGGAGAAGCGCTCGAACCAAGCATGAGGGGCTTGCTCAAGGCCATAGAGAGAGCGACGAAGGCGACATACCATGCCCTTAGGAACAGAATACCCAAGTGGCGGATGCATGTGACCTCCTCACGCAACTCGCTATTAAGAAAGGCATTCTTGACATCAAGCTGAGAAACAGACCAATGGCGAACAGATGCTACCGAAAGAAGAGTGCAGACAGTTGTCATGTGGGCCACATGAGCAAAAGTCTCGTCGTAGTTACGACCATGCTCCCGCTGGAAGCCACGAGCAACAAGACGCGCCTTATAGCACTCAAGAGAGCCATCAGAGCGAGTTTTAATCTTATAGACCCACTTACACGTGATGAGACGAGAGTGAGATGGAAAAGGAACAAGATCTCAAGTGCCAGTACGCTCGAGGGCAGCAATCTCCTCGGCCATGGCATGCTGCCACTCAGGGTGAGTAACAGCATCCCGGTAGGAGACAGGCTTATGAGTAGCACAAAGGTGACGAAGGTGAGTTCACATCTGGAAAGACGAAGGGAGTCCCACAACCTTAGAAGAGAACTGAGGTTGGACACTGGTGATGAAGACAACAGCAGCCTGAGCGTCGTCGTCGTACTACTGAGTGTAGGCGGTCAGTCGATCCTTGTAGAAATCCAGAACCTCTTGGTAGGCAGAGGCATCCTCATCATCAAGGCGAGCGGCCTCAGCAGCAACCTTTCGGCTGTCGGGGGCAGTGCGACAGGCGTAGGCTCTGTCGGAGTAGGGCAAGGCGGGCAGGTGACATCACCAGAGAGGATGCCCCAAAGACGAAGACCACGCATGTGGATGCGCATGTGAGACATGAAGTTGGTGTAATTAACACCATCGAAGATCACCGGGCAGCGAGGGAGGGAAACGGTGCCCGACGACATTGTACTTTTTTTTTTTTTTTTTTTTAACAGGCCGGCTCAATTAAAAAGCATCACTCGGCCCCGCACGAGCCAAAGGCCCGCAGAGAGCACCGCGCACGGGGGGAACTAGGGTTCCCCCTGGCGGCGGCGGTGGCGCAAGCGGAAGTGACAGTGGCGGCGGTGACCTCACGGTCGAGGGAGGCGGCGTAGGAAGCACCGGTTCAAGGGTGGCCGGATCCAATCCCCGAGCGGCCACGGGCGAGGAAAGGCGGCGGCTCGGTGGTCCGAGGCTCCTCGAGCGCAGAGCAGCTCCGGCGGCGCCCGGATGAAGCGCCCCGAAGCGACCACGCGAGGCGTCGGTGAAGAGGCAACGATGGCGGCGCGTCTGAGCAGGCACGACGTCGGCGTCGGACGCGGCGGCCGGCAGAACCACGTGGATCGACAAAGACGGCGGCCAGCCACCGGATCGCGCGGATTCAGCGCGCTTCGACGCCGTGACTAATCTATGGCGAGAGGAGGAGGAAGCGCCGCGCGTGCCTAGGTAGGGGAGGACGAGTTGCGCGTCCGGGAGAGGAAAACCTAATTGGCTTTGATACCATGTTAGGAATAGCAACTTGTATTACCTGGGGCCAAAGGGCCAGTATATATACACAAAGTACATGTGGTGAATATGCAAATAACCCCTCATAACAATGGGGAATAACACACTATACATATATCTCTAACAGAAGCAACCTTATCGTGCCATGTTGATCTATCACCGGATAACAAATGAACAATGAATGCTAAACTTACACAATCAGACAGGGTAGAAAGCCGTAGAGATGTTAGTCGCTGGACTCTTACTATTGGTGATAGCAAGATCCTTACTCTCATGGAGAAGATGACACTTGGAGATGGGGCAATTTTTCTTGTATATTTCTCTTCACAATGCCATGCCAACTCGAGGGTTGGGGATACATATTTATAGGGCTAAAACAACAAGCATATGCCGAGCATATGCCAAGCATATGCTAGTCTAGGATGCTCATCCTAGATGCTCTGTCCTCTATGTCCTCTAAGATGCTAAAGCAAAGATGTTGTCCTAGATGCTAGTCAAAAGCTAGTCTAAGATGCTAAAGCAAAAGCAAAGCTAGTCTAAGATGCTAAAGCAAAGCAAAAGCAAAAGAAGCCGACACACAAAAAGCCGACACGAGACTTATCCATCAATCTCCCTAAGTCTTGTGTGTCTCCTTGTGAGAATCTGAGCCATCCCGATCTGGCGCGAAGATGACGGAGCCGACGCCTTGATTTCCACGCCGAGGCGCCCCAAACTTGACGGAGCCTCTGACGCTAGAGTCAAGCTCGGCGAAGAACTCCGTCAACCGGCCATGTCGTTGCTCGAATCGTCGCCGCGGAGGACGTGTGCTTTGGCTCGTCAAGGTGGAGAGAGCCGCGCGGCGCGGCCGCCGGAGGTAGTTCAATGCTCGCCGAGCAATGAACGAGCCGTGCTCCTCCTCCTCGCTTCAGGCGACGTGGGCCGCCGCGTCGTGGTCGCCGACAATCCTCGCCCAATGACCAAGCTTGCGCGCTTGTAGCAAGAGTCGCCTCGTCGGCTCTTGCTTGCCGCGGCGCGCCTGGCGCCCACGGCCATCACCCTAAGACGTCCTCGTGCCCATGCTCGGCGTCTTTGCGCGCTTGCGCGCTTGCCACGCATGCGTCGTCGTCGTGGAAGAAGGCTCCCTTCTTCCTCGTCACCTTGGTCGGCAGCCCACTCCTCCCGAGCGAGGAGGAGCTTCCGCCAATGGTGACGGTCCCGGAGGATCGTGGCTCATCATCGTTGACGACCTTGAGGCGACCTATCGCCTCCTCGATCGACATCGCGGAGAGGTCCAGCAGAGACTTGATCGACCGAGCCATCCGCTTGTACTTCTGGACGCAGCGAAAGAGCTTCTCGGCGACTCTCTCCCGTAGGTGTCGCCGCCGAATCGTACCAACCGCAGCAGAGCGTTGAGACGAGAACAAAGTCATCAACGCCTCACCGCTAGAAGGTCGTGGTCTCCCACTCCGCGCGGCGCTCGCAGTGTGGACTTGCGCGCGCGGCCGCCGTCGCGCGTCGCGGCGATGGCGCCCCAAGCCTCCTTGGCGATCGCTTGTTGGAAGCGAATCGCATCTCGGGCGGATCTGCAGCGATGAGGGCATCCAGCGCCGCCGATCTGGTCGTAGTCGACGCCGCCGCACGGATCGCCTCCCACATGTGCCGCACTGAGCCTCACTTCATCACCGCGCCCACTCGACGAGTTGGCCTTGGCGAGGTTAGGCTACCCACCGCCGGGCGGGCCGACGACAACACGGAACCCGTGGTAACCACGTGCACGGCCGGTGAGAGAGCCACGCCGCTCGTGAAGGCCGCGCTCTATCGACCGTCTCGCCGCCGTTGTCGCGGCGCGCCTCTTCCAAGAGCGCCACCGCCGAGCGCCTCCTCCAGAGCGCCACCGCCGAGCGCGCCTCCAGAGCGCCACCGCGCGGCGCGCCTCCTCCAGAGCGCCACCGCCGCGCGCGCCTCCAGAGCGCCATCGCGCGCCTCCTCGCCGCCATCTCGATCGCCGCTAAGCTCGCTTCGTGGCGCGCGGCCGCCCATCGCGCTGCCGCCGCGCCGCTTCCTCTCTGGGCCGCTCAAGGTCCGCGTCGCGCTGCCATCGCAGAGATGGAGCTGCTGCCGCCGCCGCAGACCTTGACCTCGCCGCGCCGCGACGAGCCGCCGCCGCCGCCGCCGCCGCTTCCACCTCCGCCTGCCGCCGCTCGCCATTGCCGCCGCTACCGACGCCTGCGCGCTGCGGCATGTTCGCCGCCGCCATTCGCCGCTTGTTGCTGGCGAGCTTCGGCCGTCGGCACGACGCCGTGCTCGAGGCGCACCGAACGCCGAGATCGCTCTGCGGACATGGCGCGCATCGGGGTGTTGCGTGGAGAGAGGCCGCCGACGAGCGCGCTGCCGCCTCCGGAGAGGTGTGAGCGTGGGCGGCCGAGAGCTGCCGCTCACGCACGGGGCTGCTGCGAGACCGAGAAGGAGATGAGCGGGGAGATGCTCAGCTACGGGATACACAAGCTCGATACCACTTGTTAGTCATTGGACTCTACTATTGGTGATAGCAAGATCCTTACTCTCATGGAGAGAATGACACTTGGAGATGGGGCAATTTTTCTTGTATATTTCTCTTCAATGCCATGCCAACTCGAGGGTTGGGGATACATATTTATAGGGCTAAATGACCAAGCATATGCCAAGCATATGCCGAGCATATGCCAAGCATATGCTAGTCTAGGATGCTCTGTCCTAGATGCTCTGTCCTCTATGTCCTCTAAGATGCTAAAGCAAAGATGCTGTCCTAGATGCTAGTCAAAAGCTAGTCTAAGATGCTAAAACAAAAGCAAAAGCTAGTCTAAGATGCTAAAGCAAAAGCAAAAGCAAAAAGAAGCCGACACACAAAAAGCCGACACAGAGACTTATCCATCAAGAGAGAGGTAACAGACAGCGGGATCGGCGGTGACCTAATGGGCGGAGACGATGAGGTGAGCAAACCGGGCCAAACAGAAGCAGATGAAAGCGGGTGAGGTAATAAAGGACATGACATGTCTTTTGGGTTGCTCGCGACGGTTGCAGGATCTAAGTTGATCATCGCCTGCCGCCGCTGACCATCGCAGAATCTGAGGCGCTGGATTGGGAGGCGGAGTGCCAGCGCAGATGGAAGGAGATGCGATGATGGTATGGGTGGGGGCATAGTATTGGGGGAAGCAGAGTTTAGGGGGGCACAGATGTGATGTGGGGCAGCGCACACGTGAGGAGTTGCTGCGATAGGTGCGGGGGCGCAGAATCGAGGGAAGCAGAGCGGGGCGGCATGGTGCAGATGCGAGAAGCAGTGACGTAGGGGCAGGACGGAACGAGACGGAGTGGTTGGGTGGCGTGGATGCGAGGAGGGCGACGCATGAGGTAGGGAGAGGTCGGGCGGCGATGGCAGCACAAATGCGGTAGGGGTGAGGGTGGCGCGGATGCGAGGGGCGGGGCGGCGCAACGGTAGGGGTAAGGAGATGCAAGGGGCGACGCGGATGCGAGAGGCGAGGAGGTAAAGGCCGGCAAGCCCGCATCACTGCATTGGGGCGACGCGGCGGCTCGGACCATGGCGGCCACTGCCAGATCCGACCGAAGAGGCAGAGGAGGGGGAGGTTGGCACGTCGCTGGATCTGGACTCCGCCTTGCCGCGCTCCTATGCTTGTCGAGCTTCAACACGACCAAGTTTGGCCGCATCACTCGCCACCGCCTCCCATCACCATGTCTTCCAAGAGCGCCCTCGAACCCGGCTTGCGCCTACCTTAGAAGGAAGAGTCTGTGGGGAGATGGCATTGTTGGTGACGAAGACGGCCAACGGCGGCGACAATCTGAGTCGGATTCCGATGCGGATCGTTGTCCACCCAGCAAACCACAGAGGAGGGGAAAATGGAGAGGAAATTGGGAACGAGTGGGTGTGGTTTATGCTCCGAGCATCTTGACGTGGGCGGTTGGCAATTCTGAGCATCGCGGAGGGCGGTGCAAGATTGGGAGGCGGGTGGCGCAGGTGGGGAGCATGAGAGAGAGGAGAGGGAGGGCGGGCGGCACACAACCAATAGATACGTGGGGTGGGACGATTCCTCCCGCTACGCGGGAGTAAACCCTTTTCTTTATTTGTTAAGATAACATATTCATAATTGGCATCCAAAATACATAACAGATTCATAACCGCCATCCTGAATACATAACATAGCAGGTTCTCCCAAAATACAGAATACAAGACATTAATAGCAGGTTCTCCCAAAATACAAAACAAGACAGTTGTGGACTCATAACATTACTTAGTTCCCAACATTACAGACTTTCTCCCAAAATAAAAAACAGGAAATGAGTGCTTGTCTTAGGTCTTCTGTTTCTTCTTTGGGGTCATCCTCTTCACAAGTCTTGCTGGAGATATTTCACCTCCCAAAGCCAGTGCAAGTTGCCTGCAACAAGATGATGCAATAAGCATCCAGAACAAAAATAAGCCCCCAGAATTATTAAAGTGCAACAACTATGAAAGACCAAAATAAGCACTTCAACCAGAATAAGTATTTGACCTTCTTGTGACAGGACCAAGGCTTTCATTCAGTATAGTAGGCATGGTGATCATTGATCTCCTAGGAGAAATGCTTGCACCTCCCACTGCTGAAGTGCTTGCACCTCCCACTGTTAAAGTGTTTGCACCTTCTGTTCTTGCTTTGCTCTTTCTTGGTTTTCTTTTCCTGTGTGAAGGGAAACATTACATGTTGATGTATCAGTTTGAAATACCAAAAAACATTGAAATGGGTTGCATGTACCTTTTCTTTGTCCCATTTAGTGGACATGCTGCTTGCCTATGCCCCAGCTTCCCACATCTCTTGCACCTGTTTAGGCTACCCAATTGAACTTGCTGCTTTCCCTTACCCCCTTCCCCCCTTTTCAAAGCAACTTTTAATCTTCAATTTCCTAGGCCTTCCAGCAGACCTTTTGGCTAGTGGAGGAAGCAGCTGAAAGCCAATATCAACCTTTGGCTATTGAGACTTGTCTGTCAGTGGTTCAATTTTCCCTTTATAAGCAGCTCTGAACCTTTCTAGTGAGTAGTACTCATGTACATAGTCTTCCATATTGATATTCCTTAGAGATGTTAGAAATACCAATGCATGCTCACAAGGCTTACCTGTGTGCTGCCACTCAGGCAAGTGCACTCATGACTAGCAGTCTTCACAACATGCCTAAGGTTGCCGTTGTTAGTGTCACTAACCTGTGCACTCCAATTTGCAGATGCTTGAGCCTTCAAGTGGCTAGGCTTCCTGAGATGAACTCTATTCAGTCCTCTCTCCCAACTGTTCCATCAACTTACCGAACGTAAACCCATGCAAATCAATATCCCATTCAAGATCTTGTTGCCCATATCTGTGTTGCCTACAGTCATTAAGCCTTGCAATGTACGGTGGAACTCTAACAGTTAGTGTAAAGGCTCTGTCAGGTTTAATCCTACTCGACATTGACAAAAAATAAAATTACAGTACATCGTAAGAGTGCACTAAGATCGGGGGAGGGGGAAAGGGCGCAAAAACAGTACATTCTTCAACAAAAACCATAGGGAAGTTACATACCCCTTTGGGTCCATTTCGCGCGCTCCTCCAACAGCCGGCTCCTCCACTGCGTGCACTCCTCCGCCAATTGGCTCCTCCATCAAGCTCAAACCGGCTCCATTCCACAAACTTAGGTTTCATGCATTCACTAGATCTATCAAGTCCCATGTATCAAAATGAATCAACAAGAAACAACGAAAGACGAAGAGAAAGGCCTTCGGAAGGGGGTAGACCTACTGAGCCCTTCGCCGCCACTAGATTTCATTCGGGAAAGCTGGCCGCCGGCGGATTTGGCCCGTTGCACTGGTGGCCTAGAGAGAGAGAGGGGAGGTCGCGAGAGGGGAGGTCGCGAGTGAGAGAGACGAAGGGGGAGATGTGCGCTGGGTCTGGTCTGGGACAAGCTCGACCCAGCCACTTAGCAGTCCCGGACCCGACCGGGAGGGGCAAAACGGTCCATTCGCGTGTGGGCCAGGGCGATTTAATAGAAAATATTATTATTATAGTCCAAAGTGGCAAATTAATGAGAGGCCAAAATAACGTGTGGCAAATAATCTATTGCGTTTAACTTAATGGCATTTTGTAGAAGCCAACACAGGTGTGGAAAAATGGCAAATTTCCCTTTACTTTACCACTATATAAAATTTCAAGCTCAGCTTCAATCAGTGACAGGAGAAACAAAAAAAGAAGATAAATATTTAACAAATCATAAATTAAAAAGAAATAGAGAGAGAAAAAACCATTTAGTTTTTCACATAAAACCTCTCTCTCTCTCTCTGAAATACCAATCAAGTTTCAACTTGAAATCATAAAGGTAGGTACCGTAGGACACACCATTGACTGTCTTCTCAAATGTTTTGGGAATTGTTTGTGTTCACATGGTGCCTGAACCAAAGTACTATAAAGGCAAAGATGTGAGCGTTGTTTCACAAACTAGTTTAGGAAAGTAAGGCATGATATTATAGTATGGGTTTTATATTTTTTGCTTTAATTTGGCAGAGTGGTACCCAGTGTTCTAAAAGGCACTGGTCTGGCGTCAGACCCTGACCTAGCGCCTAGCCTCCCTAGGCACTGGCTAGGCGGCCGACTAGAAGAACTGACACAATAGGCTACATAGTAGAAGAAAAAGAGGAATTAGGGGAAGAAAAACAGCAGCAACAACGAAGTACGACTGTAGGAGTGAGAGGCTGGATTTGACGGTAGGGGAGGCGGACTCGACGGCGCCCACCACCACCTCCTCCTCCTCTGCCTTTGCCGTCTTCACCATCCCTGTCGCAGCTGGTTGTTGCCGTCGTCAGCCTCACCGCAGTTGCGCCTCTCTTTCTCACTCGGGCCTCAGCCCTTCTCTTGCGACAGGAGTGGGAGGATGTCAAAACCTAGCACTAGCAGCCCCCACATATTTGAGTACTTAGTATGTGGGCAGGCCAGATGGGCCCAAGCAAGTCCGGCCCAATTGCTATGCAATGAATTGCCCAAGCCTCCTCCCGACTTGCCTAACCCTGCCTCCTCAGACTCTATGGACGCCGCTGCCCCTGCTTCCTCGGAATCATGGCCACCGCCGCCGCCAGGGGCCTCCATGCCCTTATTGCCTCCCTGCGCGCCCGCCCAGCCCTTCGAGTCGGTTGCCTTGTGTAGGGCCGCCGAGGCCGCCTAGGACCGGCTTTGACCGCCTAAGCAGCCTCCCCGCCTAGAGGGTCGATTTCAAGGAAATCGTGGCGGTCGACCGGCGCCGAGCGCCCAGGCGCTGCCTAGGGCCGATTTTGGGAACACTGGTGGTACCATATTTTTTCCATTCAACCAACTTTGGTAGCTTCAATACACTCGTGATGTTTATTGAAATAATTTCATTGTACAAATTTGTTGTTTTACTTTCTTGTTTTGTTTAGTTGCAGCCATCGATGCTGCTTTTTGAATGCAACTTGAGCTTACCAAAGAAACTTAATTGCTGGATCATTTGTGAACAATAAGCTGACAGCTTGCTGGTGCTTGGATTTCCAAGTTTTCAAACTGTACATTTGACCTTTTGTCCTTTGCAGCCTTTGATGCTTAATGTTCCTGACGTCGAAGATGTGTACATTCCACTTCAGACAGACCTTATTCTCCCAATTTCTGAGGTTTGTATTGACACAAATGGTAGATCGATTCTGGTTATTAGTTTATCAGTTCTTTAAATTTCTAATAGAAGCTTCAACAGAAACAAGAAATCTCTCTATACATGACAAATCTCTTAATACCTTCTTTTTTGAGGCTTTAGTGCCGTGAGAATTTGGAGCAACTACTGGAGAGCATCCCGAACATGTTCGAGAGCAATAGGGTTGCTGATTCGGCATTTGGGGCAGCTATAAAGGTTTTAGTTTTCATAATATTTTTGCTGTTTTGTTTTATTTCCTTTTGGTACAATATATAAATTAGCTGCTTCTTTAATGGTTGCTTTATATCAATTTCAACAGTTAAAGTGCAAATTTGTAATATATAATAATCTGTTTGATTGGGATTGAACTATTGCACAAATATTTACATAATTCCATCTTTTTTGTTTACGTTCATCGTAGGACAAGTTGATTCTTATTATTATGTTGTATGCAGGCAGGTTTCCTAGCTATGAAGTCCACCGGTGGAAAGTTACTTGTGTTTCAGTCAGGTATTTTTGACAAAATAAACTTGTTTGTTCACGAGTGGAATGGCACCAATACTGTTTATCCCTTCTCTACTATATTGTTGCATACTTGCATATATAACTTGCTGGGTTGGTTGTCAATTCTCTGTTGTATGGCTGCTGCAAGTAGATTTCCTTAATCTGGAAAACTACTTGTAGGTGATTATAGAAATGAAACTAACTGTAAGCATGCCACAATAAAATAGAGTAAACTTATTTTAGTGCTGTAGATCATAATTCATTTTTTTACCAGAAAAGAAAAAGTGTCATTAACATGCATTCTTGGCGATGGCAGTGCTACCATCAGTTGGGGTTGGCTCCTTATCTGCAAGGGAAGCTGAAGGTAGATCAAATATTTCCACCGGAGATAAGGTATGATTCATTTCCTATGAGTTATTTTGCATATCTATATGTAATACAAATTTATAATTGCCAGGTCATTTCCATTTCTTCATCAGTATTGCACCTTGTTCTTATTATTTATATTGTTCAATTGATGCACTGCAATTTCTCTGTGTGTTTTATAGGAAGCACATAAGCTCCTGCAGCCTGTTGATAAGACTCTCAAGACAATGGCACTAGAATTTGCTGAGTATCAAGTGAGAAACATTAGTTTCTGCTTGTTTGCAAATTTCACTATTTTTATTATTTAAATAAAATGAACAACGTTCCTTTTTTCTGTTGATTTTGTCAGGTTTGTGTAGATGTGTTCCTTACCACACAGTCGTACATAGATATTGCTTCGATATCAGTTGTTCCCAGTACGACTGGTGGCCGGGTATGCCTCTCTCTTCAATAATTTGGTACACCTCTCTTCAATAATTTGGTTAGATGGCTGAAAGAATATTGAGCATTTGAATCTTGTAACTCTGTAGGATTTTAACATGCTAGGAGCTAAAAATTGTGTCATGTTAGATTATTGCTAGACAGAAAAAGTTAAATGTGTGAAAATCCTTTCTGTTGCGTAGGGACAAGGTATAACTAATCATTTATTGAAATATCGTTGATCAGTTTTTTTTTTATTTTGTCTTGTGAAGGCATTGTTGATAAATCATAACTGATCTCTATCTATTATCGGCCTTAGGGCCTTGCATGTGACCATGGTACAAAAGATTTGTCATTGTTTCAAGTTGCAGTATCAGTTTCACAGTTTCACTCTTCACTTCTGATTTTTTTTCTTTGCAAACATTAGCTGTAATACCCTGATAGAATGGAAACTAATACCATTGGTCTGCAACAATTTCAGCTACCATATGACATACACAATAATACAATATGTGCCATTTATGAGTTTGGTTTACTGTATTACACACTGAATGCATAGGTTTCTAAACTTTGAGATAAGCTTGGGCGTTATTTATTGTATTTGCTAAAACACCATAATCTTTTGTATCACAGCTGTTTGTGGCTTTAGTTGTCTCTTGAGCTTCTCATCTCTATATCAGACTTTTAAAAACAATATTTCTGCCTTTTCTTGTGCTGTTTGATCTGAGCATCTTGAGTTCTTGACTTCATTTTTCAGGTCTACTACTATTATCCGTTTTCTGCTCTTTTTGATCCAGCCAAACTCTTCAATGATCTCAGATGGAATATCAGTAGACCCCAGGGATTTGAGGCTGTCATGCGTGTCAGGTGCAGTCAGGTGAGCATATGTCCAACCCTTTCCCCCCTCATACCATAGTCTGATAGTTACTTAAATTTTTTGTTCTTTTCTCAATATGCATCAGGGGCTTCAAGTTCAAGACTATTCTGGCAACTTCTGCAAGCGTGTTCCTACTGATATTGACCTTCCTGCGGTCAGTAATTAAGATTCATGCCCAATCTATTTTGGTTTCAGACTTCCTATGTTGCTTGCATATTTCTAATTGTGAACACATGTGATGCTGATGCATGTACAAGAACAATAGATAACTTTGTTATGTTGCATTCAATGTTGCTCTCCTGCTCTGTTAGTGGTAGAATATGCGCCTTGGCCTCTAAAACAATCGGCTGTTGATATTATAGAGTAATGCTGAATCCGCCCATATCATGGTACCATCTTGGCACATCCAAGATAACAATGCTTGTGTTTACAGGAATCACATCTAGAGTTGGTTAAACACTTAAACCTTACACAATCCAATGCTTTTTTTTTTTTTTTTTTTTTTTGTGGGGGGGTGTGGGGATGTATATCCGATGCTTGTGGACAGAAGGGTTCCATTTCCAGGTGTAACCAACCGGTTGTTGGAATGGAACACAGTTCTATTCCATGGGCTAAGTAGCCAATATATAGTTATGTACAGGCATGGCAAATAAGCAGAAAACAACCCTATACAAGGAGCTAATACAAGACAAGTACATATACTCCTAACACCGTTTACTAGAAATCCTGGACCCCACCGATATCTACAATAAATGAGAATTGCTGCCATTTGAGAAGAATAGAAGATGTAGAAATCTAGAAGTGAAACAGTATAACTTGAAAAAAAAATAACAGTCATGCCCGGGAATAATACTTTTCAGGTTTGTTACTGCATTATTTAGCTGTTTCACTTTCTTGCTGTTCTGCGTCAGATGTGGCAGAATCTAAGCTCTGTTAAACTTATTCTTCTTGTGCTGCAGATTGACTCTGACAAAACCATAATGGTTACCTTTAAGCATGATGACAAATTGCAGGAGAATTCAGAATGTGCTTTCCAGGTGATGTAACTTTGTGAAATCAGTTATCATTATCCTCTTGGTATCATCCTAAGGCTACAGCATTAAGTTTGTTATAACACCAGTTTTAGGAACAGTTTCAACAAAAGTGTGGATCAGATTCAGAATCTACTTCGTTGTCCGGTTTTATTTAGAACTGCAGCAAGCTATACATGTTGAAACTCCTGCATGTATCATCCAGAACAAAGCTCAATGTACAGTACATATCTTGTTGCCTGCTGCAGCCAGTGATTTCGAAACCGTATTTGCACAATTTTTTTGGAGTGGTTCTCCCTTGGATTCTTTATGACCGGCATGAATGCTTTCTTTGTATTATAGAGGAGGGATCAGCTAACCGTTCCCGGGTTGGATCCCGGCCCCCCTCCGGTACCGGTAACTGGCTGGTAACCGGACCGGTTACCGGTCAAACCTGATTTTGTTCGGCCGAAATTCATTCAAATTTGATTAAAATTCATTCGAAATCTGAAAATTTGATTTTGGATTTGAAAAAACCGCCGGCATCTCATTTCCCGGCCACCCTCCGGTAGGCGGTTACCGGCCGGTAACCGCCGGGTTTTCTATAGTATTTACCCATTTATAGGATGCCTGCAAAGTCAAACTGATTACTTCTCCTTCATTCTTAAACTCAAGAGAGACTAATTTTCTCTATCTGAGCCCGAACAATCGACTTTCATTATTCGTCAATCAATCAGTGATACTAATTTATTGCAAACATTGTTGACATGCGATTTGTGTTGCATCTTCAGTGTGCACTTCTTTACACCACGGTATATGGGCAAAGAAGGATACGAGTCATAAACCTCTCGCTTCCCTGCACAAATATGCTCAGCAACCTATTCCGATATGCTGATCTGGAAACACAGTTCACATATGTTGTGAAGCAAGGTAAACTAGCTATTAACTTTCATTTATTTACATCTACTTTTGTTATTAACACAATTATTCAGCTCAATAAACTGATCTATAGAGCAAAAATATCTTGAGTGAAGCAGTTGTTTTAAATTGTATGTATCATACAAAATGTTTTGGTAGACTGACTTTTTTTCGCAATGTATAGCTGCAAACAACATTCCATCAACTCCTCTAACCCAAGTTAGGGACCAAGTAACAAGTACATGTATCAATATCCTCCAGTCCTACCGAAAGTATTGTGCATCTGTAAGTTCTTCTGGGCAATTGATTCTTCCAGAGGCTCTGAAACTCCTTCCTTTGTATACTCTAGGTATGATTTCTTCTATCCAGTATGCTTCTTCAGTTTCTGTAATACACTGATGAGCATATCTTTAACCTCACTAACTGTTTTTATTTGTTTTTCTCAGCATTAATTAAAAGCGTAGGACTGCGGAATGATGGGCGATTGGATGACCGGTCCTATTGGGCCTCCATTGTCTCTTCAATTTCTGTGTTATTAGCTGTTCCATTGGTGTTTCCTAGGATGATTGCCCTCCATGATCTTACATCAAGGGTATATGTATTATTTCTGCTGTTTCACGTCAAGTGATAGGAATCACTACTGATTTTTGAGCTATTTACAACTTCTGTGCAGGATGATGATGATTCCCTTATACCAAATCCCCTTACGCTCAATAGTGATAATATACATGATGATGGAATTTATTTATTGGAAAATGGCGAGGATGGTTTTATTTATGTTGGAAATGGGGTAAACCCTGCCACCCTCGAGCAAATATTTGGTGTCTCCTCTTTGGCTGGAGTACCAAGTCAGGTTAGTCTTGTACCAGAGGATTATTCATAACACAAAATTTAATATAAGCAGTTCAAGTTAAAATTTCACATTTTTTGAAAATGAGGTTGACAAATATTAACTTCTTTCAGTTGGTATTGGAGCAATTTGATAATGAACTCTCTAGGAAAGTAAATGAAGTGGTGAATGAAATAAGGCGCCAGAGATGTTCTTACTTGAGGTACTATCTGCAATTTCTCAACTATGCTAATAGCATTCACTACTGGACTCCATTTTACATTTTGAATTTTTTTTGCAGATTGAGACTATGCAAAAAGGGTGATCCATCTGGTTAGTCTTCTGATTGATTTTTCTTAACTTCTGTTACCTAATATCTTACTATTAATCTTAATGCTCATTTTTCTGCATCTGCAGGAGATTTCTTCTGTTCACTAGTGGTCGAGGACAAGGCACCCGGTGGCCTTTCCTACGTAGAGTTCCTCGTACATGTTCACAGGCAAATCCAAAGCAAGATGACCTGAGGTGACCGGCCTCATTGTTGTAATATTTTGGTTAGTAGGAAACCCAGAAGAAATTGATTCTGCACGAGGATACAGCAAAAAGAATGAACCAGTGACTTTCCCAAGCGCAACCTAATTGGCACATGTAGAGTTGCAGATTTGCCAGGATTCCGCAATCTTTTACAGCATCGGTTTTGGTGTAGGCGATATATGTTCGTGTACAGAGATGGGTCGGGTGAGGGAAATCTTCGTGTGTCTAGATTGTGAAAGTCTATTTATTTTCTCTTTGTGAACAGCGGCTGTATTGTGTTGATAAGGAAGCTTAGAGAGAAGTTGAGCAATAATGTTGTATGGCTAGCAATGCGAGTTGTATGATTGTAGTCAATGCATATAAGTTTTCACAATTTATGAGGGAAAAAAGGTGGCCTGTTACCTTGTTTGGCACATTGGTACAATTTCGGTATGGTGTTTATGAACAAGCTTGAAATTATCGAAAGTTCAACACTTGTGAACTGCTCTTACATGGCAAGAAAATTAACTATTTAGTGAAATGGGGTGACATTTTTTTAAAATAATATTATTTTAAAAGATAATTATAAAAATAAATAATCGTTCAAAAAAATTACAAAAATATGTTCTAGTTGCCAACTAGCAACAGTAACCTATCGTCAGTTGAATTAGCGACTATATATTGTTCAGCTCTGTTGTCGGTCCAATTATATATTGCCAGTTGAAACAGCGATAGGACTATCGCCGTTTCAACTGACGATAGGTTCTTGTTGTCAGTTCAACTGGTGACAGTTAGCTGGTTATAAAAAGCCCCGAAAAATCAGTCTATAATTTATTTTAATTCCAAAAAAAACAAGAGAGAGGAGAGGGAGAGAAAAAAGGTAGCGAAATTCTGTCGTTTTGTCGCGGAGGAGAGATTGTCGGAGCACCGAGTCCAATCGATCATCTTGTAGGTACATTTTTTTGAAACTTTGTACATTATGTGAAAACCTTGTTGGTTAGCAAACAAAAATAGTGACATAGGATTGAGTGGTTAGATAAAATGTAGTCAAATTGCGTAGTATATATTTTAAGTTGTGTAGCCAGTAGTCAGAGCGCAATGGCGGAATCAGAATAATCCCAGCTTTATTAAGCTCCCCATTTGTACGCGGTAATTATATTATTAATGCAAGAATTATCTTTTAAACTAAAAAAAGTGCATGACACAGTTGACGATTATAAAGAAAATCCGGAGTAGCTAAGTAGGGTCGGAAGAGCAATGAGAATAATTCCCAAAATAGTCGAATTATGTAGCACTGGAACGATTTAGTATCAATCTCCATAAATAGGAAGACGCCTATTATAAATTTGTTAAAAATGTATTGAGAAGCTAAGTAGAGTAATTATTTTGTTAGTGCCGAAAACACCATTTAAACTTGGAGAATAGCTTGACACATTAAAATCGTAAAGAAAATCTATAATCGCTACATATCCTACGTAAAGATGTATGAAAAAATTATGAAGTTTGTTTATTGCTGCATTTTCAGGTGTGGCGGACGCAGGCCAGTACGAGTTGCTTCACCCGATGATTGAGGCGCATAACCATAGCCGCGTGAGTACCATGCTCCCCCCAGAGGGCGAAGCGCCGATTGAGCTTGGCGTGTTGTGACAGCGCACGCCCATCAGGGCATGGAGGCTGCACCCAGACTGGGTTTCGAGGTTCGTAGAGTTCTAACCTAATGCACTCAACCACGGTTTGTTTATTTTGCGTGCAGTCACGTTTGTTCTTAATCGTTTTGATGCAGGTTACGAGCGGCAGGCCTCCTTCCACTAGCGAGGATGGTGGAGGCGACGTGGGAGGACGACCAGGACCGCGGTCCTAATCGTACGTCTAGGCATTTTTCATACGACCGGGCTCTACTGACGGCGCTGGTTGACCGCTGGAGATGGCGCCGATGCTGCAGGACGTGGGTTTCCTAACGGGGTTGCCGTGCACAAGCTCCCCCTGGCGACGTACGACATCCCGGTCACGTGGCGCACCGACCTCCTTGCGAGGTTCCACGATGTGTTGCCATCGGGCAGCGGGTACACGGAGTTCAATAGCCCGCATGGGCCGACGTTGAGGTGGATCTGTCAGTTCTACGTAAGTGCATACCAAAGGAACTGTGCTTAATAGCTTGGCAAAAAGCGGTCTGAAGTGTGGGTACATTGGTACACCCCTACAGGGTTCAAACTATTCGAATAGCCTCGTCCTAGGTTATGGACATGCTTGGTAAGATCGTGCAAGAACTAGACTACAACCTTTTTAATTAAAACTTGATGTGGGTGGTACGAATGGGTAATTCATGCTATTGTTGTGATGGCTGTTGGGTTAGTCATCTTCAGGATGCCTTTATGATTATTATTTATTGTCTTGCTGTTATTTGAACAAATAAAATTCAGATTGTTAAAACTTGCTTCAATCTATTATCTATTGCAAAAAAATCTGATTTATGCTGAAAATGAACCTTTAGCCTTCTCCTTTGATTAAAGCCTGCATGCAGCAATAACTAGGTTTGTTACTCGTGAGTCTTGCGAGTAGATTTTTGTACTCATTTTCTTTGCTTAAATTGTTGCAGAGGAGGTTGATCCCTAAGGGATCGACTTTTGTGAGTTTTGCTGCGGTGTGGACGACTAGTTTGGCGGCCCGTTCGGATTGCCTTGTGGGTGTAAGGTAAACCGGTTGGCTCTTGTTTATAGCCATCTTATGGCATTTTGCTTCCGCTGTTGATTAACTCCTTTAGCTAGTTCTTGGCCGGTTGGCCTCCCTTTTGTAATAACTATTATGTATGTCTTTTGCTTGTAAAGCTTTAGTTCAGTTGTATGAACTTGTATGAAATTGATGCAATATTTTGTGAAAGGGTGTGTATACTGCAATTCTGGGAAGTATACATTTTCCCGAGGCACAGGATATTTTGTTTGTGATGTTGAGTCAATGGAAGACTAAGTATTACAAGCTAAATACCTCGGGGTCTCACAAAGCTTGGTATAAGAGCCATACCGACCATAGAAACCCTTAGCTAGGCCATCTTTAGGATGCTTTGAAAAAACTTAGTTTCAAAACTATCAAATGATTTTGAAAGCTTAGGTAAGTTCTCATATTTTACTCCTTACTTATCTTAGATTGCTCATCTTACCTTACTCTTGTTGAGTTTTGAAAAGCTGATTTCTTCTCTTCCCTTCTAAAAGATAGTTGTTATCGTCTAATTCTGGTTTTGGGGAACCTATGAGAGTTCTAAATTTGAAGTTTCGGCTGCCCTTTGGTGAAGAATAAAAGTGCTTGGAGCTGGGTTCAAAATCTACACAGCAAGCAGCAGTTTTCTGGACAGCAAGCTTGTAGTTGATAGTTAAGGCTAATAATGAGAGGTTAATTCAACTAAAACCTTTGGGGATAAAAGGGTAAGATGTGATATTAGTTAGCTAAGTATCTAACACCATTATTAGTGGTTTTACCCTGCTCTTTAGGCGTGTTAGGTCTGAGTTGTGTTCTGAAATTATCTTCCTAACCGATTGCTCGTTCTTTCAATACGAGTTACTCGTATCGGGAAGTTGATCTTGTGTTTTGAGGATCTTGTGTTGATTTTGTACGTGTTTTTCGAGCCTTTGGAGTTTGTTTCTTAGTTGTGCTATTTGTTTTCCTTTGCTCCAGATTTTGGGTTTGGTCTTTATCCATCTTAGTATCCTTTCCCACCCCAACTTTCGGTTGAATTCACTAGCTTTTTACTCAACTACCTTGTCCTTGTATGTGGTAGATAGGCAGCTAGTATTTGGTCAAGGAGACGCGTGCGGAGTACGTGGACGGGTATCCCGCATTGCTGCGAGATATGATGTGGCGTGCCAACTTCACCTACCACCCAGAGTATGCCATTTACTGGCGGGACCAAGGCCCTGAGATGGAAGAGTATCGATGTGTGGTCAACGTCATCGCAAGGCAAGTGACCGGTAGTATCCTGTACTGCTTACAGGTTCACGCCACCTCCAAAGCCATGGGCATTCAGGAAGCGGTCAGCAGGGTTATGAGTCAACTTCGTCATGACTTGACGAAATTATCTCAACCACCCTACGACCATTTCCCACAAAGAGGTCTTGAAGTGGACGTAAACACGTTCGCTGAGATTCAGTTCGGAGAAGACCCTCAAGTACGCCAGTTGGCAAGGTTGGTCCATATCATGGACCAAATCCATCGGTGCAATGCATATGAGTTGTCAGAAACTCGACGCCGTCTCAGGGAGGCCCAGGAGTACCTTAGGATTGGGGTCAGCTTGAACCGCATTCCTCGTAATGTGCTTTTTGGTGCCAATGAGACCTCTCTAGCTGCTGCGGCACCACCCGGGTTTCGATTTCCGAAAGTGGCCGGAAGTGCTTGTCTTATGGACCACACCGCCAAGTCCGCATGACAACAGGATTTCCTCGCACTCGGAGGCCTGATCCTCCGGAAGGTCATGTTTCTTTATTAGGATCCCCGACACGTCTCTTCAACCCTTTGTCCCCACTGGACACCAGATCACCTGGAGCTCATCTCCTGGACGAGTTCTGTGTGAACTTCAACAGAGATGACTACATCTAGGTGTATGAAAAATACCGTGGCTGGCAATTGTACCCAACTAATAGCTGTCCTTTGAAAAGTGTAATAGGACAGCACCCGTTCAGTAAGGTATGTCGTATAAGACTCTATTTGAGCAGTAGCCTCTTCCTTCCTCAATCTACTAAAAAGGATATTATTGTGCCCAGAACTGATTGGTGCTTTGTAAATTGTGTGCCGGCCTTGGATCTTTAGTCACTTTCTCTCCATAATTATGTTAATTAAGTGGCAGATATTTATAGGGGTAGATTGAGAACCGTGTGTATGCCTTTGAGTATATAACCAGATTATAAAAATTTTGGAGTTGGGAATTGATTAGTTAATAAATTGGTCGGGTAGTATATGACCTTGGGGAAGTTAGATAAGAATTTGATCCTTGGATGGAAATGGTTGTCCCATGGACAGTAGTATGGAACCAATTGGGGAATAACTGATCCCAGCAGTTAGCCTTAAATGACAGGTTATGCATATAGTAATGATTACCCTGGGACAATGTTATGGGATTGATTGGGAATAAATAAATATGGTGGTTGGATTTAATTGACACTTGAGGAGTAATAGTTTCTGTTTGAAAGACATTGGTCTGATGCTATTAATTCGGATTGAGACAACAGTTATAGGTAGTTTAACTGGGATAAGGTAAGTAAGTCAGGCCATTGGATTATGAGCGAATTGCAAGATCACTTTGGAGGTAGGATCGTCTTGTTGACAGTATAACTCGCTAGAATGGGGTTGACCATGAATGAAGGATATTTATTTATCAGCCCCAGATAATTATATTGTTTTGGGTGGTGGTTTAGATCCTATAGTAAGGAAGTGGAGTGGACCTTAAAAGATTGTTTGAAAGTATTTGATGGATAAGTTATCGCAAGTAGTTTGGTCATGCTACAAAAAAGGGATTGAAAAGCCGAAATAAAGAGACCCTGCTTGGAGATGTTTTGGATCTTGCATAAGAGGTGCCCCCTTTTAAGAATTGAATGGTTGAGAGGAAACTTGCTGGGAACAACCAATGGAAGATACATGGTTGATAGTATATGTTAATTGGTAGATCGTAGGCAGGGAGATATGATTCATTAGTGCTCCTGCATTGGGAGTTATATGAGAGATACCCTATGATAAAAATTTGGAAAACAAGTATAATAACATAGGTGAGCAGTATAGGGTTGTGATTAGGGTTTGAAGTATCCTTGGAATTTTGATCAAAGTATGAGTAAATCAATAGTTGTTTGTACTCACTTATGGGTTGTGGAAGTTTTGAAGTAAGTCAGAGGTCTTTCTGGGAGTTGAATCAAGCCTAGAATTATAATGGTTATGAAGTTTTCTGCTAAGCAAGTAGTTTGGTGGTTAGTGTATAAATCATGGAGAGATAGATTGAAATTGATTACTATAGTCCAAGTATGATCAGTGGATTTTAATTTGCTGGACCACATTGAGAGGTGTCTAAACCAAAATTGTTGGGTTATTAGTGATATGGCATCATGAATGAGTTGGTTAGCCTTTGGGAAGAATTTTGGATTTTTGACGCCGCGACTAAGTCTTTCCACCCGCCTTTCTGTTCCTAGTGAACGGAATCTCGGGACGAGATTCTTGTAAGGGGGGGGGGGGAGATTTGTAACATCCCAACTCTGGGTTTGTGTTTCAAATGTAGAAAAATGTGTAGGAATTAAAAATTTTCTTGCATCTTCCTATTTTTGAACTTTTCTGTAATTCTTCTAAAGGAATTGGGAAATTCAAAAACTTCAAATCTTCCAATTGACAAAAGTCACGACCCTTCTTTTTCAATCCTTGTCAAATCTGGTGATCATCCTCTAGAAGTAATTTCCCTTGGTTCTAGGGATGCTGTGTTACTCCTCTGAAAAATTTCACAATTCTTAGAAATTGGTTGAATATTTTAAGAGGCGAGTCAAACCAGTTTGACTTTGGTCAAACCCTAACTCAGAACCTTGCAGAATTTCTAAAGAAAAATGCTCTACATAAAAACCTCTGGAAATTTCAACCAAGGTCAATCCTAGAGTCAGCAAGCTCCTGTAAAAATTTCAGAAATTTTAGAGTTAGTTTGCCACCTCTAAAAATTCCTCAAAATTTTAGCTTTATTTTTGTCCCTAATTCAGTTCCTGTTTGGGTTGGGTCAGACCCGAACTTTTGGTTTGGCTCAACCCGTTCTCGGGTTGGACTTGAGCCACTTTAGCTCTGTGACACTAACGCGTGGGCCCTCGCTTGCCTGGTCATCTTCCTCCTCCGGTCGCTCCTGTGCCAGCGTGCCATGATAGGGGGAGGCAGCGCCTTGTCCCCTCCACTGTGTCCTTCTCAACATCTCTTTGCCGCTAAGCATTTATTGCGTGACAGTGCTTTCGCCCCAAAGTCTCCTTCCCCTACAGCTCCCATCCCCTCCATGTCCTTGGTAGAGCTGTGAACCAAGCCGTGGGCTAAGCTCACCGTGGAGCTTAACCCTAGCTCAATCCTTCGCTCCCTGGCTATAAATAGTCTTTGGACCTCTCCTTGGACCCTTTTCTAGCTTATCTTAGCTTCCTCCTGGGATGCTTGAGCTCAAACTCAAGAAACCTTAAAACCGCCATTGACGGCTACAAGCAAGCCTTGTCGTCCCGGCGCCCCAGGGGTTCTTTTGCAAATCTTTTTGTTTTGCCTTGAACCCCTTAGCATCTCAATCAAAACCCCTAATCAAATTTTGGTTTGTATTCACAGGAATCAACTAATTTTGGAATTGCCCTCTCTTGGCCGAGTTCATCCCCTTTCTTCCCCATCGCCGGTAAGCACCCCAACTCTGTAATTAAGTGCCCATGGACCTTCTATGAGCTATATTGAAGCTATCCTGATGACCTGGCCTTGCTCATTTCGCTTAGGCCGTCATCCCCACTTCATCTTCTTTGTTGCCGGTGCTGTGCTTCGTCGTCGGAGCAACTCCGGCCACCTCTGGGCTTCTTCAGCGTTAATGTAGCTCCTTGGTAACCTCTAGTAGCTGTGGCACTCGCTTACTTGGCCTATTGCGGAGCTTTTCTCTATTTTCATTTTTGGCCATGCTTGTCACCGCCGTTCATCTCTGGCTCGCCGGCGTTCTAGACCGTCGCCGCCTTCGAGAGTGGGCCCAGTGGGTGCACAACGCTATTGTGAACCCATTGGTGCCCTTGGTTCACGCCGGACTGGTCCACATCGCCGGCGGTGAGCTTTTCCTTGCACTCGGACTCCTTGCCGTGTCGTACTCGGACATGCACTGTAGCGCTGTCGTTTTAGGACATAATTCTTGTTCATTAATGGCTAATCATTGTTTGGTAATTAATTGTTGTCCTAAAGTGGCTTATGTGTCACTTACATGTGGGCCATGTTCCTGTTGTCGTAGCTAGACCACCCTTTGACAATCTTCAGGACCACCTCTTATCAATCTTGGCCGTCCCGAACCTCCTCCGTGCAGATCTAGGCCGTCAAGACCACCCTCCCCAGACCTCCCCAAAGACCTCCCCTAAGACCACCCTCAAACCACCTCGGTGTTTTTGCAAAGACTACCCCCTGGCCTTTTTGCAAAAATAACCCTCGCGATCACCCTCGGGGTCCTCTTTACAAAAGACCACCCCTTGGTCTTTTGTAAAGAAAACCTCCAGGACCTCCTTATAAATCGTTACCATCCAGACCACCCCGGGTAGATCTTAAACCGTCCAGACCTCCCCCCTTTAGATCTTAACCTTTTAGGACGTCCCCGTGAGATCCTAGCCGTCCAGGACCTCTTCTCTATTACACCTTATCGCCCAGGACCTCCCTCGGTGAGAACTTAGCCGTTCAGGACCTCTCCCTAAAGATCTTGACCGTCTAGGATCTCCTCTTGTAGATCCAACCTTTAGGACCTCCCCGTGTTGACCTGGACCGTCACATCTGGATCTAATGGGAAAGACCTCCTCGGCGCGTTTAAAGTTCTAAACGTTCCAATCCACTTTTACCGTTCATTTCTAGATCTGCGATTCAGATCTCATGAACTTTCGGACCTCCGAATGTGACCTTGATCTAAACCGTTCCTTTTTAGATCCATGGCCCAGATTTGGTGAGGCATTCGGGAAGTCCGAATGTTCCACCTCTTGTGGACCGTTGGATCTAATCCAACGGTGGGCACTGTTGGCTTCGCGTGGGCTGTGCGCGCGGCTGAGATTCAGTGCCCGTGGGCTATGGGATTCAATATCGATGGTCCACGCTTGTCCATGTCTTTTCCATTGAGTTAATTTTGTTTAATTTCCGGTAAGCTTTTATTTGTCAACTGAAAATAGTATTAAACTTCAAAATTTCATAACTAATTCATTTTAACTCCAGTTTAGATGATTCAAATTGTGTTAAAATTCTGTTTAACTGAAATTTAATCTAAAATGTGTTTAGACACTGTTCTGTACCAGAAAATTGTGTAGATTGAATTAACTTGCTTTAGCATTAATTAATGTTCTAGAAACTCATTAAAACTTGAAAAATGCATAAGCAGTTCTCTGTAGCTCCAAATTTAGCACACTAAAATTTGTTAGGTTCCTCTGTTAATATGCTTTAGTGTAGGATAGGTTTCAAAGTGGTCTTTGCGGTTGAAATTCAGAATGTCCTAATTTCATAACTTAGAAAAATCATAATAAATTCATTTTAACTCCAAATGAAGTAAATTCAATTTTGCTAATGTTAGGATGTCATTATCTGCCTACCATAAAAATTTCATATTCAAAAACTTTCTGAAAATTTGTGCGATGAACAGTAAAGATAGTAACTAATTTTGATTTTTGGAGCAGACGGAAAATGTTTAGGCTATAATTGTTGCATACTTAATTCAAATTGAATGATTCTTGTTGCTAAATTCATTTAAAATCATGCTCTTTCTGCTGTGTAAATTTCTTAGATTTTGGAGCACTTTGGATTTTGAGTCTTTTTCGGTGTTCGTCGTTCTTATTGGATTATCTTGCTCTTTCGATAGGTTCCGACGATTGTGTTGAGTACAAGAGTGACCCTCTGCAGCAACCAAGTGATCCCCAGCAAGGCAAGCAGATGTAGCACTATTTGATCATATTGATCCCATTACTTTTAAATTCTAATATCTTGTTTGCAAAGAATAAGTATGCATGTTTTTTTTGTGTCAAAGTTAATTTTGTCGATTAGAGGTAGCTAATCCCATTGCATTGTTTCCCTGAAATTGTTCACGCCTGCCACTGCCCTAGTTTATTATTCTCACTGGTGAATTAGAGCCCGATGAATGATTTATGCTCTTTTATTGTCTTTACGATATGATGCTTAGCAATGCTTAGTTACGATAGAATTGGGTGGTTATCGACTTAGTTGATGACCTTGATCACACAAATCTTACAATTACTTATGCTCAATACCTTGTGCTTTGTTTATTTGTGAAAAACCAAAACTGAAAATAAAATGTTTTAGACTTGGGCACATTGGTATGATGGTGTGATCTTTTGGTGTGAATGGAATGGTATCCGGGTCATCAAGTACCGAGTTACTTGTGTCACTAAGCCAAGCGATATTTGCGTGCTAACCACACTAGAGGGATATGTGACCTCTCTTGACTTAGTACTTTGGGAGGTGTTAATTAATGAGTCGCTGGTGGTAGTAATAGAGAAAAATGTTCATTTTAGGATGAGAGGGATGGGGTTCCGGTTAGGTTCTCCATACCCAGGAACACCTGTAGTTGCTTCGGCTGGGCCGGTGCCTCAGACTCAATGTATGGGTCCTTGTGATCTTCGTTGCCTGTGGATCACTAAGGATCAACCCCCATACGTGCGACTCTTAATTAATACAATCCATTGGAAATATCTCGTAGGACTTAGCCGTGCCGGCATACCAAAGGAAGTGTGCTTAATAGCTTGGAAAAAAAGCGGTGTGAAGTGTGGGTACATTGGTACACTTCTGCAGGTTTCAAACTATTCGAATAGCCTCGTCCTAGGTTATGGACATGCTTGGTAAGGTCGTGCAAGAACTAGACTACAACCTTTTTAATTAAAACTTGATGTGGGTGGTACGAATGGGTAATTCGTGCTATTGTTGTGATGGCTATTGGGTTAGTCATCTGCTGGATGTCTTTATGATTATTACTTATTGTCTCGCTGTTATTTGAACAAATAAAATTCAGATTGTTAAAACTGGCTTCAATCTATTATCTATTGTAAATAAAATCTACTTTATACTGAAAATGAACCTTTAGCCTTCTCCTTTGGTTAAAGCCTACATGTAGTAATAACTAGGTTTGTTACTCGTAAGTCTTACGAGTATATTTTTGTATTCATTTGCTTTGCTTAAATTGTTGCAGAGGAGGTTGATCCCCAAGGGATCAACTTTTGTGAGTTTTGCTGCGGTGTGGACGACTAGCTTGGCGGCCCGGTCAGATTGCCTTGTGGGTGTGAGGCAAACCGGTTGGCTCTTGTTCATAGCCATTTTATGGTATTTTGCTTCCGCTGTTGATTAACTCCTTTAGCTAGTTCTTGGTCGGTTGGCCTCCCTTTTGTAATAATAACTATTATGTATGTCTTTTGCTTGTAAAGCTTTAGTTCAGTTGTATGATCTTATATGGAATTGATGCAATGTTTTGTGAAAGAGTGTGTATACTGCAATTATGGGAAGTATACATTTTCCCGAGGCACGAAATATTTTGTTTGCGATTCTAGAGTCAATGGAAGACTAAGTATTACAAGCTAAATCCCCGGAGTCTCACAGCCACACACCCACAAGGCAATTCGACCGGGCCGCCAAGCCAATCGTCCACACCGCAACAAAACTCACAAAAGTCGATCCCTTGGGGATCAACCTCCTCTGCAACAATTAAGCAATGCAAATGAGTACATAAATGTACTCGCAAGACTAACGAGTAACAAACCTACATATTACTACATGTAGACTTTAATCAGAGGAGAAGGTTCATTTTCTGCATAAAGCAGATTTTATTTGCAATAAGTAATAGATTGAAGATAATTTTAACAATCTGAATTTTATTCGTTCAAATAACAGCGAGATAAAAAGTCATAATATAAAGACATCTTGGAGATGACTAACCCAATAGCCATCACAATAATAGCACAAATTACCCATTCGTACCACCCACATCAAGTTTTAATGAAAAGTTATAGTCTAGTTCTTGCACGACCTTACCAAGCATGTCCATAACCTAGGATGAGGCTATTCGAATAGTTTGAACCCTGCAGGGGTGTACCAATGTACCCACACTTCAGACCGCCTTTTTGCCAAGCTATTAAGCACACTTCCTTTGGTATGTCGGCACGGCTAAGTCCTACGAGACATTTCCAATGGATTGCATTAATTAACCCTTAGTGATCCGCCGCCGACGAAGATCACACGGACCCATACGTTGAGTCAGAAACACCGGCCCAGCCGTAGCAACTGCGGGTGCTCCTGGGTATAGAGAACCTAACTAGAACCCATCCCTCTCATCCCAAAATGAATATTTTTCTCTATCACTACCACCAGCGACTCATTAATTAACACCTCCCAAAGTACTAAGTCAAGAGAGGTCCCATATCTCTCTAGTGTGGTTAGCACGCAAATATCGCTTGGCTTAGTGACATAAGTAACTTGGTCCTTGATGACCCGGACACCATTCTAGTCACACCCAAAAGATCACACCATCAACCATTGTGCCCAAGTCTAAAATATTTTGTTTTTAGTTTTTGGTTTTACCAAAATTAACAAAAGCAACAAGTATTTGACATAATGATAATAATAAGTTTTGTGTGATCAAGGTTACCGACTAAATCGATAACCGCCCAATTCTACCGGTAACTAAGTATTGCTAAGCATCATATTGTAAAGACATAAAACAGTATAAATCATTCACTGGGCTCTAATTCACCAGTGAGAATAATAACGTAGGGCAATGGCAGGAGTGAATACTTTCAGGGAAACAATGCAATAGGATTAGCTACCTCTAATCGACAAAATTAACTTTGACACCAAGAAGCTTGCATACATAATCTTTGCAAACAAGATATTAGACTTTAAAAGTAATGAGATCAATATGATCAAATGATACTACATCTGCTTGCTTTGCTGGAGATCACTATCTTGCTGCAGAGGATCACTCTTGCACTCAATAATTTCTTCGGAACCTATCGCAAGAACGAGAAAATCCAATAAAAATGACGAACACTGAAAAAGACTCAAAATTCAAAGTCATCCAAAATCCATGAAATTTATACAGCAGATAGAGCCTGATTTTAAATGAATTTGGCAACAAGAATCATTCAATTTGGATTAAGTATGCAAAAGTTATGGCTTAAACAATTTTAATATGTTGGAAAACTCAAATTTAATTGCTATCTGTTACTGTTCATCGCACAAATTTCCAGAAAGTTTCTGAACATGAAAATTTTACGGTAGGTAGATAATGACATCCTAAGAATAGCCAAGGTGGTCTTTGCAAACGACCCAAGGTGGTCTTTGCAAAGACACAAAGGGTGGTCCAGACTAAGGGGAGGTCCGAGCGCTCCCGAAGATCTCGGCGGTAGACAAGAGATCCAACGGCTGACATTGATCGTACCTAAAGTACAGATCCCGAGTGCGCTAAGAGGTTGGGTTCGACCCAGAACTCGAGTCTGGCTCGAACCCAAACCAAGAGGTTGACTTAGGGTTTGGAAATTGAGCTGGAAACTTTGAGGGATTTTTAGAGATAGCAAACTAACTCCAAAAAGTCTAAAATATGCCCTTGTAAGGACCCATGATAGGAGTTTGCTGACTTTAGGATTGACCTTGTATATAATTTCCAGAGGTTTTTGTAAGGACCCAGGATTAACATCCCAAATCCTCTGTGCATTTCTGAACTAATTCCATGATCAGTAGCTAGTTCACACAGTAAACAAATATGGTAACAAATTCATATCATAACTTTATTAATAAACAACAGAGTTTATTACAACAGAGGCTTACAAGCCAACATTAAATAAACACAGCGGAAGACGATGAAGAAATAGTGGAGTCCAGCTGATCTGCCACAGGCAATCGACTGGGGTAGCGGCCTAGTCGTCGAGATCCATACTGGTAGCAAAGTCCTTCTCCTCTGAAATTTTATTTGCATAAAGCAAGTATGAGCACAACTACCATGCTCGCAAGTTACACCCGTCAAATAACAGGATGACATGCATACATGGATGTAACAAAGGAAGGCTTATTGGTTCAATTTGCATAAAGCAATGTTTGACATTTAAATACAATACTAAGTTCAAATGCTCAAGTTTTACAATATCTAAAATTGATTTTGAAATAATAAAGATAGTGTAGGCATCAACCTAACACTAACATAATGTAATATCCCGAAAACCGTTAAGAAAGACAGTTGTGCGGGAGAGGGAAATTAATATAATTTAATGAATTTGAAAGGAATTTGGAGAACCTGGGCCTTTGGCCCACGGTGTCTTGGCCCAATTGAGTCGGCCGGCCTTAAAAGGAAGGGGGAGAGACCACTGTGAGGACCCCGGTTTATTCGGCTTGTACTGCTTAACCATCCACTTGGTCCTAGCAGCGCAAATCAAATAAACCAAGCCTCGAGATATGTATACTTCCCAGAAATGCAGTATACACACCCCGTTACAAAATCATGCATCAATTCCATTCATACACATAGAGCCGAAGCAAAAGCAACAACTGAAAGACATACTTAATATAAAGAGAGTTATTACAAAAGAGAGGCTGATACGGGGGGAGGCCCGATCTTCTCAGTGAGGAACCGTGGATAGTTGATGCAAAGTAGACGATGTCGCTAGCTGAACACTCGCGCCAATGCACGAACCCTCAACTCTTCGGAATACGCCCAAAACACACCGGGTAGTTGTTCGTCGCGAGACCACGAACGATTTAACGCCAAGTCCCCAATTCCCAATGGAACGACGGCTTGACCTTGGATTGCGAACAAAACAAATGGATCGCCTAATTCTCTATCAAAGTCCTCACATGAACTCGTGTCGAAAGAACAAGCAATAGCTATGTTTCAATCTTATGCATAAACTGGTTCGCTCTATGGTGCGCCATGGGGGTTTATATAGCCTCCCACGCAGCACAAAACTCGGATGAACAGATGGCAAAGTGCTACAAGAATCCGAGTCCGACATCGCTCATTGCTACAAGATCGAGTCCGACATCGCTCACGTGAACGAGAATCCGATTCAAAAAAATGTCCTACTTTAATTTGGAAATTTAAAATAGTCTCCTCTCGGTTCCCCTTGTATTGTGAGCTTTCCTTCTCTTAGCTTTGCGAATTTGTTCGATACACTTGATGCTTCTTTTGATGCCAATGTAACCCTTGTTGGCCACATGTGTTTCTTCTCCATGAATTTGTTCCCTGCCTCCTCTCCTCCAAAGGCTTCACAATATTCAAACCTAAGAATGCACAAAACATTTGCATGAGGTAATACCCAATTCTCATCAATGACAATAGAAGATTCATTAAGAAACAAAAGCACTGTTGATTTAGAAGTTTAGCTCTTGCTCGTCGGTGGACCAATATGCACTTCAGTACTTGAATTATTTGTAGCGCCATGTATGGCGTCCACCTCGCATGTGTATGACCACCAATAGGGAAAGATGTATAAGTGTTAGGGATGCCCTCATCATCCTCCCCTCTTGAAAAGGCGTCGTCCTCGACGCTAGATCATCACCACCAAAGAAAGGTGATAAATCAACAACATTGAAAGTAGAGCTCACGCCATAGTCATCGCCGAAAGCTCTATCTTGTAGGCATTGTCGTTGATCTTCTCAAGCACCTTGAAAGGTCCATCACCTCGTGGCAGCAATTTAGACTTGCGCGCTCGAAAACGATCCTTGCGGTAGTGCACCCAAACCAAATCACCGTTGAAAAATCATCTTCTTTCGTTTCTTATTCGCCTTCTCAAAGATAGGACTTGACCTTGCGCTCTATCTCCTCTTTTGTTTTGAGATGCAATTTCTTCACATACTCACCGCTTGGATGCCTCCATATGAACACGGTGTTGACTTGGAAGTGGCAGCAAATCAAGCGGCGTAAAGGGTTTGAAACCATACACCACCTCAAAGGACACAATGCACAGAGTGGAGTGCACGGCCCGATTATAAGCGAATTCCACGCGGCAAACAATCCTCCTACTCGCGCAGATTCTTCTTGATCATGGTCCAAGTAGCATCGAAAGTGTGCGGTTCACCACCTCCGTTTGACCATCGGTTTGGGGATGACATGTCGTCTTTGAATAACAACTTCATCCCCGTTTACCCCAAAGTGTCTTCCAAAAGTAGCTCATGAACTTCACGCCACGATCCGACACAATAGTGCGTGGCACGCCATGTAGCCTCACGATCTCCCGAAAAACAAGTTAGCAATATGCGACGCATCGCCGCTCTTGTGGCACGGAATAAAGTGTGCCATCTTTGAAAAACGATCCACAACGACAAAAACAGAATCACTCGCCCTCTTAGTTCTAGGTAATCCTAAAACAAAATCCATACTAATATCCTCCCATGGTGCATTGGGAGCAGTAGAGGGTATACAAACCGTGTGGATTCAATTTTGATTTCGCTTTGTGGCAAGTAATGCATCGTTGCACATACCTCTCTACATCTCGCCTCATTTTAGGCCAATAAAAGTGATCGCTTAGCATAGATAACGTCTTCTCACGCCCAAAATGTCCCATCAACCCACCGCATGTGATTCCTGCAGAATAGCAAACGCACGGAGGAGTCCGAACGCATAATTTGTTATTGCGAAACAAAACCCATCATGGATGTGAAATTTATCCCAGCCTTTCCCTCTTTGCAATGTGCATAAGGAATGGAAAAATCATGGTCATGAGCATAGAAATCACGCAAACTCTCTAAACCAGAACTTGCACTCCTAATTGAGTTAAAAGCACACTTTTCCTAGAGAGAGCATCACCTACCACATTTTCCTTTCCTTCTTATATTTTACAATGTAAGGAAACGACTCAATGAATTCGACCCATTTGGCATGTCTACGGTTTAGGTTTGCTTGGCCCTTTAAATACTTTAATGCCTCATGATCGAATGAATAATAAACTCTTTAGGCCATAAATAGTGTTGCCAAGTTTCTAACGCACGCACTAAAGCATAAAGCTCTTTGTCATAGACCGGATAATTCAATTGAGCACCATTTAGTTTCTCACTAAAATAAGCTACCGGTCTACCATCTTGCATTAAAACACCGCCAATACCCAATCCACTAGCATCACACTCAATTTCAAAATTTTTAGTGAAATCGGGTAAAACAAGCAACGGTGCTTCACCAAGCGTTTCTTAAGTTCAGCAAAAGCATTGTCTTGCGCTACCCCCACACAAATTCAACACCCTTTTAGTAAGTTCATTCAAAGGGCAGCTATGGTGCTAAAATCCTTCACAAAGCGCCGATAAAAACCAATGAGACCATGAAAGCTCCTAATCGACTTACATTCACAGGAGTTGACCAATTTTTAATCGCTTCAATTTTAGACTCATCTACTTCAACTCCCTGTGCGTAAACAACATAGCCCAAAAGATGACACGATCTTTGCAAAGGTGCACTTCTCTAAGTTACCGAATAACCTAGCCTCACGCAACACTTGTAGAACTTGTCTAAGATGGTCTATGTGTTCGATTCAGCATGATGTAAATCGAATATCATCAAAGTACACAACCACAAATTTACCAATCAAATGCCTTAAAACATGATTCATTAAGCGCATGAATGTACTAGGTGCATTAGTTAAACCAAAAGGCATGACTAACCACTCATACAACCCAAATTTTGTTTTAAATGCTGTTTTCCACTCATCCCCTTCATGCATCCTAATTTGATGGTAACCATCTGCGCAAATCTATCTTAGAAAAATAACAAACACCACTCAATTCGCCTAGCATATCATCTAAGCGAGGTATAGGATGACGATATCGAATTGTGATATTATTAATCGCTCGACAATCTACGCACATACGCCATGAACCATCTTTCTTAGGAACTAAAATAACAGAACAAAGACAAGGGCTTAAGCTTTCACGTACATACCCTTTGGAGAGAAGCTCTTGTACTTGTTTCGAATTTCCTTTGTTTCCTGGATTGGTGCGACGGTGGTCGGTTCGGCAATGACGCTCCGAATCAAGTCGATCTTATGTTCTATCCCACGAATTGGTGGTAGCCCACTGGTACCTCGCTTGGAAAGACGTCAAGTCCCGCAAAACACAAGCAACACCACTAGGAAGAGAAGACAAGTCGTTAGTCGAAAGCAAGGCGTCTTTGTACAATAGTACAAAGTGCACCAAATTGGGATCTTCGCTGAATTCTCTCATTTTCGATTTGGTGGCTAACATCACTAAATTCTTCTCTCGCTCTTTGGCGCCTCAACGTGCATCTCAATTTTCTCGCATTGAAGAATTCACAATGCATTGCGGTGTAAGGGGCTTCAAGATGATATCCATATTATTCCATCGAAATGTGTAGCGATTTGTACGCCCATCATGAACAGCAGAACGGTCATATTGCCATGGCCGTCCCAAGAGCAAGTGACACACCGTCATAGGCACAACATCGCAGTCCACAGTGTCGGTGTACTTCCCAATAGAAAACGTCACTCGCACCATATAGTTCACCTTCACTTCCTCTTTGTCGCTCAACCATTGCACATGATAAGGACGTGGATGCGGCAAGTACTTCAAACCCAACTTATGACACATATCCTTGCTAGCCAAATTGTGACAACTTCCGCCATCAATGATCACTTTGCGGACCTTACCCTTATCAAGCTTCGCCAAGTTCAAACAAATTGCACCGCTGTTCGAGTGACGGCGATGGCATCACACTAAGCACCTTGGGCGCAAACAATGGAATATCGCTCGGTGTTAGGAAACTCGTGATCGCACTCACATTGTTCTATGTCATCAGTGTGCAAGACTGGTTGCGCATCAGGCGACTCGTCATCACTAGCTGAAACATAACCGCCATCCTCGGTGATAAGCATAGTTCTGACATTTGGGCAGTCCCTCTGAAAATGGCCAACACCCTTGCACTTGTGGCAAATGATGTCACGTGAACGTCCTGTTGACCCCATAGACGAGGTCACACTAGCAGCGGGCGCCGCAGGTCGACGCACCGGTGCTGGTGTACTCTCCAGCTTCTTACTTGCGGAACTGCGCATTGCCGAATTGCTTCCGGCCGGAGTGCTCTTGTTTGGCTGGCTGTTGTTATATGGCTGTCCTGGACTGGCTGAAGGACGTGAACGGGCAGCGAACCGTGCATCTTCAATCACTTCTCGGCTTCGCGTGCTTGGTGCAAAGAACTCAATCATATCATTATATGGATGGTGATTGACAATGCGCTGACAAAGATGATTCATGCCACTAGAAATCTCGCCATGGTGCGTTTCTTTATTCTCGCGACATCCGCATGTATCATGATAGTTTCCATCTCCTTATGATATTCATCAATTGACCTCATACCTTGTCGCACCTCACAACTTCTCAAATAGTGAGCGCTTGTAGTGGCGAGGTACAAAGCGTGCCCGCAAATGTCGCTTCATCTGCTCCCGTGTGATAATCGGCAACTCATGGCGCTCCATGCGCTATTTAATGAATCGCTCCCACCAATGTGTAGCATAATCATCCAAGCCATTGGAAGCAAGCAACGACTTCTTCTCATTGGAATAGTTGTTCATTCAAACAACTTATCCACCTTCACTCCCAAGTGAGGTATTGCTCCACATCCGTACCACCGAAAATATAGGAAGAGTAAATTTGGGCTTAGCGACAAAATCGTCGGCGTCGCCGTGTCGACGCCGCACGTTGTTGCGATGGTGGCGCTGTCGGTCATCGTAGTCGCCGATGGGGAAATCGTCATCCCATTGCTCGCCTCATCGGCCATGCTACGAGGTGCACGATGCACACCTCCTCCGTGGACACCCCGTGGTGCGCTCCACCACGCCGCCGTTGCCTCGCCACGCCCATGAGCGAGGGCGTGCCGCGGCCGCCATCCCAACGCTTGGCGGCACCGCCATGCGACGCGCCGCCGCCGCCGCTCCTCATCCACACGAATAGCACGCTCATCCTCGGTCTCATTGTGCAAAACGGCGGAGGGCCGCACACTCGTGTCATCAACTTGCGCACCCCACGAAGATTGTGTTGTGCGAACATGGCGCGTAGCTCCGTGAAGTTATGGTTGATGGCCGACGCAATTGTGTGACCTCCTCCCGAGGGTGTTCATCCACCGAACTTCCCGAGTTTATCGCGCACGCCATTGTCACCATCTTGAAGTTGTTTTTGCAAAGATCTCGCGCAACCGAGTGTACTCGCCCACGTAACGGTGCCTCTGGATTAGGTGGATCCTCCTCGTGACTCGACATGGCAACAACTCACAAACAAGAAACAAGGTTATATCGGGTTAGTAAAACAAAAGCGCTCTCTACTACGCCGCAACTCACCATCCCGAAAACAAGACAAGCTTACCGCTCCAAAGTGAATCAAGGACGGCAAATCGACGAGCCAGACAATGAGCGACCTTAACCCGTAATGTATGAGCGTAACCAAGAGCAAGGAGTACACAAACGGGTGTAGGTGGAGCTCGGACAGGTATGTGTATATCCTATGCAATCTGATATTCAAGGTATTGTAAAGCTAAGTAATGATCCAAGCTAGAGTATTTTGCCTATGTGCTGATCCAAAAGGTTTAAGCGAAGTGTATGAACGCACAAACAAAGATAAATGTGACTTAATGCAAACAAAGGAATGAGCTAGTGATAGACAAACTGAAATTGAGATGAAAACTAGCTGTTTTTGCACCAAGTACTATGAGAGACGCTAGCCAATTGCAAAGATATCAATGTTAGGGCACAAGATTGCTCAAATAGATTAAATACACAATCTGAAATTGTGGACTAAGGTTTACTCTTCCCAATTTCGCCACCCTTTTTGTTTGTTTTTTTCTCAAAACCGCATGAACAAAGCTCTTCGCCCTTCGGCTATTAAGGAAACCGAAAGGAAAAAATTTGGTACTGGTATTTATGGTTTGATCTTTTGTTTTTTTAATACCTTTTCAAGCCGTGGCTTTTTCTTGTAACCATCGCCTTTTCCTCTTTTCTTATTGCAATGGCGAAATAGGGTTTGCTCCTCTTGATTGCACAAGTCTCACAATTCAACAACGTAAATAAACCAAAGAACAGCCCTAGTGCAATGTACAAAAGCTAGTCTCAAGGATGAAAGAATATAAGTGAAGCTCAAGAAACCCAAAGTGTTTGGTCACTATCTTTTTGGGTGCTAATTGAGGAGTTCAATCAGCAATTTGGTACGGTTTATGTGAACACAACGATTAAGCAACGCAAAAGGAACACATGGATCAGCACTAAAAACAAAACTCTAATGGATGAAAACTTAACTAAACGCACAAGAAATAACAGATTAAACTACGGTTTTGGTATTACAATTTTCGGTTTATTGGACGATAGGATAGAAAACGAATCTAACTACGGTAAAGAAATTCTCACCGAGTAAACCTAGAATCGATACCATATGATACGGGGAGGCCCGATCTTCTCGATGAGGAACCGTGGATAGTTGATGCGAAGTAGACGATGTCGCTAGCTGAACACTCGCGCCAATGCACGAACCTCAACTCTTCGAATACGCCCAAAACACACCGGGTAGTTGTTCGTCGCGAGACCACGAACGCATTTAACGCCAAGTCCCCAATTCCCAATGGAACGACGGCTTGACCTTGGATTGCGAACAAAACAAATGGATCGCCCATTCTCTCTCAAAGTCCTCACATGAACTCGTGTCGAAAGAACAAGCAATAGCTATGTTTCAATCTTATGCATAAACCGGTTCGCCTCTATGGTGCGCCATGGGGGTTTATATAGCCTCCCACGCAAGCACAAAACTCGGATGAACAAGAACCGCAAAGTGCTACAAGAATCCGAGTCCGACATCGTTCATTGCTCTGAAGCATCGAGTCCGACATCGCTCACGTGAACAAGAATCCGATTCAAAAAAACGCCCTACTTTAATTTGGAAATTTAAAATAGTCTCCTCTCGGTTCCCCTTGTATTGTGAGCTTTCCTTCTCTTAGCTTGCGCGAATTTGTTCGATACACTTGATGCTTCTTTTGATGCCAATGTAACCCTTGTTGGCCACATGTGTTTCTTCTCCATGAATTTGTTCCCGCCTCCTCTCTCCAAAGGCTTCACAATATTCAAACCTAAGAATGCACAAAACATTTGCATGAGGTAATACCCAATTCTCATCAATGACAATAGAAGATTCATTAAGAAACAAAAGCACTGTTGATTTAGAAGTTTAGCTCTTGCTCTCGTCAGTGGACCAATATGCACTTACATTTGAATTATTTGAAGCGCCATGTATGGCGTCCACCTCAGTATGTGTATGACCACCAATAGGGAAAGATGTATAAGTGTTAGGGATGCCCTCATCAGAGGCCGACCGGCCAAATAACACATAAGTAGCTAATTTAAACAGCGGAAGCAAAAGGGCCATAAGATGGCGCGAAACAAAAGCCAATCGGTGTGCCTTTACCCACAAGGCAACCAACCGGACCGCCAAGCTAATCGCTCCAGACACCGCCACAACAAATCTCACAAAAGTGAGGCCCCTCGAGCTCACCTTCTTCCTCTGCAACAAAACAATTAAGCATAGCATCTGAGTACAAAAATTGTTTTTGTACTCGCAAGACTGACGTGTAAGATAACAGAACTATAATTAACTACATGCAAGTTTTATTTAAGTGGAGGAGGCTCTGGACTTATTTTCAGTATAAAGCAAGTTTTCTTTGCAATAAGGTAATACATTTGAAAGCAAGTTTGCAATTAATTTCTATTGTTCACATAAAAGTGAGACGAGTATAACAATAGATAGAGAACAACAATGTCCTAGAAGTGACTAACCCAATAGTTACTACAACAATAGCATGAAGTACCCTTCATACCACCCATGTCAAGTTTTAAGTTTTTAAAAGGTTGTAGTCTAGTTCTTGCACGACCTTACCAAGCATGTCCATAACCTAGGACGAGGCTATTCGAATAGTTTTAACCCTACAGGGGTGTACCAATGTACCCACACGATAGACCGCCTTTCCACCAGCCACGGTTAGCATACTTCCTTTGGTATGCAGGCACGGCTAAGTCTAACAAGACACTTTCCAATGGACGATGCTAATTAAGAGCCGCAACCCACGGGAGAAGGACACATTAGACAGCCTAACCGGTCTGCTAATGCTCCCCTCCAACACCACACACACACACACACAAGAACACACCCACCGACCAGCTCATAATTAACACCTCCCAAAGTACTTAGTCAAGAGAGGTTCCATATCCCCCTCGTGTGGTTAGCACGCAATAAGCGCTTGGCTTAGTGACACAAGTAACTCGGTCCTTGGGGACTTAGGCACCATTCCAAACACACCCAACAGATCACACCAACATACCATTGTGCCCAAGTCAAGATATAGTTTTGTTTTCAGTTTTTGATTTGTAAATCAATAAAACACAAGGATTGGACATAATGGAGTAGTATAAGTATTTGTGTGATCGAGATCATCGACTAAGTCGATGATCGCCCAATACTACCGATAACTAGGCATGGCTAAGCAATATTCATTCGTAATCTACTAAGTGATAAGAGTTCATCCGACGAACTCTGATCACAGCAAATAACCTAGGCTCAGGTAGTAGAGTATATTTATTTACCTACAGATTATGCAACTAGAGGCTTAACTAATCAATTTAACAACAAAATAGCAATGCATACATACAAGTTAAACAAAGTATTAGACTTTAAAAGTAATGGGATCAATTGGGAAATGATCAAACTGCTTGCCTAGCTGCTGCTGCTCAATATGCTGCAGAGGGTCACTCTCAAGTATCGCACAATCGTCGGAACCTACCGAAAGAGCGAAAAAGACTCGATAAGAATAAAGAAAATGAAAAAGACTCTAAAACCAAAATGCTCCAAATGCTCTGAAAATTTCACAGCAGCAAGATCATGATTTAAAATGAATTTAGAAACAAGAACCAACTGATTTGGACTCTCACAGCAAAAGATATGATCAAAACAATTTTGCTCAGCTGGAAAAATTGCAATTTGTTACTGTTCACATAATTAAATTGTTTGGTGAAAATTTCTAGAATGGTGGTGTAGCTAAAATTTTTATGGTAGGTAGCTTCTGACATTCTAAGGCTAACACAAGTGGTTTCATCTTAATTGGAGTTAAAATGATTTAGTTATCATTTTTCTAAGTTATAAACCTAAGGCATGATTAATTTCAGTATTAAAGACTACTCTAAAACCTATACTAACCTAAAGTACTTTAACAGGTGCATTTATAGAACTTTAGTTTGTTAATTTTGGAACTACAGAGAAAAAGATATGTATTTTTGAAGTTTAAAACAATTAATATGTGCAAATAAAAGCTCTCGAACTAAATCAAAACCAACGAACCGGGAGGTCGTGGGTCGTTGATCAAGGATCGCACGGCTCACGAGCTCGATGCCCAAACCCGCACGAGCACCTGGGCGCAAAGACCTCATCGCGCCTAGGGGAGGTCTTAGCCGTTGATATTGAATCCAACGGCCCGACCACCGGATGCACAGCACACGCGAAGGAGCTCCTCGCGCACTAGGGAGTTTGTGGCCGTCAGATCTGGATCTGGCGGTCCCGAGCTCCACGAGGAGGCCCTACGGCTATCTCACTAAGGGGGAGGTCTAGACGGCTAAGATCTCCCGAGGGGAGGTCTTAACGGTCTAGATCTGAGCGGAGAGAGGACCTAAACGGTCACGATCCCAATGGGGAGGTCCTAAGCGGGTTTTTAACAGAGAGAGGTCTGGACGGCCTAGATCTCCCAGGGGAGGTCATAAACGGTCCAGATCTGAGGCCGGGAAGGTCCTAAAGCCACGGATCTAAAGGAGGAGGTTCCAGACGGTCAAGATCTCTAGGGGGAGGTCCTGAACGGCTAAGATGAAGCGAGGGAGGTCCTGCGGTTCCTTGATAAGGACCCTAGGTGGTCTTTTTGCAAAGAAGACCCCAAAGGTAGTTTTGAAGGTTCTCTTTACAAAATACCAGGGGTGGTCTTTTGCAAAGAGGACCTCGGTGGGGGTGGTCCGAGAGGGTGGTCTTGATAACACGACCAGTGGTGGTCTTTTCGCACAGAGGACCTCAAGGAGGTCTTTTGCAAAGAGGACCCAAGGTAGAGGGTGATCCTATCGGCTGAGATCTAGCCTACGGAGGTCTTTAACGGTCAGGATACGATTAGGGGGAGGTCCAGAGACTTAGGATTTTTCGGAAAAGATCCTAAGGCCCAGATCTACACTTGGAGAGGTCGTGAACGGCTAAGATTAGCCCGAGGAGGTCCAAGAGTGGATTTAATGGCGCAGGACCTCCGGACAACGACAAAAGGTGGCAGCTAAGACAAATTAAAAGCATCTAATGATTGACAATAAATGAATCCAACAGGAGCACTTAAAGACTTCCAGACTTTAATTCTAAACCCATGGCCCACACGTCAGTGACTCCACGGCACAGATTAAGGCACCATTAATGCACCAATTGATAAGCAATGATTTGAGCATTAAAGCTGTCCGAAGAACATGACGACAACGGGAGGTCTTGACTGACAAAACCCAAGCGTGTTCCACAGCTTGCCGCCGGCGATGTGGACCTCGTCGGCGGAAACCAAGAACACGGATGAGTCCCAAATAGGGAGGAGAACCTAAAGGTGCCAACAGCTAGGGCTAAAGCGCACCCTACCGGCGGCTAGCCGGAGATGACCGAAGGAGGCTAAATACAGCAAAATGAAAAGCTACTGAGGTTCAAAACGACCGGGCTTCAACACTAAGGTACTTACCAGGGAACGAAGGAGGCCCAAGAAAGGTCGCAGGAGCTCCGGTGACGGTGGAGGTCGCCGGAGGTGAAGAAGACGAAGCTCCCGGCCACGAACAGCAGGCTCCCACTTTGTCAACCTCTGTGAAGGTTTAAACAAAGCAAATTAGGGAGATTTGGAGGTGACCAAGAGAACAAAAGATAGCCAACAACTGCAATATTGAACCACTGGAGCTCGGAGGTCGCGGAGAGCTCCAAAGTTCAAGAATGGTGGCGAGACTTTGGTGTTTTGAGCACAAGAGAGAGAAAGGAGCTAGGGTTGAAAAGGAGTGTCTAAAGAAACTTAGATAGAAAGCTTGGGCTTGTAATATAGCTGGTGGGAAAATGGCAAAGTCACCTGGTGCAATCGAGCCAAAGTACACATGAAATGATGGGAGTAGGTTGTCGAGAGACTTTGAGCAAAAGGGTGCCACACATTTAATGTTGGCAAGACATAGCCGCTTGTCGACCCTAGAGTTGACAAGGCACCGCTCTCACCGCCATGCACAAAATCGATAATGCCTGTGCCCACCCGAAGTGAGAGGACCAGGGAGGACCGGTCAAAGAGCTCAACGGCTAAAATCAGCACAGAGCTCCCACTAGGGAGGTCGTGAGCTGTTGGATTGAAATCTAAGGGCTCAGATTTAGAACTATGTGTTAGAGGTCCTAATAGTTAGGGGAGGTCCGAGCCACAGATCTCAAGATGGACGGCCCACGATCACCCAAGTGCTAGGGTGGTCGTGGAGGGCTGAGGAGGTCGCCCCAGGGTGGTCTTTGCAAAAGGTGCAAAGGAGGTCCTAGAGGAGGTCCTCGAGGGTTGTCTTTGCAAATAGAACAGGAGGAGGTCGTGCGGGTGGGAGGTCTTTTACAAAGACCAGAGGAGGTCTTTGTGGTTGGATTGAGATCCAAGGGCTGCGGGGCTGGCGAGGTTGCACGGGCTTGGGCTGCTGATGTTAGTTGGTTTGACCGAGCCAGTTGGCACGAGCCAGACCTGGTGCGGACCCGAGGAACAGTGAATCCAAATTTGACTTTGAAATTAAAAGCTGAGACTTGGGGATTTATTTGAGGTAGCAAACTAACTCCAAATTTTATGAAATTTTGACAGTAGCCTGCTGACATTGAGATGGACATTGCGTAAACTTTCCAGAGGTTTTTGCAATGTACCTTTTTCTCCAAAAATCACACAATGTGCAAGGCTAGGGTTTGACCGCATGTCAAACAAGTTTGACTGACCCTTAAAAATATTCGAACAATTTCTAAAAATTGTGAAATTTTTCAGAGGGGTCACATATCAACCCAATAACTTAGGAAAAATATTTCCCAGGAGATGGTCAACATATTCGACAGAATTGTTTTTGGAGGATCAAGATTTGGATCAACAGACTTGTGACTTTGTATTTCCATACTCTTGTACAATAATTGTTTAGTACACACAGGAAATACATGATGTAAGAAAAAGTTTTAAATTCTACTCATTTTCTTACATTTGAAACACAAGTTGAAAATGGGGATGTTACAAACCTCCCCCCTTACAAAAATCTCGTCCCGAGATTTGTCTCACTCGGAAAAGAAAGAGGGGTAGTCTGCACGGAGACGATCTTCTCGCTCCCAAGTAGCCTCATCCTCAGAATGATTCGACCACTGAACCTTAAGGAACTTAATGGAACGATTCCTAGTCCTTCGTTCAGCTTCTTCAAGGATGCGAACAGGATGCTCGCGGTAGGTCAAATCCTCCTGGACATCAAGAGTTTCCAACAGAGCTTCCTCTGTTGGAACACGGAGACACTTCTTTAGCTGGGACACATGGAACACATCATGTACCCCCGCAAGTGCGGCAGGCAACTCCAACTTGTAGGCAACTGTTGTCTTCTTCTCGATGACGCGGTAGGGACCGACATATCGAGGAGCTAACTTGCCCTTGACACCAAAACGCTGGTGACCTTTCAGCGGAGAAACCTTGAGGTAGACGGTCATTGGGCTCAAAGCTCAATTCACGACGACGACGATCCGCATAGCTCTTTGCTGGATTGAGCCGTGCGCAAACGATCACGAACAAGTGGACTTGACTCTCGGCTTCATTGATCGAGTCCGCCAAAAGGTCTCTCCGGTCTCGCACCAATACAACGGGTTCTACACTTTCTCCCGTATAAGGCCTCGAATGGTGCCATGCCGAGACTGGCTTGGAAGCTGTTGTTGTAAGAAAACTCGGCGAATAGCAAGCACTTCTCCCAGTGCTTCCCATAGGAAAGGACACAAGCTCGAAGCATGTCCTCTAAAACTTGGTTGACCCTTTCGGTCTGACCATCAGTTTGGGGGTGATATGCTGAGATGAAGGAAAGGTGAGTTCCCATAGCCTCTTGCAGGCTATGCCAAAATCGAGACATGAACAGCGAACCACGATCTGACACAATTGTCTTTGGCACACCATGCAAACTCACGATGCGGGCTATGTAGAGCTCTGCGAGGAGACCCACGCGAAGGTCCGTCTTAACAGGGAGGAAATGAGCCACCTTAGTCAATCGATCGATGACCACCCAGATGGCATCATTCTTCTTTGGAGACCGGGGTAGACCAGTGATAAAGTCCGTCCCGACCGAATCCCACTTCCACTCCGGAATTGGTAAGGGCTGAAGCAGTCCGGCCGGACGCTGATGTTCGGCCTTGATACGACGACACACGTCGCACTCGGCAACGAACCTTGCGATCTCCCTCTTCATTCGGGTCCACCAAAATCTTTGCCGGAGATCATGATACATCTTCGTGGTCCCGGGATGAATGGATAACGGGGAATCGTGGGCTTCGCGGAGGATCAACTCCCGCAACTCCATGTCCTTTGGAACTACAAGGCGTTGCCCGAACCGCACAACACCAAGCTCATCTTCGGAGAAGCACTTGGCTGTTCCATTCTTGACATTTTCCTTGATGCGGTTCACTCCAACATCTGAATGCTGAGCGGACATGATCCGATCCACCAAGGTTGGCTGTACAACCAAGGCAGCGAGGGAACCATGCTCAACCAAACCCAAGTTGAGACGCTGAAACTCCTCCAGAAGGGTGGGCTGAGGCTCCTTGAGAAGTAATGCATTGCAATGCGCTTTGCGACTAAGCGCATCCGCAACTACATTGGCTTTGCCCGGATGGTAGTGAATACCCATGTCATAGTCCTTGATCAACTCCAACCATCTTATTTGCCTGAGGTTTAGATCTGGTTGGGTGAATAAATACTTCAAGCTTTTGTGATCCGAGTACACTTCACAACGATTACCGATTAGGTAATGTCGCCAAATCTTTAGTGCATGAATCACAGCGGCCAACTCCAAGTCATGGGTAGGATAGTTGAGTTCATGAGGTCTCAATTGCCTTGATGCATAGGCCACCACCTTGCCTTCTTGCATAAGGACACAACCGAGGCCTCGACGAGAAGCGTCGCAAAAGATATCGAAGCTTCGATGGACATCGGAAGAACAAGAACGGGAGCGGTGGTCAACCGCTTCTTGAGTACTTGGAAACTTTCCTCGCAATCGGCAGACCACGAGAACTTCTTGTCCTTCTTGAGCAACTCCGTCATTGGCTTCGCTATCTTGGAGAAGTTCTCGATAAAGCGACGATAATATCCCGCTAAACCAAGAAAACTCCGGACTTCGGTGACCGAAGAGGGCTGACTCCAGGAAAGCACATCGCTGATCTTGCTAGGATCCACAGCTACGCCTCCTGCTGAAAGAACATGGCCTAAGAAGGCCACTTCCTTCAACCAGAATGCGCACTTGCTGAACTTCGCATACAACTGGTGCTCACGAAGTTTGCCCAACACAAGCCTCAGATGCCCAGCGTGTTCCTCATCGTTCTTGGAATAGATAAGAATATCATCGATGAAGACCACCACAAACTTATCCAAATACTCCATAAACACCGAATTCATGAGGTTCATGAACAAGGCAGGAGCATTGGTTAAGCCAAATGACATGACGGTATACTCGTACAAGCCATAACGAGTAGAGAAAGCCGTCTTGGGAATATCCTCCGGTCGAACTCGAACTTGATGATATCCCACTCTCAAATCAATCTTAGAGAAGACTCGAGATCCAGTCAATTGATCGAAGAGATCGTCGATACGGGGTAGAGGATACTTGTTCTTTACCGTCACTTCATTAAGTGGCCGGTAATCCACGCACATGCGTAGAGTATTGTCCTTCTTCTTCACAAAGATTGCTGGACAACCCCACGGAGACGAGTTAGGGCGAATGAAACCCTTCTCTTGGAGCTCCCCCAGCTGCTTCTTCAACTCCACTAACTCGTTTGGAGCCATCCAGAGTGCCTCTTCAAATCGGAGCGCATCGGGACCAACTCAATGGCAAACTCGAGGTCGCGGTGGCGGCATCCGGGAGATCTTCGGGAAGACATCAAGTCACATCTCGTAGGGACTTCACTAATATCTAGAGTGGCTTCGCCGAGCACGAAGAGATGCGGACCTTGCGACCGAAAGCTAACCTCGCCGCCGTAAGGATCGTGAGGTAGATGAGCCTCCGGGCACAATCGATTTTTCCCATGTGCTGAGACAACCAATCCATGCCCAGAATTACATCTAAGCTTGCTGAATGGAGGAGGATGAGGTTTGCTAAAAACCCTACTCCCTCTATCTCAGCAGGGACATCCCGACACTCAAGCTGAGCTCTCAACTCCGAACCGGGAGAGCGAATGAGCAGCGGGACCAACAAAGGAGCAAACCGAAGCTCGCCAACAGCAGCAAATGATTCAGAAACAAATGAATGAGATGCTCCTGAATCAAACAAAACAGTAGCAGGATGAGAGTTAACCGAAAGCGTACCCAACACGACGTCAGGCGCCTCCTGTGCCTCCTCCGCGGAGATGAGGTTGACACGACCACTACCCACGCCTTGGGTAGCGGGGACAACCTTCTGATCCTGGGAAGGACCACCTCCATGCCCGCGTCCTCCATTAGGACGAGGGGCTGCTCCCATCTTCTTAGGGCATTGGTTCGCATAATGCCCCTTCTGGCTGCAGGAAAAGCAAGTGACCCCGGCAGCCGGATTGCGGGGGCCACTCGGCTGACTCGCAGTGCACGGATCGGGCACGGCCGCGAGGGCGAGGGGCTGGTGCCGACGGCCTCGGCGGTGGTAAGGCCAAGGAACGGGCCCCTGGTGCAGGCCCAACACGAGGACGGGGAAGGCTGGCCTGTACAGACCGCTGGGCCTCCCACTTGCGCTTGCGGGACTCGCCTAGCGCCTTCGCCTTGTGCTCAGCAACAATGGCCTTGTCCACCAAGGTCTGAAAGTCGGCAAAGTCCACAATGGATAGCTTGTCTTGCATCTCCTCAGACAAGCCCTCCATGAACTTCTCCTGCTTGGCCTCATCAGTGGCCACCTCAGATGGAGCATAACGAGCCAAGTGGTTGAACTCGTAAAGGTACTCCATCACTGACTTACGCCCTTGCTTGAGCGCGAAATTCCTTCTTCTTGACTTCATCAAGCGGCAGGATGTGAGCTCGACGGAATGCGATCCGAACTCCTCCCAAGAGACAAGTGTGGCCGCGCGCTGCATGGCCAAGAGGTTCTCCCACCAAGAGAGTGCCGCCTCGCGGTGATGGGAGGCAAAGAGTGCCTTGTCTCGGTCCCGCACTGGGCAACGCCGAAGCTTCGCTCAACTCGACGCAGCCTACCATCCGCGCCGGTGGGTCCTCAGATCTGAAAACGGGGGCCGAGTGCGAAGAAACTCAAAGCAAGACCCCACGAGGTCGATGTCCACCCGCTTGCCCGGATCCGAGGCATCGGCAGGGCGGAGGTGTTGCGCGCATAACATCAGCAGACCCTCCCGCCCTCCGAACGGTTGCGCCGACTGTAGAAGAACCTCGCCATGGTCGGAGGAGGCGGAGCTCCTCATCCAAACCAGTCGCCGACCACGGCCGCCACGAGTACCCGAGCCATCCTCGGTGCAAGGAAATCGGGTTAGCAACAAAACCTCAAATCTAGAAGTTCTCGAAAGCGAAAAGCTAAACGAAAGCCAAAATAACAAGCATATAAACTTTAAATGTTTCCAAGGAGGCTCCAAAACAGTAAGGGAAACACCAAACCAAATCTCAACTTCTCGATGCCATTAATGAAGGGCAACGGGTAGGCTACACTAGCGCAAATTAAAAAATTCTACCCGTAAACCAAGATCACTGCAGTTATAGATCACGGTCTTACCACTAGACGCGCAGTGCGGAAGTTGTGCAAAGACGTCGGGCGCAGTAGTCGTACTCGCTGATGCAAGACGTCAAGGCGAGTAGTCGTACTACTTCCTCGCCCTCGTCATGGCGCCCCACGCACGGCTCCTTTCTTGCGGTTCGTCCCAACGCCACGATGTAGCGCCTTCAAAGGTATCCACACGTGCGGAGGAAGCGACGACGCCGGACTACTAGATCCGCGCGAGCGACTAGGGCGTGGGAGGGTGGCGGCGTGGTTTTGGGATGTCACGAAAAACTCAACCCTTAACCGATGCGCCGCCCTCCTTTTATAGACGTCCTTATAATGGGCTTCTACGAATAGAGGCCCATTAGGACTCAATGCCGAGTCTAATTCGGATCCAATCCGAATTAGGCTTCAGCCCCTTAAGTGTGTGACCCTATAGGTTCACGTATGTTTAGACATGACGCAAGTACACATACTTGGTCAATAGTTGGTAGCGGCCTTTAGCAAGACGTGCCAACTCCTAAACGCACGTAAAGATCATATCGGACGAACCATCACAACGTTATGTACATGCCAATCCCTTTGCCTCACGATATTCTGGCCGAGCTCCAAGCTGACCACTCTTTCGATCCGTGATCCGAATCCCTTACTAGGTTAACTCTTAACCTTAAGTAGCATGGCCATGCATTTCGGATCCGATCACCGAGGCCCAGAGATATCTCTCTCGGTAGAGAGGGAAAATCCCATCTCGATCGACCATGCCTCGCAAAGATGCTTCATGACAAACCCGAAAGCTACCTTTATAACTACCCGAGCCACGGAGTAGCGTTTGATAGCCCCTAAGTAGGTCGATTCACATCTCAAGTACATGCGACAATCTCAGGTCTAAGGACAAGGCGTACACATTGTGTAGAGAGAACCATAAGTATAAAAGCTATGTCTCATGTTGGGTCGGTCCAACCCCATGTTCTAAACATGTGTCCACATTATTGCTTTGACATCTCCATGTCTATGACCTGTGAAACATGGTCATCAACCGATACATGTGCTAATCCATCATTCACTTGTGTCCTCACATGAACTCCGACTAGGGACAACTTTAGAATAACCATACAAGTAAAGAGTTTCACAAACAAGTCACATACTTGTTAATCAACACAAAGGCAATATTCAAGGAATATTTATTAAATCATGGATACAACGAAATATCATCATCAATGTGATTGCCTCTAGGGCATATCTCCAACAGTCTCCCACTTGCACTAGAGTCAATCTAGAAGATATCTAATACCCATAGCTCTTGTGTGCGCCTCATGCTTAGGGTGTGGGAGAGGCTTCACAAAGGATCTCAAATATTCAAATCAGGTGTATTTTGCATATCTTTAAATCTCTCGATTAAGGATCTCTCGAATGAGATGAAACCGCCAAAGATGTGTTTGTTCTTTTGGTGATTCCTCGGCTCCTTAGCTTGCGCAATGGCCCCACTGTTATCACAAGAAAGATCCGAGGATCGCACGCACTAGGAACCACACCTAGTTCGCTTATGAACTTCCTTATCCAAACACCTTCCTTTGCCGCTTGAAGCCGCAATGTACTCACCTCCGTTGTAGAGTCGACACAGCCTCCGCTTGGAACTGCTCCAACTTACCGCACCACCATTCAAAAGGAACACAAAACCCGATTGCGATTTGTAATCATCTTTGTCGGTTTGGAAGCTTGCATCGGTGTAACCATTTACAACGAGCTCTTCCTCACCTCCGTAGACTAGGAACACATCCTTAGTTCTTCTCAAATACTTGAGGATGTTTTTAACCGCCCATCGATGACTCTCACTGGATCACTGTATCTCGCTCGTAACACTTAGAGCATAGGAAACATCTGGCGAGTACATATCATAGCATACATGATAGATCCAATGGTCAAGCATATGGAATCTTACTCATGCGATCTCGCCATCGCTTGTCGAAGGACACCGAGTCTTGTCAAGATTTATGCCATGAGACATGGGCAAGAACCCTTTCTTTGCCTCCTCCATGTTGAACCGTTTCAACACTTTGTCAATGTAAGTACTACGCTTAATCCTATTAGCCTTTTTGATCTATCTCTATAGATCTTAATACCTAAAATATATGCCGCTTCCCCTAAGTCCTTCATTGAGAAACTATTTTTCAAATGAGGTCTTAACGGACTCGAGCATAGGAATATCATTTCCAATCGTAATATGTCATCTACATATAAGATTAGAAATACGAGTGAGCTCCACTTGTCTTCTTGTAAACACAAGATTCTTCTTCGCTTTTGATGAAGTCAAACCCTTTGACTACTTCATCAAAACGAATGTTCCAACTCCGAGATGCTTGCTTCAATCCATAAATGGATTTTTGAAGTTTGCATACTTTTCTAGCATTGTTTGATCGACAAACCCTCGGGCTGTATCATATACACGTCCTCGGTTAAATTTCCATTAAGGAAAGCCGTTTTGACATCCATCTGCCATATCTCATAGTCGAAATATGCAGCAATAGCTAGAATGATCCGTATTGATTTAAGCATCGCTACAAAGTAGAAAGTCTCATCGTAGCCAACTCCTTGAACTTGCCGAAAACCTTTTTGCATAAGTCGAGCTTTATGGATATGAACATTTCCATCCATATCAATCTTCCTTTATAGATCCATTTGCACTCTATGGTTTTAACACCATCAGGCCGGTCAACCAAATTCCAAACTTGATTGTCTCCCATGGATGCTATCTCGGATCTCATGTCACTATGCCATTTCTCAGAGTTTGGGTCCATCATTGCTTCCGCATAGGTCGTAGGCTCATCATTGTCTAACAATAACATATCTCGCACATTGCGGAGCCTTCCACCTTCGTGGTGGTGGTGCTTCCTTTGCCATGGGGTCCTCAACTTGTTCCGCCACATGGGCATCATTCGTCGAGTCTTCCCGATTGGTTCATCTTGAACCTCTTAAGCCGCACCTGTTCTTCCACTTGTCTCCCTATTGAGAAACTCTTTCTCTAGGAAAACACCACTTGAGCGACAAACACTTTGCCTCTAGTCGGTTGTAGAAGTAATATCCAAAGGTTTCCTCTGGATATCCTACTAAAATGCATTTATCTCGACTTGGGTGTGAGCTTGTCCGATTGTAGTCGCTGACAAACGCCTCACATCCCCAAATCTTTAGAAAAGACAAACGTGACTCTTCCTACCCATATCTCATATGGTGTCTTAACTACGGATTTAGACGGTACCTATTAAGTGTGAAAGCTGCGTTTCTAGAGCGTAACCCAAAGGATTATGGTAAATCGATCGCTCATCATCGATCGAACCATGTCCAACAAGGTCCGACACGCCGCTCGGATACCCCGTTTCTTTGAGGCGTTAGAGGCGGTGTTAGGCTGTGGAACAATTCCGCAACTCTTCGATGATTGCTAAATTCATGACTTAAATACACGCCACCACGATCGATCGCGAGCCTTAATTTTCTTGGCACGTTGATTTTCAACCTCATTCGAACTCTTTGAACTTTTCAAAAGTTTGGATTTATGCTTCATTAAGTAGACATACCCATATCTACTAAAATCATCGCGAAAGTTATGAAGTAATGAAATCCACCTCTAGCAATCGTGCTCATTGGTCCACATACATCGTATGTATGATTTCCAACAAGTCCGACGCCTCTCAAAAGAACCTTTGAAAGGTGATTTGGTCATCTTACCAAGCAAACAATCTTCACATGTCTCGTATGATTCAAAATCAAACGAAGTTAGAAGACCATCAGCATGGAGCTTCTTCATGCGCTTTTCACTTATGTGACCCAAACGACAATGCCAAACATAGGTGGGATTCAAATCATTAGGTCGAAGTCTTTTAGCATTTATGTTAAAGATAGGCGCATCATCAAGATTTAAAATAAATAACCCATTCACAATAGGCGCAAAAGCCATAAACATTCCATTTTTAGAGATCAAACAACCATTGTCTTTACTTGCAAATGAATAACCATCTCTCATCAAACATGAGGGGGATAAAATGTTTCGACTCATGCTAGGAACATAATAACAATTATTCAATTCCATAATAAATCTTGAAGGAAGTGAAGTTGCATGGTGTCGACGGTCAACGAAGCAACCCTTGCTTTATTTCCGACGAAAATCAACTTCACCTCTTGCGACTCCTCTACTTCTTATTAGACCGCATCGAGTTGCAAATGTGAGCAATCGATCCGTATCAAATACCCAAGAGTTAATAGGAGAATCGCGAAAAATGTCTAAAACATTTATGACAAGTGTACAATCGATCACGAAACCAGATCAATCCATTACGTAACTATACAATCGATCACATCGATCATACCGATTTACATATCGCCATATGCAAATCACCGAACCTATAACATGACAAAGAACCGCTCGATACCACCAAGGGCAATCGGTAGGCTACACTAGCGCAAATTAAAAATTCTACCCAGTAAACCAAGATCACCGCGATTATAGATCACGGTCTTACCACTAGACGCAGTGCGGAAGTTGATGTAGCACGTCGGCGCGTGTAGTCGTACTCGCTGATGCAAGACGTCAGGCGCAGTAGTCGTACTACTTCCTCGTCCTCATCATGGCGCCCCACGCATGCCTCTTTTCTTGCGGTTCGTCCCAACGCCACGATGCGGCGCTTCAAAGGTATCCACACGCACGGAGGAAGCGACGCGACGCCGACTACTAGATCCGCGCGAGCGACTAGGGCGTGGGAGGGTGGCGGCGTGGTTTGGGGATGTCACGAAAAACTCAACCCTTAACCGAGCGCGCCGCCTCTCCTTTTATAGACGCCCTTATAATGGGCTTCTACGAATAGAGACCCATTAGGACTCAATGCCCAGTCTAATTCGGATCCAATCCGAATTAGGCTTCAGCCCCTTAAGTGTGTGACCCTATAGGTTCACGTATGTTTAGACATGACGCAAGTACACAAACTTGGTCAATAGTTGGTAGCGGCCTCTAGCAAGACGTGTCAACTCCTAAACGCACGTAAAGATCATATCGGACGAACCATCACAACGTTATGTACATGCCAATCCCTTTGCCTCACGATATTCGGTCGAGCTCCAAGCTGACCACTCTTTCTCGATCCTGTGATCCGGAATCTCTTACTAGGTTAACTCTTAACCTTAAGTAGCATGGCCATGCATTTCTGGATCCGATCACTCGAGGGGCCCAGAGATATCTCTCTTAGGTAGAGAGGGCAAATCCCATCTCGATCGACCATGCCTCGCAGATGCTTCATGACAAACCCAAAGCTACCTTTATAACTACCGATTCACGGAGTAGCGTTTGATAGACCCTAAGTAGGTCGATTCACATCTCAAGTACATGCGACAATCTCAGGTCTAAGGACAAGGCGTACACGTTGTGTAGAGAGAACTGTAATACCCCAAATTTGCTTAAGTTGGAAGAACAGAATTCGGGGAGGAGATGTAATACTCCTGAGTAATATTAGAGAGAGAATAATTATATTTAGAGAGAGGGACCAATTAGAATAGTGATTCATCAGAAGTTTGGAGGAGTTTTCTGCAAACAGCAGACAACCTGGGCCTGGGCTAGAGGCCCATGGGGCCTTTTGGTGGCCGGCCATAGGGGGGGCGCCACTCTCCCCCTTCCTAACCCTAGCCGCCCCCTCCTCTCCCCTCCAAGCCTCCACCCCTTGCGCTCCACCCCATCCACCTCCTGTCCAGCACCTCCCTTGCTGTCCATCCCCTCCACGGATGATTTCCCCTCCATTGATGCCGGTCGAAGGAAGGAGGAAGAAGCCCTAGTCTTTGCTTGGCCATGGTGGAAGAGAGAAGAAGAAGAAGAGGAAGGGTCCTCGTGGATTTGATCTGCGTCTTCCTGGGCTCTACAAGGGTAACGAGATGCCTTCCCCGCTGTTTGATCCGTAGTAGATGCGAAACCGATTAGATTTGTTGGATAAAAGTTTGGCTGCAGAAGATTCGATTCTGTCCAGTATCTTGCGTGGGTAATTTCGTGTATTTAGAGGCTGAATTTTAAGATTCCATCTCCTAGAGTTATGTGGGATATGTCGTTATCTTTCAGTAGCCGCAAAGATCACTCAATTCCGAGGTCTGAGTCAAAAGTTATGGTCATCTTAGTATTGCTGTTCGAACGTGTAGGCAGTTTTCTGTACTGAAAGTTCAAACAATGGTTAGCCTATTATTTTGGCCGATTTGGATTATCGTGTCAACTAGAGTATTGTAGATTAGTCAGTTAAGAATCTACATAAATTGGGTTTACCTCTTTTCAACTTCCAGTTCTTGAGTTATGTCAATTACCGTGCTGCTGTCCAGGAACGGTATATGGCAGGAAACATTGTTTTTCAGTTTCAGCTTTGTAAACTCGATTTGAGTCTTCAGGGAAGCGGTGTAGAACGCCGATTAGTAGCGCTGGGTATATTATGTCCTTATTGAAATTATTTTACTTGTTTAGGAGGTGAAGCCTCAGGTTTAAGAGTATCACCTTTGCCGGCTAACGCGTCGCATCGTGGAAGGCAAGTAATTGTAGCAGTGTTACTACCGTTTAATTGGTTGTTCTTACTACTTGCAATCTATATGATTCTCGTATTTTGAAGTATTATGCCATGGTTGGTTGACTTACAAATGAGGTGATAACAGCAATTAATAATTGAATGTTTTACTTTGGATATCTTGCGTGAAGTCATGAGGTGGTTGCTTTATGTGCCGAATGTGGATCATAGATATATTTTCCATAGTGGTTATGTGGTAGTAATAAAAGTTAATCTTGTTGGTGCCCTTATGAGGATGACACTTATGTGGTTTTTGAGTATCATATCATTCATAACATATCATGACATTGCATTGTGGATGTCGCTTATGGCGCTGATCAGACTGCAATGACAAAGATCGCATATTGTCAGTAGTACGATGCACACTCTTACCTTGATGGGTAGGAGTGCAGTGGAGCATGGCATGCATTTGCATTAAGATTGTGGATGGAGGAATTGCATACTTATGCCAATGTTTGAAATCTTATGAGGCAGGACTCATGTTAGTCCATGTGGTTTATTGAATGAGAAAGTGGAATGTGGTTGCGGTCATGCAATAATATAAATTGTGATGTAGCTTGCTTGTTATTTGAATAACCTGTTAATCAATATACTTGCTGAGATTTTATCTCACCCTTGTTGTTTCTTTCCCCCTTTTAGGTGATTTTTAAGCATTCCTGGGATGGGTAGAGCGGCACTACAACTATGCACTCAATTCATCGATTTATGATGTAATAAAGTTGAGAGGAAACTAGCCTAATGACTAGCTATTCGCGAGTGTTCTTTTGAATTATTAATGATGAATTTGTGGACTACTCTTGGATTAAATTACTAGTAGTTGTTTTAATTTATTGAACTCTATCCGTTAGTATTTTGTCCATTAGTTGTTTTTGCTTCCGCTTATGTTCCGCTGTAGAGTGGTTTAGTGGCATTCCAGGGTAATGTGGGTCCTGGGGTGTTACAGTTGGTATCAGAGCGGGCTTCAGGTCCGTGGTAATTAAGCTATTAAAATGACACACTGTGCACAGTAGGTGGGGTTGGGTAATTCATTGTTTCCGTATTTCTATTGTTATGTTTCATCAGTTGAGCAATTGTTAAATTGCTTCTGTACTATCCTTCTTGCTGTTAATCTATGATATGATGTGATGTATTATATTTATGAATTTATTCTATGATTGTCATGAGATGATCATATATATTCATAATTGATTATATCGTTTCTGCATGTCGATAATGGATGTTAAGAAGAGGAGATCGTGGTTGTTACTCTGGGATTCACCAGGTTACACCACTGCTCGCGGTACATGGGTAGGGGAGTAGTTACCCCGAGTATCATAGGGTCAGGTGTTAAGCGTGAAGTGCTTTAGAGAGTTGTTCTCTTCCTTGATTTCTGATTTTGGCAATTCTTGCCCTATGGTGGTTGATGAATTTCTCCTGGGTTAGTGGAACATGAAAGTTTATGCTTTTCAATAGATCCCTATTGGTTCTCTGAAACAATTATTGCTTTTCGACTGTTTAGTTGTTCTTACTACTTGTGATAGTTGTCAATTGGCAAAATTGATGTTTTCATGGTTGCTCCTTCTTTTTCATTGGAAGAGAATGACTCATTTATTCGTTCGATAGTTTGATTAAGGAAGGTTTTCTATTGCCAATTCGTTATCATGTGAAAGCTTTGGCTTTATATGTGTCTTTTGGATTACTTAGTCTGCTTGAAGTCTCTCTTATTGAATGAAGGTGTCGAATCTTTTTGTGATGTCTTGTCATGCTTAAAAATGCGAAGTTATAACTAAACGAATAGATTGTTATGAGATGAGTTACAAGTTAGGTCATTAGCATGGTGCAAATTAATGGTTCTTAAGTACCATCTATGAAAGTGAAATTGATGAATTTGGGATGTCCTTGTATTTGATACATGGTGTATGTTAAATAAGAGATTGTCTATATCATTCAGAACCTATGGATCTTACATAGGTGCTAGATTTACCTTTTCCTGATATGCTAAAATTATCGAAACCTGTACAAAGGACCAAATGGGTGTCGGTGTATCGATTCGTGAAATCCTGTTTATAGAAAATTAGGTTAGGGAATCGTTAATCATGTTTTGAAATGATTTCTGAACAAGGGTAAAATGTTGAGTCTATGTTTATAAACGGTTATGTGATTGCAATTGGAATCAGGACCGTATGTACCCCTATGATTAGTGCAATCATCATTTGTTAATGAGCGCTGATGGTGGTGTTGAGCAACACCAATAGTCGAATAGACGAATCTTCGTAAGTAGTCTTGATAGCGTGCCTTGTGATATTGATATTGCTTAGCATAATCTTGATATAATAAATTTGTTTCAACCATGTGGTTTGTGTTTCCTTTAGGAAGTTTCAGGATGGAGTAATAAAGTTTGATGATTCTTGGTACTAGTGTACATTGTCGTTGTTATTAAGTCGTCAGAATGTGAGATTGATGTTAGTTCTCATAGTAATTTGTTTACCTTTGGTGATATTACTTAAACGAGTATTTTAAGTTTTTCTTTCATGATCTTTTGGTGTTCAAGATTGATGTGGTAATTGGAAGTCGTCGAATAAAACGACGGTCGCAAAGTTCTATTGGTTCTTAGGTGATTCACACGATTTGATCTTGATTGTCCGCTTGTTCTTATCTCGTTAAGGTTTGACAATCTCTTCCTTTGAGGCCTATGTCTGAAGTGTGGTATGGTCTTATGTTTTCGAAGTTTTTGTCTAATTGATCATTTCTCTTGGTTCTATGTTCATTGCAGTGGCAAATGATATTCAGTTAGTGAAAATCGTTTCCATTTGCCTCTCCTTTGAGAAAGAATCAACTCTTCATTTCGCACGGTCTTTGAAGGGTTTAAAAGGGTTTTTAATGGTTGTGGCGAGATTGATGTTAGTACTTGCAGAAATTGGTCGCTTTGGTGATATCGCACATGGAGTATTTCAAGTTTAGCTCTTGTGATCTTTTGGAGCTTGCAAATGCTCACGTAGCTAAAAGTGAAAGTATTTTAAATAAAATGAGATATTGGAATGTCCTATTGTTTCTTAAGAGATTCGTGTGATTTAGTCTTAAGGGCTCTTTGGTTTGAGTTGGCAACGTGAGGTTGCACTCATTGAAAAATATGTTGGTTTGTTTAAGAGGAGATTAATCTGCTTGTTTTACTTGAAATCTCGTAAAAAAAAATGTTTTGAGTTTTTTTGTGGTTGTGATCATTTGGATATCATGTTTTTTGAATAGTTGAACTGTTCCGAGCAATTATGATGTGTTGAAGAAGTGTATTGGATCTTAATTAGTTCTTGTGGTTATTTGAATCATTCCTAGACGCTGTGCGTTTTATGCACAAGAGATGTCAAATTACAATCGCAATATCTTTCTTATTGGTTGATATTTGCTATTTCTTTTTGTGAGTGGTCTGTGCCCTCAACTGTGAACTTAACTTTCATTTTCTAAGATCTTTGTTATCAGATTATTTCTTTTGAGTTTCTTGCTCGCCGTGAGTAGCAGCATTTTCTTGTGTGACGAAACTTGTCCTGGTTCGTCTCTTTCTTTTGAGAAATGTTCCGCCGTTTTGTGTTGCAAAGTTTTACAAAGCGTAATTTGGCAACTGTTTGGTGGTGGTTATTTAATGGTAGTGATGAGTTTTTGCTACCAAGCTATGGGGGGAGTAGCAGAAGATGAATTGGTTTTGATCTGTAGCTCTTGGAGGAAATTTGAATCACATGGAATGTTTAGCTTTGAAGTAAATCTGAGTAGTGTTATGATTAAGTAGAACCTATGATATAGTGAAATTCCAGAACTTCTGTTCATGTTGAAAGGTTGGGGATTATCGAAGGTATGGAAACCTTGATTAATTGTATAGAGTAACACAATTAGATAGAGTTGCAAGATTTTGTGGGTGATTTCTGACAATGTCAATGAGTAAGTATGTTAGAATTGTGGAAAGGCTATAGATTTAATCCGATGACTTCATTATCTGTTATAAGAGAAATTGTTGTAGAGGTCTTGTAGGTTAAATATGGTATTTGCATTTTTAGTCACACGATGATTTCGTGTACGGAAATTTGATAATGACGATTCCTAAGAAGTGGAATGATCATTGATAGAACCCTTCGGGTGTAGTATATGAGCATGTGTACTGGAGATTCTGAGTTGTTATTCTGGAAAAAACTGGAGGTAATGTGATTGCGTGGGAGACCTATATTTGTGAAGCTTTGAATGCCTTCTATCAAATTAATTTCACGATGGGACGAGTTGCCTAGAGTACTCGATGGATTCAATAGAGTCTCTCCACCATGGTGTGGATGATGTATTTCAGTTTGAGCATAACTTGAGGATGTTTAATTAAGAGGTTTGAGCTTGTGCAGTATGTGATGAACTCGAAATACAAGATTTGACAGAAGTTTTTTTTTCCTAAGGGGGAAACTAAGAAAAATGATGTTTCCTCGGGTACTGAATCATTTTCTTCATTCTCGTTTGAGTTTTGGGCTGTTGACTGGTGTTTTCTGCAATGTGAGTTGGCGTTGTGCTGACATGTTTGACTCCTTGCAATTCAGACAAGATAAAAGGAGTATTTAATTTGGGCATTCAAGTGGTTCCTCCTTTGGCTTTCGTGGTATTCAATTGTAAACCGCCTTTTGGTGGAGAGTTAGTGTTGCGTGGTTGTGATGAGAACTCACTATTTCCGGTTGGATTCTCCTTGTGGATCGAGTGGTTTAAGAACCATTTCATTGTGTATTATTGTTTAAAGGAGGCGACCCTCATTAGATGAAGAGTTAGTTGTTGAGCATCCACCTCGCCGCACGAGCGCGCGGGACGGGCGTGGGCATATGGCGCATGGCGCGTGTGGTCTGAAGTGGACATACGGCATGGCATGTGTGCAAGACCGACGCACGAACGTGTACCGAGGGGTGGTTCTGGTTATTTGTGGTGTGTTTTAGTACTGAAGTGGAGCTTGGTTAAGATATTTTGGTTCGTTTTCGACAATTGTGGTAATTAGTAAGTTGGCGTATCGCGTTGACCGTTTCAGGTCCATACGCGATGTACGCAATGCCGGTTATGTTCTGGTGCTAAGTGAGTAGTTGAGCAACTCAAAGTTTGATCTTTTGTTAAAGACGTGGACCTTCGGGTAAGGTCTTACCTTCGATCCTCTTCTTTTGAGTGTACCTGGAAAGTTCAGGTTGAGTGTTAGGTCAGATGTTGTTTTACGTCTTTGTGTTGTGGTCTTGCTAGTCTGAGAAAGAGACCACTTGGGAGCTAGAATCTTGCATACGCGGGCCTTACCCATACCTGTTTACTCTGGGTACGTGTTAAATTCGTTGTTTCCAAGTCTGTGCATTTTGTTCTGGTGTTCTTTTCGATGGTTAGAATTCGGGGTCGAATTCTTTTAAGGGGGGTAGAATGTAATACCCCAAATTTGCTTAAGTTGGAAGAACAGAATCGGGAGGAGATGTAATACTCTGAGTAATATTAGAGAGAGAATAATTATATTTAGAGAGGGACCAATTAGAATAGTGATTCATCGAAGTTTGGAGGAGTTTTCTGAAATGCAGCAGACAACCTGGCTCAGGCTAGAGGCCCATGGGGCCTTTGGTGGCCGGCCATAGGGGGGGCGCCACTCTCCCCCTTCCTAACCCTAGCCGCCCCCTCCTCTCCTCCAAGCCTCCACCCCTTGCGCTCCACCCCATCCACCTCCTGTCCAGCACCTCCTTGCTGTCCATCCTCCACGGATGATTTCCTCCATTGATGCGGTCGAAGGAAGGAGGAAGAAGCCCTAGTGCTGCTGGGCCATGGTGGAAGAGGAGAAGAAGAAGAAGAGGAAGGGTCCTCGTGGATTTGATCTGCGTCTTCCTGGGCTCTACAAGGGTAACGAGATGCCTTCCCCGCTGTTTGATCCGTAGTAGATGCGAAACCGATTAGATTTGTTGGATAAAAGTTTGGCTGCAGAAGATTCGATTCTGTCCAGTATCTTGCGTGGGTAATTTCGTGTATTTAGAGGCTGAATTTTAAGATTCCATCTCCTAGAGTTATGTGGGATATGTCGTTATCTTTCAGTAGCCGCAAAGATCACTCAATTCCGAGGTCTGAGTCAAAAGTTATGGTCATCTTAGTATTGCTGTTCGAACGTAGGCAGTTTTCTGTACTGAAAGTTCAAACAATGGTTAGCCTATTATTTTGGCCGATTTGGATTATCGTGTCAACTAGAGTATTGTAGATTAGTCAGTTAAGAATCTACATAAATTGGGTTTACCTCTTTTCAACTTCCAGTTCTTGAGTTATGTCAATTACCGTGCTGCTGTCCAGGAACGGTATATGGCAGGAAACATTGTTTTTCAGTTTCAGCTTTGTAAACTCGATTTGAGTCTTCAGGGAAGCGGTGTAGAACGCCGATTAGTAGCGCTGGGTATATTATGTCCTTATTGAAATTATTTTACTTGTTTAGGAGGTGAAGCCTCAGGTTTAAGAGTATCACCTTTGCCGGCTAACGCGTCGCATCGTGGAAGGCAAGTAATTGTAGCAGTGTTACTACCGTTTAATTGGTTGTTCTTACTACTTGCAATCTATATGATTCTCGTATTTTGAAGTATTATGCCATGGTTGGTTGACTTACAAATGAGGTGATAACAGCAATTAATAATTGAATGTTTTACTTTGGATATCTTGCGTGAAGTCATGAGGTGGTTGCTTTATGTGCCGAATGTGGATCATAGATATATTTTCCATAGTGGTTATGTGGTAGTAATAAAAGTTAATCTTGTTGGTGCCCTTATGAGGATGACACTTATGTGGTTTTTGAGTATCATATCATTCATAACATATCATGACATTGCATTGTGGATGTCGCCGCTTATGGTCGCGATCAGACTGTGACAAAGATCGTACATTGTCAGAGTACGATGCACACTCTTACCTTGATGGGTAGGAGTGCGATGGAGCATGGCATGCATTTGCATTAAGATTGTGGATGGAGGAATTGCATACTTATGCCAATGTTTGAAATCTTATGAGGCAGGACTCATGTTAGTCCATGTGGTTTATTGAATGAGAAAGTGGAATGTGGTTGCGGTCATGCAATAATATAAATTGTGATGTAGCTTGCTTGTTATTTGAATAACTCGTTAATCAATATACTTGCTGAGATTTTATCTCACCCTTGTTGTTTCTTTCCCCTTTTAGGTGATTTTTAAGCATTCTCGGATGGGTAGAGCGGCACTACAACTATGCACTCAATTCATCGATTTATGATGTAATAAAGTTGAGAGGAAACTAGCCTAATGACTAGCTATTCGCGAGTGTTCTTTTGAATTATTAATGATGAATTTGTGGACTACTCTTGGATTAAATTACTAGTAGTTGTTTTAATTTATTGAACTCTATCCGTTAGTATTTTGTCCATTAGTTGTTTTTGCTTCCGCTTATGTTCCGCTGTAGAGTGGTTTAGTGGCATTCCAGGGTAATGTGGGTCCTGGGGTGTTACAGAACCATAAGTATAAAAGCTATGTCTCAGTTGGGTCGGTCCAACCCCATGTTCTAAACATGTGTCCACATTATTGGTTTGACATCTCCATGTCTATGACCTATGAAACATGGTCATCAACCGATACATGTGCTAATCCATCATTCACGTGTGTCCTCACATGAACTCCGACTAGGGACAACTTTAGAATAACCATACAAGTAAAGAGTTTCACAAACAAGTCACATACTTGTTAATCAACACAAAGGAAATATTCAAGGAACATTTATGAAATCATGGATACAACGAAATATCATCATCAATGTGATTGCCTCTAGGGCCTATCTCCAACAATTAACCCGTATTGAATGAACGAGCAATGGGTTGAGAAGATAAATTTCAGCATACTACTTCAAGTCTAACACTACTCAAGAGCGAGGTTTAACCAGCGAAATAAGTGTTAGATACTTAGCTAACTAGTATCACATCTTACCCCTTTATTCCCACAAGTTTTAGTTGATTAACCTCTCATTTTCTACCCTATTTAGAACCTTTGAGCTTGCTGTCCGGAAATTGACGCTTGCTGTCCAGATTTTGCATCCAAGCTTCTAAGCCGAAATCTTCAACTTCCGAAGCTTCAAAACCTTGTAGAGGGCAACTAACACTTCAATTTGCCAAACTCAATGGTTCCCAAAACCCAATTAATCGATAACGACTATCTTTGGAGGGAAGGAGAGGAAAACAACTTTCAAAACTCAAATTAGAGTAAGATGAGATAGAAAGCTAAGATAGGTAAGGAATAAAATTTGAGAACTTACTTAAGCTTTCATAAATCATTTGATACTTTGAAATTAAGTTTTCCAAAATATCCTAAAGACGATTCAAGCTTGGGTTACTACGGTCGGAATGGCTCTGATAGCAACTTTGTGAGGACCCCGGTTTATTCGGCTTGTACTGCTTAACCATCCACTTGGTCCTAGCAGCACAAATCAAATAAACCAAGCCTCGAGATATGTATACTTCCCAGAAATGCAGTATACACACCCCGTTACAAAATCATGCATCAATTCCATTCATACACATAGAGCTGAAGCAAAAGCAACAACTGAAAGACATACTTAATATAAAGAGAGTTATTACAAAAGAGAGGCCGACCGGCCAAATAACACATAAGTAGCTAATTTAAACAGCGGAAGCAAAAGGACCATAAGATGGCGCGAAACAAAAGCCAATCGGTGTACCTTTACCCACAAGGCAACCAACCGGACCGCCAAGCTAATCGCTCCAGACACCGCCACAACAAATCTCACAAAAGTGAGGCCCCTCGAGCTCACCTTCTTCCTCTGCAACAAAACAATTAAGCATAGCATCTAAGTACAAAAATTATTTTTGTACTCGCAAGACTGTCGTGTAAGATAACAGAACTATATAATTAACTACATGCAAGCTTTATTTAAGTGGAGGAGGCTCTGGACTTATTTTCAGCATAAAGCAAGTTTTCTTTGCAATAAGGTAATACATTTGAAAGCAAGTTTGTAATTAATTTCTATTGTTCAAATAAAAGTGAGACGAGTATAACAATAGATAGAGAACAACAATGTCCTAGAAGTGACTAACCCAATAGTCACCACAACAATAGCATGAAGTACCCCTTCATACCACCCATGTCAAGTTTTAAGTTTTTAAAAGGTTGTAGTCTAGTTCTTGCACGACCTTACCAAGCATGTCCATAACCTAGGACGAGGCTATTCGAATAGTTTTAACCCTGCAGGGGTGTACCAATGTACCCACACGATAGACCGCCTTTCCACCAGCCACGATTAGCATACTTCCTTTGGTATGCAGGCACGGCTAAGTCTAACAAGACACTTTCCAATGGACGATGCTAATTAAGAGCCGCAACCCACGGGAGAAGGACACATTAGACAACCTAACCGGTCTGCTAATGCTCCCCTCCAACACCACACACACACACACAAGAACACACCCACCGACCAGCTCATAATTAACACCTCCCAAAGTACTTAGTCAAGAGAGGTTCCATATCCCCCTCGTGTGGTTAGCACGCAATAAGCGCTTGGCTTAGTGACACAAGTAACTCGGTCCTTGGGGACTTAGGCACCATTCCAAACACACCCAACAGATCACACCAACATACCATTGTGCCCAAGTCAAGATATAGTTTTGTTTTCAGTTTTTGATTTGTAAATCAATAAAACACAAGGATTGGACATAATGGAGTAGTATAAGTATTTGTGTGATCGAGATCATCGACTAAGTCGATGATCGCCCAATACTACCGATAACTAGGCATGGCTAAGCAATATTCATTCGTAATCTACTAAGTGATAAGAGTTCATCCGACGAACTCTGATCACAGCAAATAACCTAGGCTCAGGTAGTAGAGTATATTTATTTACCTACAGATTATGCAACTAGAGGCTTAACTAATCAATTTAACAACAAAATGGCAATGCATACATACAAGTTAAACAAAGTATTAGACTTTAAAAGTAATGGGATCAATTGGGAAATGATCAAACTGCTTGCCTGGCTGCTGCTGCTAAATATGCTGCAGAGGGTCACTCTCAAGTATCGCACAGTCGTCGGAACCTACCGAAAGAGCGAAAAAGACTCGATAAGAATAAAGAAAATGAAAAAGACTCTAAAACCAAAATGCTACAAATGCTCTGAAAATTTCACAGCAGCAATATCATGATTTAAAATGAATTTAGAAACAAGAACCAACTGATTTGGACTCTCACAGCAAAAGATATGATCAAAACAATTTTGCTCAGTTGGAAAAATTGCAATCATTATTGTTCACATAATTAAATTGTTTGGTGAAAATTTCTAGAAAGGTGGTGTAGCTAAAATTTTTATGGTAGGTAGCTTCTGACATTCTAAGGCTAACACAAGTGGTTTCATCTTAATTGGAGTTAAAATGATTTAGTTATCATTTTTCTAAGTTATAAACCTAAGGCATGATTAATTTCAGTATTAAAGACTACTGTAAAACCTATACTAAGCTAAAGTACTTTAACAGATGCATTTATAGAACTTTAGTTTGTTAATTTTGGAACTACAGAGAAAAAGATATGTATTTTTGAAGTTTAAAACAATTAATATGTGCAAATAAAAGCTCTCGGGAACTAAATCTGAAAAACCAACGAATCGGGAGGTCGTGGTCGTTGATCAAGGATCGCACGGCTCACGAGCTCAGATGCCCAAAACCCGCACGAGCACCTGGGCGCAAAGACCTCATCGCGCCTAGGGGAGGTCTTAGCCGTTGATATTGAATCCAACGGCCCCGACCACCGGATGCACAACACACGCGAAGGAGCTCCTCGCGCACTAGGGAGGTCGTGGCCGTCAGATCTGGATCTGGTGGTCCCGAGCTCCACGAGGAGGCCCTACGGCTATCTCACTAAGGGGGAGGTCTGGACGGCTAAGATCTCCCGAGGGGAGGTCTTAACGGTCTAGATCTGAGCGGAGAGAGGTCCTAAGCGGGTTTTTAATAGAGAGAGGTCTGGACGGCCTAGATCTCCCAGGGGAGGTCATAAACGGTCCAGATCTGAGGCGGGGAAGGTCCTAAAGCCACGGATCTAAAGGAGGAGGTCCCAGACGGTCAAGATCTCCAGGGGGAGGTCCTGAACGGCTAAGATGAAGCGAGGGAGGTCCTGCGGTTCCTTGATAAGGACCCGAGGTGGTCTTTTTGCAAAGAGGACCCCAAAGGTAGTTTTGAAGGTTCTCTTTACAAAATACCAGGGGTGGTCTTTTGCAAAGAGGACCTCGGTGGGGGTGGTCCAAGAGGGTGGTCTTGATAACACGACCAGTGGTGGTCTTTTCGCACATAGGACCTCAAGGAGGTCTTTTGCAAAGAGGACCCCAAGGTAGAGGGTGATCCTATCGGCTGAGATCTAGCCTACGGAGGTCTTTAACGGCCAGGATACGATTAGGGGGAGGTCCAGAGACTTAGGATTTTTCGGAAAAGATCCTAAGGCCCAGATCTACACTTGGAGAGGTCGTGAACGGCTAAGATTAGCCCGAGGAGGTCCAAGAGTGGATTTAATGGCGCAGGACCTCCGGACAACGACAAAAGGTGGCAGCTAAGACAAATTAAAAGCATCTAATGATTGACAATAAATGAATCCAACAGGAGCACTTAAAGACTTCCGGACTTTAATTCTAAACCCATGGCCCACACGTCGGTGACTCCACAAAGATGATTAAGACACCATTAACGCGCAATTGATAAGCAATGATTTGAGCATTAAAGTCGTCCAAGAACATGGCGACAACGGGAGGTCTTGGTCGACAAACCCGAGCGTGTTCCACAGACTTGCCGCGGCGACGTGGACCTCGTCGCGGAAACCAAGAACACGGATGAGTCCCAAATAGGAGGAGAACCTAAAGGTGCCAACACTAGGGCTAAAGCGCACCCTCACCGCGGCTAGCCGGAGATGACCGAAGGAGGCTAAATACAGCAAAATGAAAAACTACTGAGGTTCAAAACGACCGGGCTTCAACACTAAGGTACTTACCAGGGAACGAAGGAGGCCCAAGAAAGGTCGCAGGAGCTCCGGTGACGGTGGAGGTCGCCGGAGGTGAAGAAGACGAAGCTCCCGGCCACGAACAGCAGGCTCCCACTTTGTCAACCTCTGTGAAGGTTTAAACAAAGCAAATTAGGGAGATTTGGAGGTGACCAAGAGAACAAAAGACAGCCAACAACTGCAATATTGAACCACTGGAGCTCGGAGGTCGCCGGAGAGCTCCAAAGTTCAGCAATGGTGGCAGAGACTTTCGGGTGTTTTGAGCACAAGAGCAGAGAAAGGAGCTAGGGTTGAAAAGGAGTGTCTAAAGAAACTTAGATAGAAAGCTTGGGCTTCTAATATAGCTGTTGGGAAAGTCAGCTGGTGCACTGAGCCAAAGTACACATGAAATGATGGGAGTAGGTTGTCAGAGAGACTTTTGAGCAAAAGGGCTGCCACACATTTAATGTTGGCAGCACATAGCCGTTTCTCAGTCCTAGAGTTGATAAGGCACCGCTCTCACCGCCATGCACAAAATCGATAATGCCTGTGCCCACCCGACAGTGAGAGGACCAGGGAGGACCGGTCAAAGAGCTCAACGGCTAAAATCAGCACAGAGCTCCCACTAGGGAGGTCGTGAGCTGTTGGATTGAAATCTAAGGGCTCAGATTTAGAACTATGTGTTAGAGGTCCTAACACTTAGGGGAGGTCCGAGCCACAGATCTCAAGATAGACGGCCCACGATCACCCAAGTGCTAGGTTGGTCGTGGAGGGCTGAGGAGGTCGCCCCAGGGTGGTCTTTGCAAAAGGTGCAAAGGAGGTCCTAGGGGAGGTCCTCGAGGGTTGTCTTTGCAAATAGAACAGGAGGAGGTCGTGCGGGTGGGAGGTCTTTTACAAAGACCAGAGGAGGTCTTTGCGGTTGGATTGAGATCCAAGGGTGCGTGGTGGCGAGGTTGCAGGCTCGGGCCAGTCTTTGTTAGTTGGTTTGACTGAGCCAGTTGGCACGAGCAGAGACAAAGTGCGGACCCGAGGAACAGTGAATCAAATTTGACTTTGAAATTAAAAGTGAGACTTGGGGATTTATTTGAGGTAGCAAACTAACTCCAAATTTTATGAAATTTTGTGAAGAGCTCTTGACATTGAGATGGACATTGCGTAAACTTTCTAGAGGTTTTTGCAATGTACCTTTTTCTCCAAAAATCACACAATGTGCAAGGCTAGGGTTTGACCGCATGTCAAACAAGTTTGACTGACCCTTAAAAATATTCGAACAATTTCTAAAAATTGTGAAATTTTTCAGAGGGGTCACATATCAACCCAAGAACTTAGGAAAAATATTTCCCAGGAGATGATCAACATATTCGACAGAATTGTTTTTGGAGGATCAAGATTTGGATCAACAGACTTGTGACTACAAATTTCCATACTCTTGTACAATAATTGTTTAGTACACACAGGAAATACATGATGTAAGAAAAAGTTTTAAATTCTACTCATTTTCTTACATTTGAAACACAAGTTGAAAATGGGGATGTTACAACCACCCAAACCCTAGCTCCAGCTACTATAGCACGTCGCGGTTACTGCAGCGACATCACTGTAGCACCTCCCCTCCCAAAGCGCTGCTACCTCCTTGCTCGACCAGTAGAAGAAAGAAGGTGAAAGAGAAAGAAAGGAGGGAAGGAAAGGGTGGGGAGAAGGAGGATCATCTTCTTCGAGGCTTGTTCATCATCGTCCTGCACTTCATAATGGGTAACGACGGGTTTCATGTGATGTTTGAAAGTCATTAGATGCGATTGCAATTAGATTAATTGGATCGGATTAATTCTGTTCAACGTTCAATTCTGTCCAGAATATTTCACGGTCAGTTTCAGGTTCTTAGAGGCAGAATTAGAGATTTTGATCTCCTAGAGTTATTTAGATAATGTTCTTAGCTTTCAGTGGCCGCCAAGAACACCTGATTCTGACATATAGATCAAAAGTTATGATCATTTTAGCTTCTGTTGTCCAGAATTCTGACGAGATTTACCTTTCAAGTTGTCTCCTAAAATATGTCTATGATAATGGACGATTCAGAGTTTTCACTCAACTAGGTTATTGTAGAGAATTTCATAACCTTTTCAGATTATTAAAGAACGCTCTAATCGGAGTTATGGAACAAAAGTTATGATCTGTTCTTTGTAGCTGTTTTTCTGGGTTAGGCAGAATCTATTCTGTATTTTCATCTGCTTGTTACCAAATTAAATTGGCCGAATTGGATTATCTTGTCAACTAGAGAATTGTAGATTTGTCAGTTAAGAATTTACAGAAACTGGGCTCACCTCTTTTCGAGTTCCAGATCATGAGATATGTTAATTACCGTGCTGCTGTTCAGAGGCGGTTTTTGGCTAAATGCGTTGGTTTTCAGTTTAGGGATTCTAGTTAAATCTTGACTCATCGGGGAAGCATTTTAGAACGCAAATTAGTAGTGTCGTGTTCGTCATATCCTTATTTTAGTTATTTATTTGTTTAGGCGGTGAAGCTTCGGGTTTAGGAGTACCACCTTTGCCTGCTGACGTGTCACATCGCGGAAGGCAAGTACTTCGATGTTCATAAGTTTGGTGTATGATGCATGCTTGATGACTATATTGTGTTCTTCTAATATCCACGAGAATATTCAAAGTTTATGTCATTTTCTTATGTGTTATATCCATGAGTATATATATGATGTCTTTCATAATTCATATTTCAGTTCATGCATCCTATTCCATGTACCTTCCACGGGAGTGGATTATAAGACCCATCAATTCCAGTATGGGCACGTAAGACCCACCAGTCCAATGTGGGCAGTTTTGGACACCCGTATGAAACGTTCTTCATACGGGATTGGGATCCCCGTATTTTGGTTAAATGCGGGCTTAAGTGCACACCGACGGGTGTGTCACTAGCTATACCGGTATAAGCATGTGTGCAGTCCATTCTTTTCATTAAATCCATTCATTCATATATTCATTCGGGGTATGTTCGCATTCTTTAATGATGAGGTTTTGTTCGTATTTGTGGTATGCTCATTTATTCACTGTACTTGCTGAGTCACGGACTTATTCTTGCTTTATTTGTTTATTTTAGGTGATCATTGATGCTGGCTCTATCGGGAGGGAGTAGACACGCACTAATCATGCAAATCACTGTATTCAAGTTCAATAATACGATTTAGTTTCTATCTTTCATTCGCTAATTGATGAACTGTAATAAATAAATTTAGTTGGTGGAGGAAGGATACCTTTTCCATGTTATGGTTGATTTATTTAGCTTGTGAACTGTGATCACCTCTTCTGATATAAGTATTTGGATTCAGATTCTTTTCGTGCCATGTTCCTGTTAAATTTTGATCTGTTTATGCCATTAGATGATAAATTATTTAAATTCTTCCGCATTGTGGTTGTATGTTAGATTATTTAGGTGACATCTTGGCTTTCAAATAGCCAGAGTGTTACACATAAACACGAGCATCAACCCGGAGCTTCAACCCAACTTTTCTCATGGACACCCATCCATGTCATAAACAGTTTTATAAAACATTTTGAAAACAAAATCAAAGTCTAACTTTGAGCAGTTCTGCTAGCATGTCCATAACCGTGGACATGGCTATTCGAATAGTTTTGCGCTCTGCAGAGGTTGTACAACTTTTTACCCACAAGACACGATTTTTCTAGTTTGTTTGGCATCCGTCGATACCACCGCTCACTACTTTTGGTAAGCGGTCTAGAGCACGTGACAAGGCCTTTACAAAGCGCCATTCCACCGCAGTCCACCCTCACTAAGGTTTTGCTTCCATTGGCTACAACCTTCGGAAGCCCCCTCTTATGCCAGGTGGGGGAACATAGTCATGAAAGACAACCCACCAAAACAGTTGGATCGACCGCAATGGAAGTTTGCAAATTAGTCAGCCAGGTCCTACTCCCCATACTGAGGACATGTGGTAGTACGGTGAGGCATAGCATCATACACTCGAAAGTCGGTCCTTAACTGACTTGGGCAACTTTCCAACGAACCTATGGGCCTCAACCTTGACCAGGTTGAACCTGTGCGTTAACATGCACCAACCAAGCGTCCATTATGCCCAAGTCCAAACCATTTTCATTTATTTCATTTTTCAAAGTCATTTATAAACCTCCATAACATACCAATGCCATGGATTCGATTTAAACAACTATTGATTTTTGGCTGAAATTCCCCAAATTAAACATGTTTGGTCTATAAGCATGGTTAAGCATAATTTTTCTCAAAATACTCTAGTTCATACTATAGTATCAACTAGGTTTTATCTATGGTGACAATATGTTTGCTTCAATTATCAAAATTGGTCATACAAAGGATTTTAGGCATAACTATAAATTTAAAACAGGAATTTAAATTAATAAATATAAATAAGCATGCAGTAATAATTTAAAAACAAAATATAAATAATTTCAAATAATGGGATCAACATGATCAAGGGTACAACTTGCCTTGCTTGATTACTCGTTGTTCTTAAACGGCGTCGAAATCCGATCGTCCGAAGTCCTCGAAATCTATACGTGTAAACGATCTGAATTCAAATAACATTCAAATAAAATCCAAATAAAATCTAAAAATTATAAAATAAATACTACTAGGAAGGTATTGACTTTATATGAAGTTAGAGAGTTGAATCGAATTTATTTTGTAAAGAAAAATGGTTGGAGTCAATGACATGTGGGCTCGGGTCCACGAAAATGGGTTTGGTCTACGGTGGACCGGCCCAAGGAATAGTGCCAGTCACGCAAGCGCACACATGGGCTGCCACGTGGGCTTGGGGCGGTGAGATGACCGTGACATGATAGTGACGAATTATTGCGAAATTCAAAATTTTGTTTGAATAGAACGGTAGATAATATTGAAAGGAACATGTAGGTAAAAGGGTTTGAGCAATTACCCAACGGATGAAGAGATCGGGTTCGACGAAGTTCTCGTCGGACTTGGGGAAGAAGATGTGGCCGGTGGTGAAAAAATTAATTAAATCAAAATTTCACTTGAATAGAAATGTGGAGAATCTCAATAGGAACTCACCGATCAAATTTGGTGCACAATGGAGCAACGGATGAGGAGATCGGGCTCGCCGGAGTTGGAGAAGAAGACCGTCGGTACTTTTGTGGCCGCGGTGAACCAACAAGATAATCAAAATTCGGCTTGAATAGAAATGTAGAGAATCTCGAGAGGAACTCACCGGTAAAATTTGGCGAATAACAGAGCTGCGTATGAGGAGATCGGGCTCACCGGAGTTGTCGCCGGAGTTGGAGAAGAAGGCCTAGCAGAGGGGGCTCCAGGGGGATTTTGGCAAGTCTGAGCGAGAGGGATGTGGGGAATAGGGTGGAGATGCTACGGTTCAATTTATAGGGGCAAAGGAGTAACGGTTTGACGGTAATTGCATTGCCGGAAATAACGCCTTCGGTACTGTTCACGCCAAAGTTACTGTAGCAGACAGAATGTTCCAAAGAATATTCATTTTGAAAATTCAGAAAGACACTAATTAATTTCAAAAAAATAGAAAATTAATTCCGAAAAATCTGAAATAAATCACAGATATTAAACACAACATTCTGAACTCAAATAAAATATTAATAATAATAACAATTTTATTATTACACAGTAATTATTTTTATATTGCTGAAAATTGTTTTTAAACTTGAAAAATAGTAATATAGGTCTAAAAATTCAATGAATTTTTAGAGTAGTTAAATAGGGTATTTGGACCTTAAATAAAGTATTGTTAACACAAATTTGGTTTTTATTTACGGACAACAATTCATTTTTAATTGCTAGATATTACAAAAATCAAAAAGGGACTTTTAGAAAATACCAAATAGAGTTCCAAAATTTTATAAATTCAAGAAAATTCCCTAAATTATTTTGAACTTAATAAAAATAATTCCATCTTAAAGTTGGCCTTTATTGTTGAACATTAATTATTTTTGTTTTAAAATAAATAGTAAAAAGATTTTAAAAATTAAGAAAATTCCAGAAATTACTTAAAATTTTATTTTTCACTTTAAATCCAATAAAACTCATAAAACTCAATAAATTTTATTTTTGACTTTTAAAATCTTATAAATTTAAGAAAACCAAGAAAACACTATTGAAACTCAAAAAATCCAATAAAAGAATAACTTTATTATTCTTATTTTGGTAACAGAACTTTGGGATGTTATAGTTTTCATGCACATAATCTTTCTGTAGAAATTCTTCAAGGTTCTGAATTAGGGTTTGACCAAGGGTCAACAGGTTTGACTGGCCTCTTAAAATTTTCAAACAATTTCTAAAAATAGTGAAACTTTTCAGAGGAGTCACACAAAATCCTAGAACCAAGGAAAAATATTTCCAGAGGATGATCACAAGATTTTCAATAAGGATTGAAAAAGGAGGGTCATGACTTTAGTCAATTGGAAGATTGAAGTTTTTTTGAATTCCACAATTCCTTTCTAAGAATTACAAAAACATTCAGAAACTTCAAGATGCAAGAAAAAGTTTTAATTTTTACACATTTTCTTACATTTGAAACACAAGCTAAGAATTGGGATGTTATAGGTAAGACTAGCACAGGTGCTGAAACTAGCCTCTTCTTCAGCTCCTGAAAACTTTCCTCACAGGCGTCTGTCCATTGAAATTTCTTCTCTTTCTTCAGGAGTTGGGTCATGGGTCTCACAATCTTGGAGAAACCTTCAATGAATCTGCAGTAATAACCCGCTAGACCGAGGAAACTCCCCACTTCAGTGACTGATCTGGGTTGCTTCCAATCCATTACTGCCTCAACTTTGGCGGGATCTACTGCAACTCCTCCTGCTGACACAATGTGTCCAAGGAAAGCCACTTGTCCTAGCCAAAATTCACTCTTACTGAACTTGGCATAAAGTTGATGTTCCCTGAGTTTTTCTAGGATCATTCTGAGGTGCTTCTCATGTTCTTCTTCATCTTTTGAATAGATGAGAATATCATCAATGAAGACAACCACAACTTATCCAAGAATTCCATGAACACTTTGTTCATCATATTAATGAAATAAGTAGGGGCGTTTGTCAAACCGAAAGACAATACTATAAACTCATACAGTCCATATCTGGTGGTAAAAGCCATCTTTGGAATATCTTCTGGTCTAATCTTCAGTTTATGATGGCCGGACCTCAGATTAATTGATACGGGGGAGGCCCGATCTTCTCAGTGAGGAACCATGGATAGTTGATGTGAAGTAGACGATGTCGCTAGCTGAACACTCGCGCCAATGCACGAACCCTCAACTCTTCCGAAAAACACCCAAAACACACCGGATAGTTGTTCGTCGTGAGATCACGAACGATGAACGCCAAGTCCCCAATTCCCAATGGAAACGGCTTGACCCTGAATTGCAGAACAAAACAATGGATCGCATAGTCCTCTCTCAAAGTCCTCGCATGAACTCTGGTGTCGAAAGAACAAGCAATAGCTATGTTTCAATCTTATGCATAAACTGGTCTAATGGATACAATGGAGGGGCAAGGGTACTTAAGGTGCCCTCCACGACTCACGCACGGCCTAGGGCCGGCTACACATGCTGAATCAAACATCAATTCGGCTAAGACCCAAAAAACACACAAAAAGGAAAATCTAACTTAAATCCGTCACATTGTTTCGGCCATAGCGGCGCGACCGTACGCCTTCTGAATCTAGGGCCAAACCATTGTGTGGGCCTTGGAATAAGCTTTCAAACAAGTCCAAGAACACCCCAATCGGACTCCGTATGCAAAAGTTATGGTCTTTTTATTACAGCCCTGTTGGGCTGTCCCGAACCGAATCCGAATTTAATTCTGAGTTGATTCCGAGATGAATTTCGGTTGGGCTTGTGGAAGATCCGAATTGGGCTTGAATTGTTGGGCCTTTCTCCTCTTAGTTGACCCACGTGAGCTTCTCCTCCATTGCTTTATCTCCGGCCTCCCTCTCCTCCCTCTCGGTTCCAAAGGCTTCACAGTGTTCAAACCTGAGAATGCATAAAACATTTGCATGAGGTAGTACCCAATTCTCATTAGTGACAATAGAAGATTCATTAAGAAACAAAAGCACCTGTTGATTTAGAAGTTTAGCTCTCTCGCTCTAGTTAGTGAACCAACATGCACTTCTGCACTTGTATTACTTGTAGCTTTACTTATGGCCTCCATCTCAGTATGTGCATCACCACCAATAGGAGAAGATGTATAAGTGTTAGGGATGCCCTCATCATCCTCCCCCTCTTGAAAAGGCGTCGTCCTCGACGCTGGATCATCACCACCAAAGAAAGGTGATAAATCACCGACATTGAACGTAGAGCTCACGCCATAGTCATCGCCGGAAAGCTCTATCTTGTAGGCATTGTCCTCGACGCTGGATCATCACCACCAAAGAAAGGTGATAAATTAGCCGAATTGGTGTTTGATTCGGCATGTGTAGCCGGCCCTAGGCCGTGCGTGAGTCGTGGAGGGCGCCTTAAGTACCCTTGCCTCTCCATTGTATCCATTAGACCAGTTTATGCATAAGATTGAAACATAGCTATTGCTTGTTCTTTCGACACCAGAGTTCATGCGAGGACTTTGAGAGAGAGCTAGGCGATCCATTGTTTTGTTCTGCAATTCAGGGTCAAGCCATCGTTCCATTGGGAAATGGGGACTTGGCGTTCGTCGTTCGTGGTCTCGCGACGAACAATTATCCGGTGTGTTTTGGGCGTATTCCGAAGAGTTGAGGGTTCGTGCATTGGCGCGAGTGTTCAGCTAGCGACATCGTCTACTTCGCATCAACTATCCATGGTTCCTCACTGAGAAGATCAGGCCTCCCCCGTATCATATCCTCTCATTGTAAAGATGCCAAGGACAAGGTATGGAACTCGCAAGACGGTTGGCACTCCTAGAGGTCAATCCTCCTCTCAACCTCCTACCGACCCTATTGAAGAATCCTCGGGCAAGGGCAAAGGTCCTACAGCAAATGATTCTGAAACTGAGGAAAGGTCATCACAGCATGGTTCAGGCTCTGGATCTGAGTCTGACACAGAAGAAAATATCCAGGTGCAATCTGATGAGGAGATGGGAGAGCCAGAAGAACTTGAAAAATTGATCTAAGGCTCATATCAGCTGATGATTATGCCATTTTGCGACACAAGGATCAATATTTTCTACCTTCTAACTCCATCAATCCTAGATTCCACACCAAGTTTCAAGAGTAAGTCTATGAGCAAGTATATGGTCATCACAGAAAGTTTACAAATCATAAATGGATAAAGTGGCAGCACATCAATTCCTTAGAAAAATATGATGGTGTGTATCGGCTATTTCAGCAAGTTGGTCTTCATGATCTTGTTGCTCTCAAAAGTGACTATGATGAGGAGATCATAAGACAGTTCTATGCCACATTATATGTCTCTCCTGATTTCAAAAAGATGAAATGGATGACAGTTACACGATATGTGGAGTGCACTAAGGCCGACTTTGAGCGTGTACTGAGAACACATTCTGGAAATTGGGAGAAGTTATTTGACAGACCTGCCCTGCTGTTCCTGCCTGGACAGATTATTATAATCATAATGTCAGGTACACACCAGGGAAGATTCATGGTTTGCTACCCATTCCTAGCTTGATTAATAGCATTATTAATCATACTTTCCTTCCCAAAAGTGGTAATTTTGATGCTGCACGTGGACATGTATGGAACATAATTAATAATATTTCACATGGAAGAAGATTTGATGTGGTTTATGTCATAATCAGGGGCATTGTGTCTTGAAACAATGATAGGGTAAAGAGGATTTATCATGCTCCTTATATCATGGCCCTAATTCTTAGCAAGATTGAGTATCAGGGAGGTTTGGGATCACCTCACAAGGCTTACAAGCCTAGAGAAAATCCACCCATTCGCTTTCAGGGATAACAAGTACAGCAAGAAGAAATTGCTCCAGAAGAAGCAGCTGCAAATGTTGCTCAGGGTCAAGTTACTCTAGCTCAGATTCTCAACAATCAGACCTTGATCCTAAATAATCTTTTGCAGCTTAAGGTCACCCAGCAGGAGATGAGGACAGAGCAGAAAGAATTCCAGACTGAGACTCAAAACAGGCTAGCTGTTTTGACAGAGACAGTTGATTCTATGGAACAACTCTTATCGACTCCTCAGCGCTTCACTCATCGTCGTCCCAATACCTCAGCAGGGACTTCCACTTCTGCACTTGCTCCACCTTCGCAGGCTCCAGTTCCTCAGGATCCCTCGTCCCTTCCTCCTCAGGATCCAGCTGTTTGATGTTTTTGGTACTTTGATGCCAAAGGGGGAGAAGTAGAATAGTTAGAAGGGAAGCAAGTTCTAGGGGGAGTTAGCTAGTATGTTGATACCTTAAGTTTGTTTAAGTTATTCTTGTTAAAGGTTGTTTGCTTGCGTGTGCTTGTAATAGTTCACTCTTTGTTAGTATCATGTTGAACTCTGTTAAAACTTGTTGGTTGTTTTAATTGTCAAGTATATCCTCTCTTTATTACAATCTTAATTATGATAATTCCTTATCATTGCAAATTTCCTCAATTCCAACAAGCTAAAGAAACTCCGCCCTTTTGTTTTTGTTGTCACAATTCTCTACATGCGCTTATAAAATGATCTATCAATTAAATGCACATGTTTAGGGGGAGATTTCTTTGTTCCGTCTTAACAAGAATATAATTCCCTTCAACTCATTCAAACTCTTCACATGAATTTTGTTGTTAAGTAATCAATAGAATATACACTTGTTTCACAACTATGAGTATATTCAAAACATTTCTTCTCACATATTAACTAGGTTGTCATCAATTACGAAAAAGGGGCAGATTGAAAAGCATCTAGGCCCCTAAAAATTCGTTTTGGTAATTAATGATAATATATGAATATGTGACTTATTGGTTTGTTGAGTATTTACAAGGTTTAGTCCCATTGGTGGAGATGATCTTGAAGATGCATGCTAAAGGACTTTATAAAGATCAAATATAGATCAAAGATAAGGTACAAGTAGTTTTGGATCTTTTTACTTTTTACTGGTCTTAGGAGAAATGGTTGGAAGACCGGATTATAGGTTAAATACCGTACTATTAAGAGGGATCATGTCTAGTAGCTTGATAGCATGCTCTTGTGCTTTATGGATCAATTTAGGTTCATGCATGCATTTGGTTTTCCTTTTGAACTACCAAGTTGTTTTGTCAGGATAATCGGTAGTACCGGCGTTGGTTGCGTGGTACTACCGCTCAAAGGTACAACCGGGCTCGTAGTGCGGTACTACCACACCCCGGTTGTTCCGATTGTTACTTGGCGGTATGTATTTTCTAGAGAGACATCTTTTTGATCTCAGTGTTCAATCTCTCTGTGCGGTAGTACCGCAAGTGTCCAAGCGGTATGACCGGGATATGGTACTACCACAGTTCTTGAGCGGAACTACCGCATGCCGGTCATTCCGACCTTAAAGCGGTATGCTTTTTCCAGTACACACCGTTTTGATTCTCTCAAGAAACAGTAGTACCACACTTGGTTTGCGGTATGACCGATGTTCGGTAGTACCGCTCGTCTGTTGGCGGTAGTACCACGGTGCGAATAAAACGGCTATGTCATAACATTTAATGCCACTGTTATAGTCGTTACTGGGTAGTTGGAGAAGTGCGGTAGTACCGCATTTTGCTGAAAAGTTGAGTTTTCTTCTCCAACGGTTATAATTGTTGGTGGGGGGTATAAATACCCCTCCATCTGCTCAAGGACAGAGTGCTAGACCACATTTAACATCTTTAGAGCCTTGGGTATTCATTCAACTCCTCCAATTCACTTGTGCACTCTTTGAGAGGTTGTTGAGCTCATTCAAGTGCATTCACTCATTCTAGTTGATCCTTTTGCACTTGAGTGTCGTCAAGCGAAGGTCATTGGTTTGTTACTCTTGGAGTTTTGCCGAACTCCTAGACGGCTTGGCGGTGATTGCACGGTAATCTCTTCAAGAAGATTGTGAAGAGGCCCGGTGCCGAGATTGTGAGTGGTTCGGTGTTCACCATCTCCGGAGCGGAGGAAGAACAACCAATAGTGATTGAGGAAAGGCTTAATTCGTGAAGCCGGCTTGATTTGGTCAAGCTTCCTCAACGTGGACTAGTGAAGACCGGCAAGTCTTCGATACCACGGGAAAAACCTTCATTTTCTCACTCGTGGTTACTTCTTGTCTTTACTTATTCCGCATTTATAATTCAAGCCTTTATCTTGTGCTAAATTGCTTAGCTAGAATTATATTTAGTATTGACTTTAGCTCTTTATTGTAGAAATTTGCTTGATAGTTCTTTCATTGTATTGTGTTAGGAAGTATTTGCTAGAACTATTCACCGCCCTCTAGTCGGTTATCATTGATCCTACATCAACTGTATTACACAAACCACACACCAATTACTTTACATACACATGCTATGCAATATGCTCAACATGCTCTTTATCTTTCTCTTTCTCTTTTGCATTTTACCGGTAATGCAAAGTGCGCATCCGTCGATGCAAACCCATGCCTGTGCCATCTGGCATGGGGACTATTGCCCATACTCCGCAAGTATGGGGACCTAAGCCCATACTCTACAAGCATGGGGACCTTTAGCCCGTCATAAACAAGTCGGGGACCTCAACAATTGCTTGGTCATCAGATGACCAAGACTTCAATAAGCCATCATAATGCATATGTATGAAATTTCAAGTTAATATAAACATGCATCCGCAGCAACATTGTATATGAATAATCTATTTAGACTACAAATGCTCATAATCAAGACTTCATAACCTTCAAACATCCAAGAATAACACTTTACTCATTTCACTGGAAACCATGAACATTACCAAACATACCAGCATAACAATTATGGATAACACAAATACTCCTAGTATTTATCAAACATTGCCATTCAATGGTAGCTATAATATCCATCATTATACTTGCCTTAACCGCAAGAGAGCGAGGGACGTGTAGAAGGGCTACCTCTGAGACCAAGCCCCCACCTGAATATAATTATGAACCAAGTTAAGACAATCATACTGGATCCAAGACATAATTTAATAGCTCAAACGATAAAATGCCAAACTCTCAAACGCCTTCCCACTACCCACTTCTAACGATCGATCTGTCTCCTCTGTGGACAGTCAACTTCTAAAATTCATAACTTTCACTACAGGCTTCCAAATAAGGTGTTCTGGGACTTTCTGGAAAGGTAATTAAATTCCCCAACTAAACCTAGTTGAGGGGCCCTTCTGAATCGGCCATCTAATACCCCTACCAAGCCAAATTAAAAGACATTAATATTCACGTCGGGTTCTCTGGACAATATACTAAAACCACCATAACGTTTGCTACGAAAGTCCAAATCTTGCTTTCTTGAACCTACATTTTTTTATTATATTGAGATCCTCTAATTTCCTATTTAACTAACGGCTTAACCCTGTTTTCTACAACTGTCTGAATGCTGACAGATTAGCAGGACAGCGACACTAAATAAATCATAACTTTTGATCCGTATGTCGGAATCAGTTGAACTTGGTGGCCACCGAAAGCTAAGAACATAATTTAAATAACTCTAGGAGATCAAAACTCCTAATTCGGCCTCTAAACATATGAAACTGACCGTGCAATAATCTAGACAGAATTGAATATATAGCAGGCAGACTTCGATCCAACCAAAACTAATCGGTTTCCCTTCTACAGCTAATCAAACAACGACATTCGATAAACGTTACCCTTGGATCACCCAGGAAGACAATGGTTGCTCCTCGATGACGATCCCCACCTTCTTGATCCGCGACGCCGCGAAGATCCAATCAATCCTTCGCGAGAGGCCGGCAACGAGGAGATTGGCACCAAGGGGTAGCTCCCAGGGATGGAGACGTAGCACCAAGTACTTGGGGTGGCAGTAATGGAGGTGGAGATGGGGCTGCAACTAGCAGGGGGTGGCACAAGGTGGAGAGGAGAGGGGAGAGGATGGGGGCGGCGGCCACAAGGTGGAGGGAGTGGGAGATGTGGGGAAAGTGGGGGGACTGCTAGGGTTTGGCCCCCCTATTGGCCGGCCACTTATGGGTCGTGGGCCCCACGGTTTGCCCCCCTTGGGCTTCATGGCTGCCCCCCCTTGGCCCTGTTGGACAAAGGCCGAGGCCCAAAACCGGAAGAACGGATGAAACGCCAAAATTTTCTCTTTTAAAATTCGAATTCGAACAAAATTCTTTCTAAACGAAAACAGGGTATTACATTCTACCCCCCTTAAATGGAATTCGACCCTGAATTCCAATCTTCCTTAACTTGCTAACGTCACCACTTACCTATTATGAACAATTCCGGATACTGCTCGTGCCTGTGACACTCCAATTCATAAGTCGCTTCCCTCTCGGACTTATGGGATCACATCACCTTGACGGATACCAACATCTTTCACCTCAACACTTGATGGAGGCGGGGTACCCGATCTTTCGATGAGATTGATAACTATCGATTTTGGTGGAGGTGACTCTCGCGATCCGACTACAACCGTACGACGATGCTTGCGCCTTAGCAATCGTTGAACCAACTCCGAGATGTTATTGACCGTGCTAGAAGCACGATCAACCTGAACACGAGGTTCGATTCCTGCGAGCAATCGAAGAACTAGCAAGAGTAAAATATAGGCAATCTGATATTGCGAATAAGAATGTAGCGTAGATGGTATTAAAAATCAAAGGTGGGACCCCGAAGGCTGTCTTGACAGGTGGTCGTCCGACACAACTGAAGAACAGAAGTTTGCACAATGGCCAAACCTAAACTCAACGAAATTCGAGTTCTGGCCAAGGGAACGGCGGCTCCTATATGGGAATATGACCAGGGGTGGCGGCCAGGGAAGTGGACGCATGCTCCTAGGGTTACAAGGCCCATGGGCCCAAGAGGAGGTGGCGCAGCACCCTTTTTGGCTCGAACAAAAAAACAGACGTGAATTATTTTGTTTATTGTGGCTGGCTCGATTGGAATTTGAAGCTGAGGTTGGATCCATTAAAAAGTAGACTTGATAAGCTTTCAATTAAGTCCAAGAGCGTCCCAAACGGAGTCCGTATGAAAAGTTACGTCCGTTTGAACTTAGTGCTATTGCAGCAGTCCGAACTCGAATCCAGAACGAGCCCAACTCGAATTCTTGCTTGGCTCGGACCCAAAGTGACGTGATGACCTCCATTATGCCTCCTATGCTTGTCCATGACTCCACATACCTCTCCTTGGTCCTTTCCCATATTCCTAAGCACAATTAAATCACTTGCATTAGGTAGCGATCTATTCTCGATAATATATAAACCTATGAACAATTCACCCGTGATTAAGTTGGCGAGCACGAGCTCGAGTAATTGGTCCTTGTAACATTTGTTGTGGATCAGCTATGTGTGTAGACGCGGTTGTATCCAAGTTACGGATGTCCTTGTGAGACCCCGGTTTATTAAACTTGTAATACTTAACCTTCCACTGGTTCTAGTATCACAAATAGAATAATCCGCGTCTCGATGAACATGTGCCTCCCAGAACAAGCAGCACACATACATCAATTCCAAGCATGCATCATTTCCATACAACAGGGTATAACAAGTCTACCAAAAGACATACATAATATAAGTTATTACAACACAGCCGACCGGCCAAATGACATAAGTAGCAAATAGATAACAATGAAGCAAAGTTGCCATAAGATGGCTTAAACCAAAAGACGACCGGTTAGCCACATAACACCACAGGGCAACCGATCGGCCGCCAAGCTAATCGCCCCAAACCGCCACAAAGACAACTCACAAAGTGAGGTCCATCGGACTCACTATCATCCTCTCGCACAACACAAGCGATGCGGTGAGTACAAAAATGTACTCTCGCAAGACTTACGAGTAGCAAGCCTATACATAGCTACATGAAAGTCGATTCAAAGGAATGTGGTTATATGGTTCTTTGGACGCATGAAGCAAGTTTCATTTGCAATATTGTAATAGATTGAACAAATAGTTTGCAAAATCTGTTTTAATCATTTAAATAACAATGAGTAAACATAAGTAACAAGTATCCACCTAGAAGTGACTTTCCTAAAGCCACCACAACATAGCATGAATCTCGATTCATACCACCATCAAGTTTTAATTTTAAAATGGTTGTAGTCTAACTCTTGAAAAGCTTATCCAAGCGTGTCCATAACCTAGGACGAGGCTATTCGAATAGTTTTAAACCTGCAGGTGTACCAATGTACCCACACTTGATCCTTTTTGCCAAGCTATTAAGCACACTTCCTTTGGTATGCCTAGCACGGCTAAGTCCTACTGAACCCTTTCCAATGGAATATGCTAATCAAGAGACGCACGATGGGGTTAATCCTTAGTGATCTGCCGACGAAATATGGATCACAAGGACCCATACGTGGAGCAAGATACACCGCCCTCGCGGTGTTCTCCTCCCTACAACGTGTCCATGTTGCATATAATCAAATATGCAACCCACCCCGCGACTCATTAATTAACACAGCCCAAAGTACTCACCAAGAGAGGTCCCATATCCCTCTAGTGTGGTTAGCACGCTTTGTAATGCTCGGATAATGATACTCACAAGTAGTTCGGTCCTTAATTGACCCGGGCACCATTCCAATCACACCCAAAAGATCACACCATCTTACCATTGTGCCCAAGTCTAAATTGTTTTCATTTTCAGTTTTAGTTTTGCAATTTAGACAAAGCACAAGGCTGAAATGTACCATAGTAATAGTTTGTGTGATCAAAGTTATCGACAGTCGATAACAGCCCATTTCTACCGATAGCTAAGCATGGCTAAGCATAATGACACGTAAACTACTAAGTGACAAAGGTCCATCCATCGAACCCAAAATCACAGCAAGTAACCTAGGCTTCAGTAGTAGAGTGATAACCATTTCCTACTGATAATGCATCTAGTAGGCCAACTACCGACAATAGTTTAAAACAACATAGCAATGCATACATAGAATTTGCAAACAATATATTAGAATTTGAAAATAGTAGGAACAATATGATCAAATGAATGCTACATCTGCTTGCCTGGTGAAGTGCCAAGTCCGATGGGCTGCTGTGGCTCAATATCAAGATTAATAATATTGTCTTCGGAACCTAACGCGAAAAGGCGATAAGCAAATAAGAACGAAGAACCCCAAATAAAACTCCAATAGCAAAAGACAACCAAACCTAATGAAATTCACACAACAGCTAGGAAAGATTTTATAAAGTGACAGAACAAGAATTACACAATTTGGACTAAGCATGCAAAAGATATAAGCAAAATATCCTTTCTCGACACCGCTAACAACCTAATTAATAATTACACTGTTCATGGCGAAATTTTCTAGAAGGATCTAAGGTTTGAAATTTTTATAGTAGGTAGGTTATGATATCCTAATAACAGCAATGTTGGATTTACTAAATTTGGAGTTATGCACCTTTACTTATGATTTTTCTAAGTTGTAAATCTAATACAAATCATTTTACAGAATTATGAACATGCTCAAATCCTATTTTACATGAAAGTATACTAATGACGAATTTAACAAAATTGGTTTAACACAATTTGGATTTGTACAGTAAAAGATATGCATTTTCAAGGTTAAAACTATTTACGGAATATTCAAAATGACGAAATCAAGTTATTCCTAGTTACACAATTTTTCTGCTCGAGATTTGCTTAAATCCATTTTTATAATAAACTAAAGTGGTAACACAATTTATTACTGCTTGGAATTATCTAAAAGCGATTAAAATGAATTAGTTATGAGTTTCTAAAGTTTTACATCATTTTGATTGCTAAAAAAATACTTACCAAATACGTAACAACCCAAAAAAGGAAACGACGTGGACAACTCCCAACCCTTGATCTAACATCCTACGGCTCACGCGCTTGCAAAAGCAAAGCCACGCGCGAAACCTATTAGAAACCCACCGTTGGATCAAGATCCAACGGCTCACACGCAGTGTATGCAACGGGACGCGGTTGCCAGGCCAATCCCACCGCAGATCGCGGATGGACGGTCAGAGCGCACCAACAACCGGATTGTCCGATTGCACACACGATCTCAGCCATTGATCGCAAGATCGACGACCAAGAATGATCAAGGCATCCGGAGGGTCCGAATGCACTCACGATCAAGGCCGCAGATCTAAAAATGAACGGTGGATAAAGATCGCAGTTCAAAGGGAGATGCTGACATGTGGGACCGCATGTCAGTGACTTCGAGTCACCCACGCTACCGGTTTAACCCACGTGCACGGTAATCGCCCACTTGTCACGATCGAGAGGCGGTTAGGACAGATTAATGCTTCTAATGATTAACATTAAATAAACACTAATGACTCCTGAGATTTGATTTTAACCCCTCGGGCCCACAAGTCAGCGACCCAGAGGAGATTTCCGACAGGGATTAAATGCCGACACACTAATTAAGCAATGATTAAACTTAATGATATCGGAACAGTGCGGGATTGAACCAGAGAGCGATTTAAGGACATTGGGCCCACCGGTCAGTGGCTCAACGACAAAGATTAAGACATAATTAAGAACTAATGATTAGCAATTAATGTGTCCTAATCAAATGACGAACGGAGGCTCGCTGCGCAAAAAAACCAGTGACTTGCACGGCTAATCGCCGCGACAACGGCATGTGGCGGCGCGAACAAGAGCAAAAATGGATTCGCAATAGCACAACGAATATAATGGTAGCATTTTCGCGGCGGTGGGGACTAGAACGCCGGCTAGCGAAACGAAAATGGAAGCTTATCGCTAAACACGAAATCGCGATGAGCTCCACCGCAAGCCTAGGATGCGGTGCCAAAGCTTTAGGACTAATAAGAAGCTACCTTAGTGACAAGAAGCTTCAAAGATGGCGGAGATGCTTGATCACGTAAGAATCTCGCGGACTTGGAGAAGAAGGTTTGAAAATGACACTGAGCCAAATGAGTGATACCAAAGCATCAAAATAGCTTCATAAAGACCCACGAAGCTACATGAGCAAGTAATTTGAAAATGGAGCACTCACCGAAATGAGAAAAGATGACCAATTTACGAATTTGAACAAATCCCAAATTGGACAATTCACGAGAATCAAATCCAAAATTAAGTGAGGGGAAATGTTCAAGGAAGTAAATAGATAAGATTAGAGCAAAGAACGTGAAGGAGGACCACGGAACACCAAGAACACCAATGGAGCTTCACGGGTCAACAATGGCGATTTGCCATTTTTGAGGTATTAAGCTCCAATGCCGTGGAGTGAAGCTTGGTGGTGGTCTAAAGAGATACTAGGAAGCAATGAGAGTGCTTATAAAGCCATGAAAGCATCGTGGTTTGCACCACTCTCTCGGCGGCAAAACACAAAGCACAAGGTGCGTGGCCGACAAGGAAAAAGAGGTGAAGACGTGCATTAGGGCATGGCCTAGCACGAGTACCTCCCATACCCTTACACGCTCGGCTAGGGTGGCTTTAGGAGCAAGAAATGACATCGCCATTACTCCCCTACAAAGGTTGCTGCGCGGTAGGAGGTAGAAGACGACCGCGAAAAGGCTCGGTGATTCACAAATGTAGGATTCAAAACGAACGGCAGAGATTACGCCACGCCGAGGGTTAAAGCACACGGAGATGCGAACCCTTGGATTAGAAACGAACGGCTCGAGTTGCTCCACGTTGCAAACTCTTATTTACAACGAAGGGGTACGCGAGCGTTGGATCCTAATCCAACGGCCCTGATTCAAAAATGCAACCGGAGGGTCCGAAGGTTTCGGAGGACCACAGCGGTTGGATTGAGATCTAACGGTTGACAACCAAACTTGCAACCGGAAGGTCCGGTGATACTGCGCGGCCGTGCGATTTAGATCTAACGGTTGAGATTCACCGCGCGTTTTAAAGAGTGGCTCGGTGCAGTTAGTTGACTGGACCGAATCAATTGGCTCGAGCCCGAGTCTGACTCGAACCCGAGTAACAGTAAAACCAAGTTTGATTTTGAAATAAGAACAGAGACTTTGAAAGATTTATTTGAGGTAGCAAATTAACTCCAAAAATTATGAAATTTTTACGGGAGCTTGCTAACACAGATATTAACCTTGTGTAAAATTTTCAGAGGTTTTTATCCTGCGAATAAATCTCCAAAAATTCTGCAAAGCTCTGTTTTAATGTTTGACTGAGAGTCAAACAGGTTTGACTGCCTCTAAAAATATTCAAACAATTTCTAAAAAATTGTGAAGTTTTTCAGAGGGGTCACATACCATCACAGAGACTTAGGAAAAATATTTCCAGAGGATGATCATAAGATTTGACAAGATTGTTTTTGAAAAATCAAGATTTGGATCAACTAGACTTGTGACAATGTATTTCCATAATTCCTTGTACAAAAATTGATTGACACAAAAGGAAATACATGATGTAAGAAAAAGTTTTAATTTCTACTGATTTTCTTACATTTGAAACACAAGCCCAATATTGGGATGTTACAAAACCTCCCCTTACAAGAATCTCGCCCGAGATCTCGTTTACTCGAGAAGAAGGATGGGTAATGCACGAAGACGATCTTCGCGCTCCCAAGTGGCCTCATCTTCAGAATGATTCGACCACTGAACCTTAAGGAACTTGATGACACGGTTCCTTGTCCTCCGTTCGATTCCTCAAGAATACCGAACAGGATGCTCGCGGTAGGTCAAATTCTCCTGCACTCGAGAACCTCCAATAGAGCTTCCTCGGTCGGGACACGGAGGCACCTCTTCAGGTGTGAAACATGGAACACATCATGCACACCCTCAAGTGCAGCTGGTAGCTCCAACCTGTACGCGACTGCTCCAACTTTCTCGATGATACGATAAGGCCCAACATATCGAGGAGCCAACTTGCCCTTGATGCCAAAACGCTGATGGCCCTTCAAGGGTGAGACTTTGAGATACACAAAGTCATTGGGCTCAAAGCTCAACTCACGGCGACGACGATCCGCATAGCTCTTTGTCCAGATCGCCGTGCGCAGATGCTCGCGATCAATCGAACTTGACTCGGCCTCATTGATCGAATCGGGCGAAAATTGCCGCCACCGCCTCGACCAGTTCAATGGGGTTCTGCATCTCCTCCCGCATGAGCCTCAAATGGTGCCATGCCAAGATCGCTCAAAGTCGTTGTTGTAGGAGAACTCGGCAAATGGTAGGCATTTCTCCCACTTCTTCCCATAGGAAAGAACACAAGCACGAGCATATCTTCCAACACTTGGTTGACTCTCTCCGTCGACCATCGGCTTGAGGATGATAAGTCGAATCGAAAGAAAGCGTGTACCCATCGCTTTTTGCAGATTATGCCAAAAGAGAGGTGAAAAGAGAACCACGATCGACACAATCGTTCGCGCACACCATGCAAACATACAATGCGAGACACGTAGAGATCCGCCGGTGACTAACACCGAGATTGGTACGCGACCGCGAAAATGTGCCACCTTCACAATCGATCAATGACAACCCGGATAGCATCCTTCCTGCACGGCGCGGGCGAGCCGTGATGAAATCCATACCAACGGAATCCCACTTCCATTCAGCATCGCAAAGGTCAAGAAGGCCTTTGGACGTTGATGTTCACCTTGACACGACAACACACGCCGCACTTCAAGAACGAACACCGCAATCTCGCGCTTCATGCGAGTCCACCGAATCTCTGCCGAAGGTCTTGATACATCTTGGTAGCCCTGGGATGGATAGACAAAGGGAGTCATGGGCTTCGCGGAGAATCAAATCCCGCAATTCCATGACCTTGAACCACAAGACATTTGTCCAAACCACACAACACCGTGCTCATCTCGAGAAAAGCACTTGGCTGTCCCATTCTTGATGTTACGCTTGATTTGGATCACACCAACATCCATCTCACGGGCGACCTTGATTTGCTCCACCAAAGTCGGTTGCACAACCAAGGTAGCAAGAGAACCATGTTCAATCAATCCCAAATTAAGCCGCTGAAATTCTTCGAGAAGGGTAGGTTGTTGCCCTTGAAGTGACAAGGTATTGCGAGACACCTTGCATCGAGTGCATCCGCAACAACATTGGCCTTGCCGGTGATCTTGAATACCCATATCATAATCCTTGATCAATTCCAACCATCTCCTGCACGAGGTTCAGATCTGGCTGGGTGAACAAATATTTCAGACTCTTGTGATCAGAATACACCTCACAACGGTTACCAATAAGATAATGCCGCCAAATCTTGAGTGCATGAACCACTGCAGCTAACTCCAAATCATGGGTAGGGTAGTTGAGTTCATGAGGCCTCAACTGCCTTGATGCATAGGCCACTACCTTGCCTTCTTGCATAAGAACACAACCGAGTCCCTGCCGAGAGGCATCACAATAGATATCAAAGCTCTTGTGAATATCGGGGAGGACAAGCACAGGAGCTGAAGTCAACCGCCTTTTGAGTTCTTGAAAGCTCAAATCACAAGCAGTAGACCACACGAATTTCTTTTCTTTCTTGAGCAATTCGGTCATGGGTTTTGCAATCTTGAGAAGTTCTCGATAAAGCGCGGTAGTAGCCCGCTAAACCAAGGAAACTTCTCACGTCGGTGATGACTTGGCTGCCTCAAGATAAAACATCGCGACCTTGCTAGGATCTATCATGACACCACTGCTGAAAGAACATGGCCCAAGAATGCCACTTCCTTCAACCAGAACTCGCACTTGCTGAACTTAGCATACAGCTGATGCTCACGCAGTTTTCCCAATACAACTGCAGATGCTCAGCATGCTCTTCTTCACTCTTGGAGTAGATAAGAATGTCATCAATGAAAACCACAACAAACTTATCCAAATACTCCATGAACACCGAGTTCATAAGATTCATGAACAAAGCTGGAGCATTGGTCAAACCGAAAGACATGACGTGTACTCGTAAAGACCATAACGAGTAGTGAAAGCCGTCTTTGGAATATCTTCCGCCCTGATCCGGACTTGATGATAGCCCAATCTCAAGTCAATCTTGGAGAATACACAAGCTCCAGTTAACTGGTCAAAGAGATCATCAATACGAGGCAAAGGATATTTGTTTTTCACCGTCACTTCATTAAGCGGACGGTAATCAACACACATGCGCAGGTCTGTCCTTCTTCTTCACAAAAATAACCTGACAACCCCACGGAGATGAGCTAGGACGGATGAAGCCTTTGCTTGAAGCTCACCCAACCGCTTCTTGACTCTTCTAACTCATTAGGAGGCATTCGATGCAGCGCCTTAGAAATTGGAGATGCAGGGCAACAACTCAATCACAAACTCCAAGTCTCGAATCGAGGCATACCAGCAAATCTTGGGGAAGACATCCACAAAGTCACTGCATCGTGGGCACCTCCTGAATCTCCATGGTGGCTTAGCTTCAAGGGCACAAAGATGTGGCCCTGCGGTGCGGTGAAAATCCAACTTGCTCGCCGAGGACTAGTGAGGAAAACCATCTTCTGGCACAATCGATTTGCCCCAAGTGTCGGGACAACCAATCCATACCAAGAATCACATCCAGCGCGCGAAAGTCGAGTAAGATGAGATCCGCCAAGAATTCCACTCCTTCAATATTAATAAGAACGCCCGACATTCTTGAGCAGCTCTCATTTCCGCTCCCGAGAGCGAATAAGCAAAGGAATCCCCAAAGGAACAAAGTGAAGGTCACATTCAGCAAACAAATGATCTCAAATAAAGGAATGCGATGCCCTGAGTCAAACAAGACTACTGCACGGGAGAACTAACAAGGAACGACCCAACACAACGTCCGTGCCTCCGAGCCTCCTCCGCCGAGATGTGGTTGACTCGACCACTCCCGGCGCCCCGAGTCTTCGGATCACCTTACGTCGCGTGTGACCATTCCCGCGTCCTCCATTAGGACGCGGGGCTGCTCCAATCCTCCGAGGGCAAGCGCTAGCATAGTGGCCCTTCTTGTTGCAGCGGCAGTAACGCGGCCGGTGGGTTGCGAGCGCAACTCTGCTGGTCGCAGTGCACGTGGTCAAACACGGCCGCGGGGACGAGCAGCGGCGCCGGCGGCCTCGGCGGTGGTGAAGCCAAAGCACGAGCCTGGTGTGGGCCCAACACGGGACGAGTGAGGCCGGCTGCATGCACCGCGGGCCTCCCACTTGCGCTTCACGGGACTCGCCGACGCTCGCCTTGTGCTCGGCGATGATGGCCTTGTCCACCAAGGTCCGGAAATCAGCAAAGTCCACTATAGATAGCTTGTCCCGCAGCCTCCTGACAACCCATCCATGAACTTCTCTGCTTAGCCTCATCGAGCCACCTCTCCGGAGCATAACGAGCCAAGTGGTTAAACTCGTAAAGATACTCGACAGTCTTGCGCCCGCTAAGCGCAAGAAACTCCTTCTTCTTGAGCTTCATCGAGCCATCAGGAATGTGGGCCCGACGGAAAGCGATCGAAACTCATCCCACGAGACAACGTGTCTGCGGGTGCATGGCGAAAGTTCTCCCACCAAGAGAGTGCCGCACCTCGCCGATGGGATGCAAAGAGTGCCCGCCTCGCTCCCGGCATCGAGCGATATTGAGCTTTCGCTCAACAAGACGCAGCCAATCATCCGCGTCGAGTGGATCCTCCGATCGAGAAAGTGGGTGGCCGCAGACGAGAAACTCCGCAAGCCCGCCACGAGACCGGTGGCCACCACCTCCGGATCTCGGCGCAGGCGGAGCGGAGGTGTTCTCGCAATGACCTCCAAGATCCGGTCCGGTCCATGCGATTCCGCTCGATCGAGCCGAACCTCAGCCATGGTGGAGGAGGGGAAGCTCCTCATCGTAACCACCGGTACTGATCATTAGTGGTGGTTCTTGTCATCCTGTTCCACAAAAATAGGTTAAACACAACTCCGGAACAGGAGACAAAGAAAACAACTAACCCTAAACAAACTCAAAGAGCTCAAGTAACCACATAAAATTGCAGCAAGATCATAAAGACAACAACCATCCTCCTATTATGACTAACTCGTATGGAAGAACGAGTAATCAATTTTCAGGAAGGTAAATTTCAGAACATTAGCCTTTGTTCGAAAACAGCAAGGAAACAGGGTGAGATATTTATTAAAGAAAGGTTAGACACTAAGCTAACTCATATCACTTCTTACCCTTTTATTCCCACAAATTTTGGTGGATCTAACCTCTCATTTTCAGCACTTTTACTACCTAAATGCTAGCTGTCCAGAAATTGTCTTGCTTGCTGTCCAGATTTTACCATTCAACTTTTGGCCGAAATTTGTAGCTCCCAGCAGCTCCTAATCTTCTCAAGACAGCCATACTTTTTATTTTATAACTCTCATGGTTCACCCAAAACCAATCTATTCGACAAACAACTATCTTTTGAAAGAAGATGAGCGGAAAACTCAGCTTTCAATTTCAGTTTAAAATGAGGTGAGATGAGCAAACTAGGATAGATGAGAAGTAAAAGTGAAAACTTACTTAAGATTTTCAGAAAGCAATCGATATTTGGAAAGTAAGTTTTCCAAAATATACTAGGACGACCAAGCTAGGGGTTTCTACGGTCGGTATGGCTCGATACTAAGCTCTGTGAGACCCCAGGTTTATTAAACTTGTAATACTTAACCTTCCACTTTGGTTCTAGTATCACAAATAGAATAATCAGCGTCTCGATGAACATGTGCCTCCCTGAACAAGCAAGACACATACATCAATTCCAAGCATGCATCATTTCCATACAACGAGGTATAACAAGTCTACCAAAAGACATACATAATATAAGTTATTACAACACACCGACGGCCAAATGACATAAGTAGCAAATAGATAACAGTGGAAGCAAAAGTTGCCATAAGATGGCTTAAACCAAAAGACGACCGGTTAGCCACATAACACCACAGGCAACCGACCGGGGCATAAGCTAATCGCCCCAAACCGCCACAAGACAACTCACAAAAGTGAGGTCCATCGGACTCACTATCATCCTCTGCACAACACAAGCGATGCGGTGAGTACAAAATGTACTCGCAAGACTTACAGTAGCAAGCCTATACATAGCTACATGAAAGTGTATTCAAAGGAATGTGGTTATATGGTTCTTTGGACGCATGAAGCAAGTTTCATTTGCAATATTGTAATAGATTGAACAATGGTTTGCAAAATCATTTTTAATCATTTAAATAACAAATGAGTAAACATAAGTAACAAGTATCCACCTAGAAGTGACTTTCCTAAAGCCACCACAACATAGCATGAATCACGATTCATACCACCATCAAGTTTTAATTTTAAAATGGTTGTAGTCTAACTCTTGAAAAGCTTATCCAAGCGTGTCCATAACCTAGGACGAGGCTATTCGAATAGTTTTAAACCTGCGGGGTGTACCAATGTACCCACACTTGCAGACCGCCTTTTGCCAAGCTATTAAGCACACTTCCTTTGGTATGCCAAGCACGGCTAAGTCCTACGAACCCTTTCCAATGGAATATGCTAATCAAGAGACGCACGTATGGGGTTAATCCTTAGTGATCTGCCGACGAAATATGGATCACAAGGACCCATACGTGGAGCAAGATACACCGCCCGGCGGTGTTCTCCTCCCTACAACGTGTCCATGTTGCATATAATCAAATATGCAACCCACCCCGCGACTCATTAATTAACACAGCCCAAAGTACTCAGCTAAGAGAGGTCCCATATCCCTCTAGTGTGGTTAGCACGCACTGTAATGCTCGGATAACAGATACTCACAAGTAGTTCGGTCCTTAATTGACCCGGGCACCATTCCAATCACACCCAAAAGATCACACCATCTTACCATTGTGCCCAAGTCTAAATTGTTTTCATTTTCAGTTTTAGTTTTGCAATTTAGACAAAGCACAAGGCTGAAATGTACCATAGTAATAGTTTGTGTGATCAAAGTTATCGACGAGTCGATAACCGCCCATTTCTACCGATAGCTAAGCATGGCTAAGCATAATGACACGTAAACTACTAAGTGACAAAGGTCCATCCATCGAACCCAAAATCACAGCAAGTAACCTAGGCTTCAGTAGTAGAGTGATAACCATTTCCTACTGATAATGCATCTAGTAGGCCAACTACCGACAATAGTTTAAAACAACATAGCAATGCATACATAGAATTTGCAAACAATATATTAGAATTTGAAAATAGTAGGAACAATATGATCAAATGAATGCTACATCTGCTTGCCTGGCTGAAGTGCAGAGTCTGATGGCTGCTGTGGCTCAATATCAAGATTAATAATATTGTCTTGGAACCTACTTGAAAAGGCGATAAGCAAATAAGAGCGAAGAACCCCAAATAAAACTCCAATAGCAAAGACAACCAAACCTAATGAAATTCACACAACAGCTAGGGAAAGATTTTATAAAGTGACAGGAACAAGAATTACACAATTTGGACTAAGCATGCAAAAGATATAAGCAAAATATCCTTTCTCAGCCTGCTAACAACCTAATTAATAATTACACTGTTCATGGCGAAATTTTCTAGAAGGATCTAAGGTTTGAAATTTTTATAGTAGGTAGGTTATGATATCCTAATAACAAACAATGTTGGATTTACTAAATTTGGAGTTATGCACCTTTACTTATGATTTTTCTAAGTTGTAAATCTAATACAAATCATTTTCAGAATTATGAACATGCTCAAATCCTATTTTACATGAAAGTATACTAACAGATTTAATTTAACAAAATTGGTTTAACACAATTTGGATTTGTCTGTAAAAGATATGCATTTTTCAAGGTTAAAACTATTTCGGAATATTCAAAATGACAAATCAAGTTATTCCTAGTTACACAATTTTTCACATCGAGATTTGCTTAAATCCATTTTATAATAAACTAAAGTGGTAACACAATTTATTACTGATTGGAATTATCTAAAAGCGATTAAAATGAATTAGTTATGAGTTTCTAAAGTTTTACATCATTTTCGGTTGCTAAAAAAATACTTACCAAATACGAACAACCCAAAAAAGGAAACGACGTGGACAACTCCCAACCCTTGATCTAACATCCTACGGCTCACGCGCGGAAGCAGCCAGCAGCCGCCATAAACCTATTAGAAACCCACCGTTGGATCAAGATCCAACGGCACACGAGTGTATGCAGCCGGACGGCGCGGTTGCTTGGGCCAATCCCACCCGCAGTCGGCGGATGGACGGTCCGAGCGCACCAACAACCGGATTGTCCGATTGCACACACGATCTCGACCATTGATCGCAAGATCGACGACCAGAATGATCAAGGCATCCGGAGGTCCGAATGCACTCACGATCAAGGCGCAGATCTAAAATGAACGGTGGATAAGATCGCAGTTCAAAGGAGATGTTGACATGTGGGACCGCATGTCGGTGACTTCGAGTCACCCACGCTACCGGTTTAACCCACGTGCACAGTAATCGGCCCACTTGTCGGCGGCGAGAGGCGGTTAGGACGGATTAATGCTTCTAATGATTAACATTAAATAAACACTAATGACTCGAGATTTGATTTTAACCCGGGCCCACAAGTCGGTGACCAGCAGGAGATTTAAGCGAGGATTAAATGCGACACACTAATTAAGCAATGATTAAACTTAATGATATCGGAACAGTGCGGGATTGAACCAGAGAGCGATTTAAGGACATTGGGCCCACCGGTCAGTGGCTCAACGACAAAGATTAAGACATAATTAAGAACTAATGATTAGCAATTAATGTGTCCTAATCAAATGACGAAACGGAGTCTTGGCAAAACCAGTGACTTGCACGGCTAATCGCGGCGACAACTGCATGCGCACGCGAACAAGAGCAAAAATGGATTCGCAATAGCACAACGAATATAATGGTAGCATTTTCGCCGGCGGTGGGGGACTAGAACGCCGGCTAGCCGGAAAACGAAAATGGAAGCTTACTGCTAAACACGAAAATCGCGATGAGCTCCACTGCAAGCCTAGGATGCGGGTGCCAAAGCTTCTAAGGACTAATAAGAAGCTACCTTAGTGACAAGAAGCTTCAAAGATGGCCGGAGATGCTTGATCACAGAAGAATCTCGCCGGACTTGGAGAAGAAGGTTTGAAAATGACACCCTGAGCCAAATGAGTGATACCAAAGCATCAAAATAGCTTCATAAAGACCCACAGAAGCTACATGAGCAAGTAATTTGAAAATGGAGCACTCACCTGAGGTGAGGAAAAGATGACCAATTTCGGCCGAATTTGAACAAATCCCAAATTGGACAATTCCTGAGAATCAAATCCAAAATTAAGTGAGGGGAAATGTTCAAGGAAGTAAATAGATAAGATTAGAGCAAAGAAACGTGAAGGAGGACCACTGGAACACCAAGAACACCAATGGAGCTTCACGGGTCAACAATGGCGATTTGCCATTTTTGAGGTATTAAGCTCCAATGCTGTGAGTGAAGCTTGGTGGTGGTCTAAAGAGATACTAGGAAGCAATGAGAGTGCTTATAAAGCCATGAAAGCATCAGGGTTTGCACCACTCCTCTCTCGGGCGGCAAAACACAAAGCACAAGGTGCGGCCGACAAGGAAAAAGAGGTGAAGACGTGCATTAGGGCATGGCCTAGCACAGAGTACCTCCCATACCCTTACACGTCGGCTAGGGTGGCTTTAGGGAGCAAGAAATGACACTGCCATTACTCCCCCTACAGTGCTCGCATGCAGCGGAGGTAGAAGACGACCCGCGAAAAGGCTCGGTGATTCACGGTAGAGGATTCAAAACGAGCGGCAGAGATTACGCCACGCCCCGAGGGTTAAAGCACACGGGAGATTGCGAACCCTGGATTAGAAACGAGCGGCTCAGGTTGCTCCACGTTGCAAACTCTTATTTACAACGAAGGGTACGCGGCGTTGGATCCTAATCCAACGCCCCGATTCAAAAATGCAACCGGAGGGTCCAGAAGGTTCGGAGGACCACGGCGGTTGGATTGAGATCTAACGGTTGACAACCAAACTTGCAACGGAAGGTCCGGTGATACACGCGCTGCGCCGTGCGATTTAGATCTAACGGTTGAGATTCACCGCGCGTTTTAAAGAGTGGCTCGGTGCAGTTAGTTGACTGGACCGAATCAATTGGCTCGAGCCCGAGTCTGACTCGAACCCGAGTAACAGTAAAACCAAGTTTGATTTTGAAATAAGAACAGAGACTTTGAAAGATTTATTTGAGGTAGCAAATTAACTCCAAAAATTATGAAATTTTTACGGGAGCTTGCTAACACAGATATTAACCTTGTGTAAAATTTTCAGAGGTTTTTATCCTGCGGATAAATCTCCAAAAATTCTGCAAAGCTCTGTTTTAATGTTTGACTGAGAGTCAAACAGGTTTGACTGCCTCTAAAAATATTCAAACAATTTCTAAAAAAATTGTGAAGTTTTTCAGAGGGGTCACATACCATCACAGAGACTTAGGAAAAATATTTCCAGAGGATGATCATAAGATTTGACAAGATTGTTTTTGAAAAATCAAGATTTGGATCAACTAGACTTGTGACAATGTATTTCCATAATTCCTTGTACAAAAATTGATTGACACAAAAGGAAATACATGATGTAAGAAAAAGTTTTAATTTCTACTGATTTTCTTACATTTGAAACACAAGCCCAATATTGGGATGTTACAGTCCTCATCATCCTCCTCTTCTTGCATTTGAGTCGTCCTCGACTCAAGCTCATCCTCTGCTCCCAAGTATGGCTTCAAATGCAATGTTAAATGTGGAACTAACCCCAAAATCTGCAGTGAGTCAAGTTTGTATGCATTATCATTAACCTTTTCTAACACTTTAAAAGGACCATCACTCGAGGCATCAATTTTGACTTTCTCAAGTCAGGGAACCTATCTTTTCTCAAGTGGAACCAAACAAGATCTCCTGGCTCAAAAGTTAAATGTTTTCTCCCGACTACCAAAGAAGTTTATATCTAGCATTCATGCGCTCTATATTCTCCTTAGTTGTCCCATGCATTTTTAAAATCAATTCAAAGACGTTGTTTAGCATCAAAGTTCAATTTATCTGAAGATGGAATAGGCATTAAATCAATAGGAGCACGAGGAACAAAACCATAAACAACTTCAAAAGGGCACATCTTTGTAGTAGAATGCAATGAACGATTATAAGCAAACTCAATATGAGGCAAACATTCATCCCATATTTTTAAATTCTTTTTTAACACAGCCCTAAGCATTGTAGATAAAGTTCTATTCACAACTTCAGTTTGTCCATCAGTTTGGGGATGACAAGTAGTAGAAAATAGCAGCTTAGTCCCCAATTTAGCCCATAAAGTTCTCCAAAAATGGCTAAGGAATTTAGCATCACGATCTGAAACTATAGTATTAGGCACACCATGCAATCGAACAACTTCACGAAAAAATAAATCAGTAATATTGGCAGCATCATTGCTCTTATGACATGGTATAAAGTGAGCCATCTTAGAAAATCTATCAACAATCACGAATATACTATCGCTCCCCTTCTTTGTTCTAGGCAATCCTAAAACAAAATCCATCGAAATATCTTCTCACAGAACACTGTGAACTGGTAGAGGCATGTATAAACCATGAGGATTAAGTCGTGACTTAGCTCTTTGACATGTAGTGCAGCGAGCAACGTAGTGCTCGACGTCCCGTCTCATCTTTGGCCAAAAGAAATGATCAGCAAGTATATCCTCCGTTTTCTTCACGCCAAAGTGTCCCATCAGCCCGCCTCCATGCGTTTCCTGTAACAACAACAAACGAACGGAGATAGCTGGAATGCATAGCTTGTTAGCTCTAAACACAAACCCATCATTAATAACAAATTTGCTCCACGTTTTCCCTTCTTTACAATTCAACAATATATCTGTAAAATCAGCATCATGCACATATTGCTCTTTAATAGTCTCCAATCCAAAAATTTTGAAGTCAAGTTGTGAAAGCATGGTATATCTCCTAGACAAAGCATTAGCTATAATGTTCTCCTTTCCCTTCTTGTGTTAAGGAAAAGACTCAATAAATTCAACCCACTTTGCATGTCTACGGTTCAATTTACTTTGACTTCGAATATGCTTTAAAGATTCGTGATCAGAATGTATAACAAATTCTTTGGGCCATAAATAATGTTGCCAAGTTTCCAAAGTTCGAAATAGTGCATATAATTCCTTATCATAAGTAGAATAGTTCAAACTAGGCCCACTCAATTTCTCACTGAAGTATGCTATAGGTTTACCTTCTTGTAGCAATACACCACCTAAACCAATTCCACTCACATCACATTCTAGTTCAAAAGTCTTATTAAAGTCAGGGAGTTGCAGTAGTGGTGAATGTGTTAACTTATCTTTCAATGTGGTGAAGGCGTTCTCCTGTGTGGCGCTCCAAACAAATAGCACGCCCTTCTTGGTGAGCTCATTCAATGGTGCAGCGATGGTGCTAAAATCCTTCACGGCGGCGGTAGAATCCAGCAAGTCCTAAAAGCTTCGCACTGTGTGACCGTGTTAGAGTCGCCAACTCGTATTGCTTCAATCTTGGCTTGATCAACTTCAATTCCCTGTGGAGTAACAACATAGCTAAGAAACGCGACTCGATCGGTGCAAAAGGTGCACTTCTCAAGGTTACCAAATAAACGTGCATCACATAAAGCATTAAAAACAGCACGCAAATGGTCAAGATGTTCCTATAAGGATTTGCTGTATATCAATATGTCATCAAAATAAACCACCACAAATCTACCAATGAAAGCACGCAAAACCTCGTTCATTAGTCTCATGAAGGTGCTAGGTGCATTAGTTAATCCAAAAGGCATTACTAACCACTCATATAACACGAACTTAGTTTTAAATGCTGTTTTCCATTCATCGCCTAATTTCATGCGAATTTGGTGATATCCACTACGCAAATCAACCTTAGAGAAAACAATAGAGCCACTCAATTCATCAAGCATATCATCTAACCTAGGAATAGGATGACGATACCTAATGGTGATATTATTAATTGCTCTACAATCTACACACATGCGCCATGATCCATCTTTCTTAGGAACTAAAATGACCTGAATAAAGATAAGGACTAAGAGATTCACGTACATACCCTTTAGCAAGCAATTCTTGAACTTGGCGCTGAATTTCTTTAGTTTCTTCCGGATTGGTCCTATATGGTGCTTGTGGTTGGGCGGTGATGCGCCGAATTAAATCAATTTGATGCTCAATCCTCGAAGCGGTGGCAACCCGTGGTATGTCCTTGGAAAGACATCATTGTACTCTGCAAAATGTTAGTGATAGCAGAGGCAAAGAAGAAGATGTATCCTCAAACGAAAACAAAGCTTCTTTGCATACTAATGCATAGCAAATGAATTACTAGCATCCAATTCAGTCATATCAGATTTGGTAGCAAGAAAACTAGCACCTTTCAATTTAATTTCTTTATTCTTCACATGAGTAGATTTAGGTTCTTTCTTTTTATGTTGCTCAAGTTCTTTTGCTACAATCTGATTTTCGCTCCTAGCATTCTTCTGATTCTTCTCTCTACTAGCTCTAGCAAGTTCATCCTTAACAATTTGTTCAGGAGTCATAGGATGCATCACAATTTTCTTTCCCTTGAACATGAGAGAGTATTGATTATTCCTACCATGATGCACACAATCAGTATCGTATTGCCAAGGTCGTCCTAATAACAATAAACAAGCTTGCATAGGAACAACATGTGATATGGGGGAAGGCCCGATCTTCTCAGTGAGGAACCGTGGATAGTTGATGCGAAGTAGACGATGTCGCTAGCTGAACACTCGCGCCAATGCACGAACCCTCAACTCTTCGGAATACGCCCAAAACACACCGGGTAGTTGTTCGTCGCGAGACCACTAAGCAGCGAACACCAAGTCCCCAATTCCCAATGGAACGAGCGGCTTGACCTTGGATTGCGAACAAAACAAATGGATCGCCTAATTCTCTCTCAAAGTCCTCGCATGAACTCGTGTCGAAAGAACAAGCAATAGCTATGTTTCAATCTTATGCATAAACTGGTCTACCTCTATGGTGCGCCATGGGGTTTATATAGCCTCCCACGCAAGCACAAAACTCGGATGAACGATGGCAAGGTGCTCTGATAATCCAAGTCCAACATCATTTCATTACTACAAGATGTCGAGTCCGACATCGCTCACGTGAACGAGAATCCGATTCAAAAACGTCCTACTTTAATTTGGAAATTTAAACTAGTCTCCTCTCGGTTTCCCTTGTATTGTGAGCTTTCCTTCTCTTAGCTTGCGAATTTGTTCGATGCACTTGATGCTTCTTTTATGCCAATGTAACCCTTGTTGCCATGTCACCATATGTCTTTCTTGACCGCGCGTGTGCTAGGTTTTATCCACGAGAGCACGTTCCTCTCGTTGGCCACATGGGTTTCTTCTCCTTGTTGGCCGCATGTGTTTCTCCTCCATGAATTTGTTCCCGCCTCCTCTCCTCCCTCTCGGTTCCAAAGTCTTTAAATTTGTCAAACCTGAGAATGCACCAAGTATTGCTTTAGGTAGTAACCAATTCTCATTGGCAACAAAAGGAAATTCATTAAGAAACAAATGCACCTGTTGTTTGAGAAGTTTAGCTCCTGCTTCACGAATAACCTCATAAGTAGTAGGGATATCCTCATCAACATGGCAATCAACATAATCATGGTATGAACCCATAGAAAAGTTTACTCTCACCATTCGTGTTACCTTCAACTTACCACTGTTGTTGAACCATTGAATATGGTATGGGTGGGGATAAGGGTTGGTCGGCAAAGCAAGCTTCTCCACCATATCCATACTCGTCAAATTGTTGCAACTCCCACCATCAATAATTATGCGAATCGAGCGTTCCTTGACAACGCCCTTGATTTGAAACAAATTATGGCGCTGATTTTGCTCGGCACGAGAAACTTGTGCACTTAGTACGCGTTACAATATAATGCTTAAATACTTGTCGGCATCTTCGGCGCCAACATGTTCCTCCTCATGATCAAATTCATCATCAAGTCCTGCAGGGTCAGTTACAAGCATAGCACATATTTCATCATCAAAATCACTAGCAGAGGAATACCCGCCATCATCGCGTATGATCAGTACGCACTTGTTTGGACAATCCCGCATCATGTGTCCATAGCCTTTGCACCGATGGCATTGAATATCCTTAGTTCGTCCTGTCGAAGCAACTGAAGAGGAGGTTTTGCGGGCGCTTGTGGTGCTGATTTGGTTGCTTCGTAAACTCGTGGTCTTTGGATTTGAAGTAGCGGCGCGCTTGTTGAAGGGTGGCGGTGGGGTGTGCGATGGCGATGGCGATGAGGTGCGTGGTGTCCATGAGTTTGTGCGACTGCAGAAGAGTTAAATCGTGTCCTCGTCGGCGTCCCGCACTTCACGCTCACTTTGCAAGCAAGATGAAACAATCTAGTAATGGAGTTGTATTCTTTATAATCAAGGATGTCTTGAATTTCTCGATTCAACCCTCCCAAAAACCTAGCCATTAATGCCTCCTCATTCTCATCTAAACCACAACGCAACATACCAATTTGTAATTCTTGATATAGTCTTCCACAGACTTTGTACCTTGTCTTAAGCGTTGTAATTTATTTAACAAATCACGAGCATAATATGAGGAACAAATCGATGCCGCATAAGCAATTTTAAAGCCTCCCAAGTGTTAGGTATGTTATTGGGATGTTGACGGCAATGTTCTTTCCACCAAATAGAAGCAAAATCAGTAAATTCACTAGTAGCACCCTAACTCGTCTAATCTCGTGAACTTCATGGCAAGCAAATTTTTGATCAACACTAGTTCCCAATTAAGATAACCATCGGGATCATATTTACCATTAAAAGAGGGAATAGTGAATTTAACCTTAGCAAAAGAATTATCGTGGTCACGCACCTCACGTCGTGGGGCATCTCGTCGCATACTTTGTCGGTAAAACGCATGGCTCGCCGATGAGCTCGATCGTTGTTATTATTACCCATGTCATTGGCCTCGGTATCGATCGTCACATAGTCGAATTCATCTTGTCCCTCTACCACCGGGGCAGCAGGGGGAACAGCAGTGGATGCATGGGCCATCTCGTCAAGACGCGCCATAATACCTGCCAAAGAAGTGTTAGTGACGCCTTGCGCTCTCTCCATCACGGCGAGCGTGGTGTTTGTCTCAATTTGGGCACCCTCAAGTTTAGCAAGTCGCTCATTTGTGACCCTGACATCTTCCTCAAGACCCTCCGTACAAAGGTTCATGAGACGCCGAAAATGTTGTACGATTCCCTTTGTACGAGGAGTATGTGATGAGGATATCCCTACTACTTATGACGTTATTCGTGAAGCAGGAGCTAAACTTCTCAAACAACAGGTGCATTTGTTTCTTAATGGGGAGGCCCAATCTTCTCAGTGAGAAACCGTGGATAGTTGATGCGAAGTAGACGATGTCGCTAGCTGAACACTCGCGCCAATGTACGAACCCTCAACTCTTCGGAATACGCCCAAAACACACCGGGTAGTTGTTCGTCGCGAGACCACGAACGACGAACGCCAAGTCCCCAATTCCCAATAGAACGACGGCTTGACCTTGGATTGCAGAACAAAACAAATGGATCACCTAATTCTCTCTCAAAGTCCTCGCATGAACTCTGGTGTCGAAAGAACAAGCAATAGCTATGTTTCAATCTTATGCATAAACTGGTCTACCTCTATGGTGCGCCATGGGGGTTTATATAGCCTCCCACGCAAGCACAAAACTCGGATGAACAGAACCGAGTGCTACAAGAATCCGAGTCCGACACTATTCATCGCTACAAGATCCGAGTCCGACATCGCTCACGTGAACAATAATCCGATTCAAAAACGTCCTACTTTAATTTGGAAATTTAAACTAGTCTCCTCTCGGTTTCCCTTGTATTGTGAGCTTTCCTTCTCTTAGCTTGCGAATTTGTTCGATGCACTTGATGCTTCTTTTATGCCAATGTAACCCTTGTTGCCATGTCACCATATGTCTTTCTTGACCGCCCGCATGAGCTAGGGTTTTATCCCGAGAGCACGTTCCTCTCGTTGGCCACATGGGTTTCTTCTCCTTGTTGGCCGCATGTGTTTCTCCTCCATGAATTTGTTCCCGGCCTCCCTCTCCTCCTCTCGGTTCCAAAGTCTTTAAATTTGTCAAACCCGAGAATGCACCAAGTATTGCTTTAGGTAGTAACCAATTCTCATTGGCAACAAAGGAAATTCATTAAGAAACAAATGCACCTGTTGTTTGAGAAGTTTAGCTCCTGCTTCACGAATAACGTCATAAGTAGTAGGGATATCCTCATCAATCCAAACCAATAAGCCTAAGCCCAAGACTAAGTCTGGCCCGACTCAAGAGAATGAATGCTTTTACTGCAAAGAGTTAGGCCATTGGAAGAGGAACCGCAAGAAATACCGGCCGATCGAAAAAGAATGGAGGACTAAACCTTCCACTTCGTGTATTAATGTTATAGATGTTTTTCTTGCTGATTCTTCTGTTAACTCATGGGTATTTGATACCGGATCGGTTGCTCATATTTGCAATTCGATGCAGAGTCTAACAAGGATTAGGAGAGTTGCAAGAGGCGAGATGGAACTTCGCGTCGGGAATAAAGCAAGGGTTGCTGCATCAGCCGTCGGGACCTTGCCATTACTTTTGCCTTCGTGATTTATTATGGAATTAAATAATTGTTATTACGCCCGACCATGAGTAGAAACATTATCTCCGCCTCATGTTTGATGGCAGAAGGTTATAAATTCATTATTGAGAACAATGGTTGTTCTATATTTTTGAATAAAGTGTTTTATGGCTATGCACCTGTTTTGAATGGGCTGTTTATTTTGAATCTTGAAGTTGCACCCGTCTATAATATTAATGCGAAAAGGCTTAGGCCTAATAATATGAATTCCACTTTTATTTGGCATTGTCGTTTGGGTCACATAAGTGAGAAACGTATGAAGAAGCTCCATGATGATGGAATTCTAAACTCATTTGATTTAGAATCATTTGAAACGTGCGAATCTTGCCTACTCGGAAAGATGACCAAGACTCCTTTCACTGGTCGAACTGAGAGGGCGTCCGACCTGTTGGCACTCGTACATACTGATGTATGTGGACCAATGAGCACGATAGCTAGAGGTGGTTTTCAGTACTTCATTACCTTCACCGATGACTATAGTAGATATGGATATGTCTACTTAATGAGGCACAAGTCGGAATCCTTTGAAAAGTTCAAGGAGTTCCAGAATGAGGTACATAATCAACTTGGCAAGACAATCAAATCTTTACGATCTGATTGTGGAGGTGAATTTTTGAGCCATGAATTTGGTGATCATTTGAAGCAATGTGGAATTGTTCCACAGCTTACACCACCGGGCACTCCACAATGGAATGTGATACGGGGGAGGCCCGATCTTCTCAGTGAGGAACCGTGGATAGTTGATGCGAAGTAGACGATGTCGCTAGTTGAACACTCGCGCCAATGCACGAACCCTCAACTCTTCGGAATACGCCCAAAACACACCGGGTAGTTGTTCGTCGCGAGACCACGAACGATGAACGCCAAGTCCCCAATTCCCAATGGAACGACGGCTTGACCCTGAGTTGCAGAACAAACAATGGATCGCCTAATTCTCTCTCAAAGTCCTCGCATGAACTCTGGTGTCGAAAGAACAAGCAATAGCTATGTTTCAATCTTATGCATAAACCGGTTCGCCTCTATGGTGCGGCCATGGGGGTTTATATAGCCTCCCACGCAAGCACAAAACTCGGATGAACAAGAACCGAGTGCTCTGAGAATCCGAGTCCGACATCGCTTATTGCTACAAGAATCGAGTCCGACATCGCTCACGTGAACGATGATTCGATTCAAAAAACGCCCTACTTTAATTTGGAAATTTAAACTAGTCTCCCTCTCGGTTCCCCTTGTATTGTGAGCTTTCCTTCTCTTAGCTTGCGAATTTGTTCGATACACTTGATGCTTCTTTTGATGCCAATGTAACCCTTGTTGGCCACATGTGTTTCTTCTCCATGAATTTGTTCCCGCCTCCTCTCCTCCAAAGGCTTCACAATATTCAAACCTAAGAATGCACAAAACATTTGCATGAGGTAATACCCAATTCTCATCAATGACAATAGAAGATTCATTAAGAAACAAAAGCACTGTTGATTTAGAAGTTTAGCTCTTGCTCTCGTCGGTGGACCAATATGCACTACGTACTTGAATTATTTGTAGCGCCATGTATGGCGCCCACCTCGCATGTGTATGACCACCAATAGGGAAAGATGTATAAGTGTTAGGGATGCCCTCATCATCCTCCCCTCTTGAAAAGGCGTCGTCCTCGACGCTAGATCATCACCACCAAAGAAAGGTGATAAATCAAAGCAACATTGAAAGTAGAGCTCACGCCATAGTCATCGGAAAGCTCTATCTTGTAGGCATTGTCGTTGATCTTCTCAAGCACCTTGAAAGGTCCATCACCTCGTGGCGCAATTTAGACTTGCGGCGCTCGAAAACGATCCTTGCGGTAGTGCACCCAAACCAAATCACCTGGTTGAAAATCATCTTCTTTCGTTTCTTATTCGCCTTCTCAAGATAGGACTTGACCTTGCGCTCTATCTCCTCTTTTGTTTTGAGATGCAATTTCTTCACATACTCACCGCTTGGATGCCTCCATATGAACACGGTGTTGACTTGCAGTGGCAGCAAATCAAGCGGCGTAAAGGGTTTGAAACCATACACCACCTCAAAAGGACACAACTGCGTAGTGGAGTGCACGGCCCGATTATAAGCGAATTCCACGTGCGGCAAACAATCCTCCCACTCACGCAGATTCTTCTTGATCATGGTCCGAAGTAGCATCGAAAGTGTGCGGTTCACCACCTCCGTTTGACCATCAGTTTGGGGATGACAAGTCGTGCTGAATAACAACTTCGTCCCCAGTTTACCCCAAAGTGTCTTCCAAAAGTAGCTCATGAACTTCACGTCACGATCTGACACAATAGTGCGTGGCACGCCATGTAGCCTCACGATCTCCCGAAAAACAAGTTAGCAATATGCGACGCATCGTCGCTCTTGTGCCACTGAATAAAGTGTGCCATCTTTGAAAACGATCCACAACGACAAAAACAGAATCACTCGCCTCTTAGTTCTAGGTAATCCTAAAACAAAATCCATACTAATATCCTCCCATGGTGCATTGGGAACAGTAGAGGGGTATACAAACCGTGTGGATTCAATTTTGATTTCGCTTTGTGGCAAGTAATGCATCGTTGCACATACCTCTCTACATCTCGCCTCATCTTAGGCCAATAAAAGTGATCGCAAAGATAGATAACGTCTTCTCATGTCCAAAATGTCCCATCAACCCACCCGCATGTGATTCTCGCAATAATAGCAAACGCACGGAGGAGTCCGAACGCATAATTGGTTAGTGCGAAACAAAACCCATCATGGATGTGAAATTTATCCCAGCCTTTCCCTCTTTGCAATGTGCATAAAGAACGGAAAATCATGGTCATGAGCATAGAAATCACGCAAACTCTCTAAACCAGAACTTGCACTCCTAATTGAGTTAAAAGCACACTTTTCCTAGAGAGAGCATCACTACTACATTTTCCTTTCCTTCTTATATTTTACAATGTAAGGAAACGACTCAATGAATTCACCCATTTGGCATGTCTACGGTTCAGTTTGCTTGGCCCTTTAAATACTTTAATGCCCGATGATCGAATGAATAATAAACTCTTTAGGCCATAAATAGTGTTGCCAAGTTTCTAACGCACGCACTAAAGCATAAAGCTCTTTGTCATAGACCGGATAATTCAATTGAGCACCATTTAGTTTCTCACTAAAATAAGCTACCGGTCTACCCTCTTGCATTAAAACACCGCCAATACCCAATCCACTAGCATCACACTCAATTTCAAAATTTTTAGTGAAATCAGGTAAAACAAGCAACGGTGCTTCAGTCAAGCGTTTCTTAAGTTCAGCAAAAGCATTGTCTTGCGCTACCCCCACACAAATTCAACACCCTTTTAGTAAGTTCATTCAAAGGCAGCTATGGTGCTAAAATCCTTCACAAAGCGCCGATAAAAACCAATGAGACCATGAAAGCTCCTAATCTGACTTACATTCACAGGAGTTGGCCAATTTTTAATCGCTTCAATTTTAGACTCATCTACTTCAACTCCCTGTGCAGAAACAACATAGCCCAAAAAGATGACACGATCTTTGCAAAAGGTGCACTTCTCTAAGTTACCGAATAACCTAGCCTCACGCAACACTTGTAGAACTTGTCTAAGATGGTCTATGTGTTCAGATTCAGTGCGACTGTAAATCAGAATATCATCAAAGTACACAACCACAAATTTACCAATCAAATGCCTTAAAACATGATTCATTAAGCGCATGAATGTACTAGGTGCATTAGTTAAACCAAAAGGCATGACTAACCACTCATACAACCCAAATTTTGTTTTAAATGCTGTTTTCCACTCATCCCCTTCATGCATCCTAATTTGATGGTAACCATCACAAGAAATCTATCTTAGAAAAATAACAAAGCACCACTCAATTCGCCTAGCATATCATCTAAGCGAGGTATAGGATGACGATATCGAATTGTGATATTATTAATCGCTCGACAATCTACGCACATACGCCATGAACCATCTTTCTTAGGAACTAAAATAACAGAGAACAGACAAGGGCTTAAGCTTTCACGCACATACCCTTTGGAGAGAAGCTCTTGTACTTGTTTCGAATTTCCTTTGTTTCCTGGATTGGTGCGGTATGGTGGTCGGTTCGGCAATGACGCCCGGAATCAAGTCGATCTTATGTTCTATCCCACGAATTGGTGGTAGCCCGGTGGTACCTCGCTTGGAAAGACGTCCAAGTCCCGCAAAACACAAGCAACACCACTAGGAAGAGAAGACAAGTCGTTACTCGAAAGCAAGGCGTCTTTGTACAATAGTACAAAGTGCACCAAATTGGGATCTTCGCTGAATTCTCTCATTTCGATTTGGTGGCTAACATCACTAAATTCTTCTCTCGCTCTTTGGCGGTCTCAACGTGCATCTCAATTTTTCGCATTGAAGAATTCACAATGCTGCGGTGTAAGGGGCTTCAAGATGATATCCATATTATTCCATCAAATGTGTAGCGATTTGTACGCCCATCATGAACAATGCAGAACGGTCATATTGCCATGGCCGCCCCAAGAGCAAGTGACACACCGTCATAGGCACAACATCGCGATCCACGTGTCGGTGTACTTCCCAATAGAAAACGCCACTCGCACCATATAGTTCACCTTCACTTCCTCTTTGTCGCTCAACCATTGCACATGATAAGGACGTGGATGCGGCAAGTACTTCAAACCCAACTTATGACACATATCCTTGCTAGCGAAATTGTGACAACTTCCGCCATCAATGATCACTTTGCGCACCTTACCCTTATCAAGCTTCGCCCAAGTTCGAAACAAATTGCACCGCTGCTCGAGTGACGGCGATGGCATCACACTAAGCACCTTGGCGTGCAAACAATGGAATATCGCCGGTGTTAGGAAACTCGGATCGCACTCACATTGTTCTATGTCATCGGTGTGCAAGACGGTTGCGATCGGCGACTCGTCATCACTAGTCAAACATAACCGCCATCCCGGTGATAAGCATAGTTCGACATTTGGGCGCCCTTTGAAAATGGCCAACACCCTTGCACTTGTGGCAAATGATGTCACGTGAACGCCCCGTTGACCCCATAGACGAGGTCACACTAGCGTGGCGCCGCAGTCGACGCGACCGTGCCGTGTACTCTCCACTTCTTACTTGCGAATCGCGCATTGCCGAATTGCTTCCACGAGTGCTCTTGCTTACCGGGCTGTTGTTATATGGCTGTCCCGGATCGGCCAAGGACGGAACGGGCAATAACCGCATCTTCAATCACTTCGCCGGCCGCGTGCTTGGTGCGACAACTCAATCATATCATTATAGGGATGGTGATTGACAATGCGCTGCAAGATGATTCATGCCGCCTAGAAATCTCGCCATGGTCTCGTTTCTTCATTCTCGCGACATCCGCATGTATCATGATAGTTTCCATCTCCTTATGATATTCATCAATTGACCTCATACCTTGTCGCACTTCTGTCAACTTCTCAAATAGTGAGCGCTTGTAGTGGCGAGGTACAAAGCGTGCCCGCAAATGTCGCTTCATCCGCTCCCGGTGATAATCGGCAACTCATGGCGCCCATGCGCTATTTAATGAATCGCTCCCACCAATGTGTAGCATAATCATCCAAGCCATTGGAAGCAAGCAATGACTTCTTCTCATTGGAATAGTTGTTCATTCAAACAACTTATCCACCTTCACTCCCAAGTGAGGTATTGCTCCACATCCGTACACACGAAAATATAGGAAGAGTAATTTGGGCTTAGCGACAAAATCGCGGCGCTGCCGTGTCGACGCCGCACGTTGTTGCGATGGTGGCGCTGTCGGTCATCGTAGTCGCCAACGGGAAATCGTCATCCCATTGCTCGGCCTCATCACCATGCTACGAGGTGCACGATGCACACCTCCTCCGTGGACACCCCGTGGTGCGCCTTCACCACGCCGCCGTTGCCTCGCCACGCCCATGAGCTCGAGGCGCGCCGCGGCTGCCATCCCGACGCTTGGCGGCACCGCCATGCGACGCGCCGCCGCCGCCGCCGCTCCTCATCCACACGAATAGCACGCTCATCCTCGGTCTCATTGTGCAAAACGGCCGAGGGCGCGCACACTCGTGTCATCGGCTTGCGCACTTCACGAAGATTGTGTTGTGCGAACATGGCGCGTAGCTCCGGAAGTTATGGTTGATGGCGTGACGCAATTGTGTGACCTCCTCCCGAGGGTGTTCACCCATCAACTTCCCGAGTTCATCGCGCACGCCATTGTCACCTTCTTGAAGTTGTTTTGCAAGATCTCGCGCAACCGAGTGTACTCGCCCACGTAACGGTGCCTCCGGATTAGGTGGATCCTCCTCGTGACTCGACATGGCAACAACTCACAAACAAGAAACGAGGTTATATCCGGGTTAGTAAAACAAAAGCGCTCTCTACTACGCCGCAACTCACCATCCCGAAAACAAGACAAGCTTACTGCTCCAAAGTGAATCAAGGACGACAAATCGACGAGCCAGACAATGAGCGACCTTAACCCGGTAATGTATGAGCGTAACCAAGAGCAAGGGAGTACACAAGCGGGTGTAGGTGGAGCTCGGACGGTATGTGTATATCCTATGCAATCTGATATTCAAGGTATTGTAAAGCTAAGTAATGATCCAAGCTAGAGTATTTTGCCTATGTGCTGATCCAAATGGTTTAAGCGAAGTGTATGAACGCACAAACAAAGATAAATGTGACTTAATGCAAACAAAGGAATGAGCTAGTGAGAGACAAACTGAAATTGAGATGAAAACTAGCTCGCTTTTGCACCAAGTACTATGAGAGACGCTAGCCAATTGCAAAGATATCAATGTTAGGGCACAAGATTGCTCAAATAGATTAAATACACAATATGAAATTGTGGACTAAGGTTTACTCTTCCCAATTTCGCCAGCCCTTTTGTTTGTTTTTTTCCTCAAAACCGCATGAACAAAGCTCTTCGCCCTTGGCTATTAAGGAAACCGAAAGGAAAAAATTTGGTACTGGTATTTATGGTTTGATCTTTTGTTTTTTTAATACCTTTTCAAGCCGTGGCTTTTTCTTGTAACCGTTGCCTTTTCCTCTTTTCTTATTGCAATGGCCGAAATAGGGTTTGCTCCTCTTGATTGCACAAGTCTCGCAATTCAACAACGTAAATAAACCAAAGAACAGCCCTAGTGCAATGTACAAAAGCTAGTCTCAAGGATGAAAGAATATAAGTGAAGCTCAAGAAACCCAAAGTGTTTCGTCACTATCTCTTTGGGTGCTATTTGAGGAGTTCAATCGGCAATTTGGTACGGTTTATGTGAACACAACGATTAAGCAACGCAAAAAGGAACACATGGATCAGCACTAAAAACAAAAACTCTAATGGATGAAAACTTAACTAAACGCACAAGAAATAACAGATTAAACTACGATTTTGGTATTGCAATTTTGGTTTATTGGACGATAGGATAGAAAACGAATCTAACTACGTAAAGAAATTGTCACCGAGTAAACCTAGAATCGATACCATATGATACGGGGAGGCCCGATCTTCTCAAATGAGGAACCGTGGATAGTTGATGCGAAGACGATGTCGCTAGTTGAACACTCGCGCCAATGCACGAACCCTCAACTCTTTGAATACGCCCAAACACACCGGGTAGTTGTTCGTCGCGAGACCACGAACAACGAACGCCAAGTCCCCAATTCCCAATGGAACGACGGCTTGACCTCGAGTTGCGTAACAAACAATGGATCGCCTAATTCTCTCTCAAAGTCCTCGCATGAACTCGTGTCGAAAGAACAAGCAATAGCTATGTTTCAATCTTATGCATAAACCGGTTCGCCTCTATGGTGCGGCCATGGGGGTTTATATAGCCTCCCACGCAAGCACAAAACTCGGATGAACGAGAATCGAGTGCTACAAGAATCCGAGTCCAACACTGCTCATTGCTACGAAGATCCGAGTCCGACATCGTTCACGGAACAAGAATCCGATTCAAAAAAACGCCCTACTTTAATTTGGAAATTTAAACTAGTCTCCTCTCGGTTCCCCTTGTATTGTGAGCTTTCCTTCTCTTAGCTTGCGAATTTGTTCGATACACTTGATGCTTCTTTTGATGCCAATGTAACCCTTGTTGGCCACATGTGTTTCTTCTCCATGAATTTGTTCCCGCCTCCTCTCCTCCAAAGGCTTCACAATATTCAAACCTAAGAATGCACAAAACATTTGCATGAGGTAATACCCAATTCTCATCAATGACAATAGAAGATTCATTAAGAAACAAAAGCACTGTTGATTTAGAAGTTTAGCTCTTGCTCGTCAGTGGACCAATATGCACTTCTGTACTTGAATTATTTGTAGCGTCATGTATGGCGTCCACCTCAGTATGTGTATGACCACCAATAGGGAAAGATGTATAAGTGTTAGGGATGCCCTCATCAGAATGGGGTGTCCGAGCGGCGTAATCGGACCTTGTTGGACATGGTTCGGTCGATGATGAGCCAATCTGATCTGCCATTGTATTTTTGGGGTTACGCTATTGAAACTGCCGCTTTCACTTTAAATAAATTACCATCAAAATCAGTAGATAAGACACCATATGAGATATGGACTAGGAAGAGTCCCAGTTTCTCTTTTCTAAGGATTTGGGGATGTGATGTCTATGTTAAACGTTTGACGTCTGATAAACTCACACCCAAGTCTGATAAATGCTTCTTTATAGGATATCCTAGGGAAACCAAAGGATATTACTTCTACAACAGGGAAGAGGGCAAAGTTATTGTTGCCCGAAATGATGTCTTTTTGGAGAAAGAGTTTCTTTCAAAAGAAGTCAGTGGGAGAAAGGTGCAGCTCGAAGAAATTCGGGAAACATCTGAAAGTGTTTCAACTCCTACTGAACCTCTACAGGATGGACAAATTGTTGTTGAACTCAGAGATGAGGCATCACCCACGTAGATCTAAAAGGCCACGCCAATTGCCTATAAGGTATGGGCATGATGTATTATTGTTGAATAATGATGAGCCTAAGTCGTATGAGAAGCGATGATGGACCCGACTCGAGAAATGGCTTGAAGCCATGAAATCCGAGATAGACTCCATGAGTGACAATCGTGTTTGGAATCGTCGATCCTCTTGATGGTGTTAAAACCATTGAGTGCAAATGGATCTATAAGAAAAGATTGATATGGATGGAAATGTTCACATTCATAAAGCTCGACTAGTCGCAAAGGGTTTCGACAAGTTCAAGGGGTTGACTACGATGAGACTTTTCACCCGCGGCGATGCTTAAGTCTATACGGATCATTCTAGCTATTAATGCATATTTCGACTATGAGATATGGCAAATGGATGTCAAAACGGCTTTCCTTAATGGAAACCTAAGTGAGGATGTGTACATGACACACCAAGGTTTTGTTGATCCAAAGAATGCTACAAAGTATGCAAACTTCAAAAGTCCATTTATGGGTTGAAGCAAGCATCTCGGAGTTGGAATATACGTTTTGATGAAGAGATCAAAAGGTTTGGTTTCACAAGAACAAAGAAGAACCTTGTGTTTACATGAAGGTTAGTGGAGCGCACTCGTTATTACGATCTTATATGTAGATGACATATTATTGATCGGGAATGACATTCCAATGTGGAATCATTAAGGTATCATTGAAAATAGTTTTTCTATGAAGGACCTAAGAGAGGCAAAGATATATCTTAGGGATAAAGATCTATAGAGAGAGATCAAGAAGGCTAATTGGATTATGCCAAAGTACTTATATCGACAAGATGTTGATTCGGTTCAGCATGCAGGATGCCAAGAAAGGGTTCTTGCCTATGTCACATGGCATAAGTCTTAGCAAGGTTCAGTGTCCTTCGACAACTGATGAGCGAGACCGTATGAATGGTATTCCATATGCTTCAGCTACTGGATCCATCATGTATGCCATGATATGTACTCGACCAGATTTATCATATGCTCTAAGTGTTACGAGTAGATACCAAGCTGATCCCGGTGAAGGTCACTGGACAGCTGTGAAAACATTCTTAAGTATTTGAGAAGGACTAAGGATGCGTTCCTAGTTTGTGGCGGTGATGAAGAGCTCGTTGTAAATGGTTACACCGATGCAAGCTTCCAAACCGACAAAGATGATTATCATTCGCAATCTGGTTATGTATTCATTTTGAATGGAGGAGCAGTGAGCTGGAAAAGTTCCAAGCAAGGGACGGTTGCTGATTCTACGACGGAGGCCGAGTACATTGCGGCTTCTGAAGCTGCGAAGGAAGGTGTTTGGATAAGGAATTTCATTGCTGAATTGGGCATGGTTCCGAGTGCCTCGGGCCCAATGGATCTCTATTGTGACAATAATGGAGCCATTGCGCCGGCTAAGGAGCCTAGATCCCATCAGAAGTCCAAGCATATACTCAGGCGTTTCCACCTTATTCGCGAATTGGTGGATAGAGGAGATGTTAAGATATGCAAAATTCATACGGATTTAAATGTTGTTGATCCGTTGACAAAGCCTCTCACACAGCCCAAGCATGAGGCGCACACAAGAGCTATCGGTATTAGATACTTAAATGATTGACTCTAGTGCAAGTGGGAGACTGTTGGAAATATGCCCTAGAGGCAATCATAGAGATGATTGTATTTCAGTATGTTCATAACATTTGATAATATGTTATCTTGTTCCTTGAATTAATCATCAGTTATATAGATCAATGAGTATGTGACTTGTTGGTGAAACTCTTTATCTTATATGATATCGTTTTAAAGTATCCTCGTCGAATGTCACCGGTCGAACACCGGTGACTCTCACGACTAGTACATGTATTGATTGATGACCATGTTTCACCGGTCATGGATATAGAGATATCGAATCAATAATGTGGACACATGTTAGAGAACATAGTGTTGGATAAGACCCACCTTGAGACACTATTGAGATTGTTATGATTCTATGTGTCGTTAGTTGGTCTCAAGCAATGATGATGTATAATCCTCGCACTGAGATCGGCATGGTTTCCTACATGTGTAATAGCACTCTTAGGGGTTGCCAAACGCTACTCCGTGAATCGGGTAGTTATAAAGGTAGCTTTGGGTATGCTATGAAACATACGGAGGAATGTGACTGGTGGATATGGATTTGCCCTCCTAACATAACAGAGAGATGTCTTTGGGCCCTCGTTGTGGTCGAATAAAGAAAGTGCATGGCCATGCCACTAGTGGTCGAAGTGTCGACCACATGAAGTTATTCGACACTTGATCGAGAAAGTATTGAACAGTCCATGGATGACATATTATCTCACCTGGAGTTCAACCAGATGTCGTGAGGCAAAGGGAGAATACATAAGCGGTCGTTCGCTGCCGCAGGTCGTAGACCGGTCGGAAGTCGTATGGAGATGCGACCTAGTCGAAGACCACTCGAACATAATCACCAATTGGTCGTAAGGAGTTGCAAACTGGTCGTAGTTAGATACTAACTGGTCGTAAGGAGTTACGAACTGATTATAACTAATTATGAACTGGCCGTGACTAAGTACGAGCTGGTCGTAAGTGATAAGGACACGTCGAGATCATATTGCGTTAAAGTTCGTCCGATATATTCTGTATGTTCGGGAATCGTTATGTGCCGCTAGGTACCGCGACGACTCGTGATCGGAAAGTGTTTCCAGTCACAACCAATTACACACGAACCTATAGGGTCACACACTTAAAGGGCTAGGATTTGATTTGGATGGTGATCGAATTCTTATAGGCCTCGAGTTCCTAATGGGCCTCTGGTCGGGACCCATTATGGATGCCTATATATAGAGGCGGTGGCATGGGGTGATGATTGATCAAATCTTTCGAAGAAATCCCGAAACCCTAATAGCCACGCTCTCAACCACGCCGCCGCGCTAGCACTCTGCGCGTGGTGTCCCCGCCCGCACGTGTGGATACCTTGGAGGTGTTGCTAAGCATCAAGACTAGATCGCATCCGCGACTCACGACGTTCATCGGAGCCGGAGGAGAACTTGCGACGTTCGTCGGAGTAGGAGGAGAAGACGCGCAGCAAGTACGACTACGACTGCATCAACTCGCTACATCGACTCTACTTCCGCTACGAGTCGGCTCGTCTAGTGGTAATCTCGTGATCTATGACTTGCGGTGGTTCCTTGGTTGCGCGGTATATTTTTTTTTGTTTGTGCTATCGTAGCCTTGCCGCGATCCTTCAGTCCTTAAGCTAGACGGAGATATTCCAAACTCACCAGGGCACAGCAGAGGGCCGAGGGAGGTCGGAGAAGTGTTGGCGGCGAGACCGACGCCGGAGGCGGAGAAGATGACGTCGATAAGGGTCCCGGAGCTATCAGAGGCAAAAATGACGGTCAGCGAAGCTTCGCACAGACCTAAAGATAGTCCAGGACCACGGGATTGGACGGAGGATACTCACCGAGCCGAAACGACGAAGTCCCCTTTTTTGGCCACCAGCTGTGGGAACTTAAATTCGAGCTGCTCCTGTGAAAGCAACCCAAAATGGAGTTAGGGAAAGGACTTGCGACGACCAGAGGTACCAAGGGAACAAGGTGTAGGGCAAGAGGACCCCAGAACCACAGTCGACACAAGGAGCTCCAAACGACCGAAATGGCGAAACCGGTGCTTTGGCGATTGGCGCCAACCCACGGAGAAAAGAGCCAAGGTGGCAAGAGGTGTTGAAGGGAACTCAAGGGAGGCTTGGGTGTTCATACTCGTGCCCCTGAGCACAAGGACGAAGCTCTAATGGCGAAGTGACACAAGTGCCTCATGCGTGAGAAAATGAGGAGAGAGCGGTAAGGTCGCGCTGCTCCCGCCATGGCAAAAGCGAGGCTCGAGCTATTGCCGGCCCCACGACGCGACGGAGGCTCGCGATCGCCACTCGCCACCACTCGCACGCAAGACGGCGAGAGGAGGAAGAAGAAGAACGTATGGGAAACCGGGGAGGTCGTGAGCGTTGGATTTTAAATCCAACGGCTCACACACTGATTGCCGGATCGAGCTCAGTGCGGCTCAAGACTTGGTCCAACCGAGTCAACTGAGTTGGGCTCAGGCTCGAACCCGAGTCTGACTCGAACCAGAGTTTTAATTTTTGGTTTTTGGAAGAGCTGCACTTTGGAGAATTGTTTGAGCTAGCAAAACAACTTCAAAAATTCTGAAATTTTTACAGGAGTTTGCCAACTAAAGTATTGACCTTGCATAAAATTTTCAGAGGCTTTGGTGCTGTGGATTTTCCTCCAAATATTTAACAAGGTGCTGGACCAATGATTGACCAGAATTCAAATAGGTTTGACTGACCTCCAAAAATATTCAAACAATTTCTAAAAATTGTGAAATTTTTTAGAGAGGTCACACACCAACCCTAGAACTTAGGAAAAATATTTCCCGGAGATGACCACAAGATTTGACAGGAATGTTTTTGAAGACTGAGATGTTGATGAAAAGACTTGTGGTTTTTGTATTTCCATAACTTCTTTACAACAAATTCTCAAGGCATACAGGAAATACCAGATGTAAGAAAAGTTTTTAATTTCTACTCATTTTCTTACATTGGAAACACAAGTCTGAACTTTGGATGTTACAGTTAGGTTCCGAAGGTATTATCGATCTTGAATCTGATCCTTAGCAGCCAGACTCTGCTCTCCAGCAAGGCAAGCAAATGTAGCATCATTGGATCATATTGTTCCTATTATTTTCAAATTCTAATATGTTGTTTGCAAATTCTACGTGTGCATTGCTATCTTGTTTTAAACTATTGTCGACTAGTTGACCTATTAGATGCATAATCTGTAGGTAAATGTTTATCCTCTACTACTGAGCCTAGGAATACTTGCTGTGATTTTGGGTTCGTTGGATGAGCCCTTGTCACTTAGTAGTTTTCGGGTATGTTGCTTAGCCATGCCTAGCTACCGGTAGAAATGGGCGGTTATCGACTTGTCGATAACCTTGATCACATAAACTTATTATGTTCTCTATATTTCAGCTTTGTGCTATGTTTAAATTGCAAAAACTAAAAACTAAAACTAAAATGATTTGGACTTGGGCACAATGGTATGTTGGTGTGTTTTTGGGTGTGACTGGAAAGGTGCCCGAGTCAATAAGGACAGAGTTACTTGCGCCACCGTACTGAGCAATTTGCGTGCCAACCACACTACAGGGTATGAGACCTCTCTTGACTTAGTACTTTGGCGTATGTTGGCTCCGAGTCGTAGGGGGTCGCAGGAGGGATAGTGTTTGGGAGCATGGTAGTTGTCCGGAAAGCTTTACCCTGAGTGGGTAATTGTCTTTTCGGCTTTACCGTGTAAGCGTATGGGTTTCTATCCACACGAGCGGCTCGTAGTTGATACACAATATTGGAAATGTCTCGTAGGACTTAGCCGTGCCGGCATACCTTCAGAAGTGTGCTTATTGTGGCTTAAAGGCGGTCTGAAGTGTGAGTACATTGGTACACCCCTGCAGGGTTTGAACTATTCGAATAGCCTCGTCCTAGGTTATGGACACGCTCGGATACGCCCCGTGAGAACTAGACTACAACTTTTAAACTAAAAACTTGATGGGTGGTACGAATCGAGGATTCGTGCTATGTTGTGGTTGCTATTGGGTTAGTCACCTACAGGTGGTTACTTGTTATTTATGGTTACTCGCTGTTATTTCAATGCTTGAAAACAGATTTTACAAATTTCCTTCAATCTATTACCGAATTGCAAATGAATATTGCTTCATGCGTCCAATTAACCATATGACCATCTCCTTTGAATTCAGCTCACATGTAGCTATGTATAGGCTTATTACTCGTATGTCTTGCGAGTACCTTAGTGTACTCACCTGCATTGCTTGTTGTGTGCAGAGGAAGAGGGTGAGCCCTAAGAGCCTTACTTTTGTGAGATGTGCGGCTTTTGGGACGACTAGCTTGGCGGTCCGGTTGGTTGCCTTGTGGGTTAAGGCACACTAATTGGCTTTTATTTATAGCCATGTTATGGCACTTTTGCTTCCACTGTTATTGATACTTTGTTGCTATTTGGCCGGTCGGCTCTTGTTGTAATAACTCTTTTATGTATGTCTTTTGCTAGACTTGTATTATGTGATGTATGGAATTGATGCATGATTTTGTAATAATGTATATGTGCTGCAATTCTGGGAAGCATATGTCCATCGAGACATGGTGTATTTTGTTTGTGATGCTAGAGCCAATGGAAGGCTAAGTATTACAAGCTAAATAAACCGGGGTCTCACAAGTGGATCGGATGCCCAAGAGGGGAGGGGTGAATTGTGAATCTTTTTCAAACTATGGCCAAATTAAACTTCTATTCTCCTAACCCAACCTAATTTGTGCATATATCTCAACTAGTGAGATCAAACAACTCCTACACAATTCTAGTAAAGTTTTGCAACCTACTTCCAAACCTAGACGAGTTTAGTGATCTAGGAATTAAAAGAACAAGAAGGTAAGTCCAGAAAGTAAATGAGAAAAGAACACAACAAGTTTTTTTTACCAAGGTGATCTTTCCAACTCCTTGTTGGAGTCCTCTGGCAAGGGTATCGCCCTGACTTGAATTCATAAAAGGAATCAAGCCATCAGTGGTGGTAGTCCTTCTCCACTTCGGATAGGTGGACTCTGGCTACTGCTTGGTCGTCAGTGAGCAAAGTCATTTCCTCAAGAGAGTTCTTTGCCCGACAAAAGTGAATCTTGATCTTTCTTCTTGATAGTTTGTGATCGAGCCAATCTCACAATTTCGATCTTGCTACTACCACTATAGCCCTGAGTGACTTTGGCTTCCTGAACTGAACCTCCACAACCCTTCCGGTGCTTTCCACAAGCTCCTCCTTGGAAGGTCACCAAGAGAATGCCTCTAAGCCGTCTACAAAACACCATTTCCAAAAGTAATAATCCCAAGAAGGTCACTTGAACCAGCAAACTCAAGCAATTAGGAGTGATGCACACAATTAGGCCTAATCTACTCTCTAAAGCACTCAAGATCTTCAATCAAAGCTCCAATGTGCCCTTGAACTCTCCTAATAGGTTAGCTATAGAATAGCAGTCTCGAGAGAGCTAACTTGAACACCCATGGTCCATATGTGTGTGTGTGTGTGTCACTTTCAAAATTAGTCATTTGAAACATTTCTGAAAATTTTCTGTTGAACCAGATCATCCACCTCAGTGCAATTTCCTTGGGCTTCAACGGTCAAAAATAGGACCATTGCACAAACCCAGACATACACCTCGACCGGGATCATCTGGCTAACCCAGATCATTCGCCTAGTGCAACCACTCACCTTTGACCTTCGTTGACCAATGGTATGCCTCAATGATACAGATCCATGTGGATCATCCGCCTCTGTAGAAAACCTCAGTGCACCAAAAACAAACTCTCTGGACTGATGGTACGAGTCGATGGTATGCCTCGACCCGAATGATATGCCTCTGTAACATCCCAATTTTCTAAGTTTAAAAATCTTTTAAATAGTTAGTAGGGAAAAGTCACCATTTGGATTTTATTTGAATTTAGTTCAAAAGCTTAATATTGGACTTTACAATAAAAAAACCTTTAATGTGAATAATCCCAACATGAACAATAGCCAAAACTATTTTATTTGCGTTCTATGTGCTCAGATATATTTTCTAGATTTTTCTAGAATTTGTCTGGGTTCATTTGCTATTTTCCTTTGCTTAATTGAATTTCTGGTATTTTCTAAAATAGAAAATCTATTTAAAATCTCAGAAAACCCTTCGGGCCGAATTCCTTTCCTCCGGCCCTTTTCTTCCCTATTCCGGCCCATTTCGCGCCAGCCCACCAAGGCGCTCTCGTCAAGACTACGACGACGTGGGCCCCACACGTCAGGACTTCGCCTCTACGCCCGACTTCGTTCTCGCGTGCGGCCGCGCTCGCCTCCCATGGTCAGAGCTTCAAGCTCGTACGACAACGCGAGATTTCTAACAGAACCCCTTCTAGAAAACGCGTAGAATCTCATCCGTTATCTCCCCGCATCTTCCCGGATCAAAATCTTATCCCGATTTCGTTTCTAACTCCGTTTTTCCCGCGTGCTCGTCTCGGACTCTTTTATGGTTCCACCGCCGTACGCCGCCCTAGCCCCTCCCGGACCCTATAAATAGGACCCCCAGGTTCGCCCTCTCAACCGCAACCCAGAGCCGCCACCCTCACCTCCTCCCGAGCCCTAGCGCCGCCGCAATCGGAGATTTAGGGTTTTTCGCCGCCAGTCTTTTCCTCCGTTTTGCGCTGCCGCCGACGTCGCTCTGCCCTCATGGTCTGCACCGCCGGGTTCAGCGTCACCAGGGCTACCCCCAGGAGCCTTCGCCGTCGTCGGAACCTCGCCGAAACCCCTGTTCGAAAAAAGCTGAACCTCTCCGCCGCTCTGAGCTCGCCGCCGGTCGCCACCGTCCACCCCAAGCACCCGGCGTTGCACCAATAGGTTCGCAATAGCGTCCTCTACACGCTGGTACTACCACCGCCGGTGAAGCCTCGCCGTTCGCCGTTCCCACTGGTCCCCGAGCCCTCCGCTGCCGAGCCGACGTGGGCGCCCACGCCGGCAGCCACTCAAGCGGCCGCGCGCAGATCATCCCCGCGTGGCGCCCGCGTCGATGTCGCGTCGGCCGCCACGGTGCGCCGCGTGGCTCAGTCCACCGGTCCCAGGTCCCGAGGCTCGGTAGACTTGGTCTATCGTGAGTTGTGTCTCTGACATGTGGGTCCCGCCTGTCAGTTCGTTTTTCGCCCCGTCCGAACGTTCTCTGATGACATCAGTGTTGCGCAATAATCCGATTTTTCTATTAAGAAATAATTCGGAAATTCCAGAAAATCCAAATTATGGATTTTCTTTTAGATTTAAACTCCAGAGCTCATAACTTTTGCATCCTAACTCTAATTGTATCTTGCGGGTAAAGTGTACAACCTCTACAGAGTGTTAAATCAATCTATTCGAATAGCCGCGTCCGCGGTCATGGACATGCTCGGGGATTTCACACGAGGGGTAGTTTTCATAAAATGCTGGGATGGGAGCTATGTGATCTAAGTCATGTGGCTATGTGAAATAATCTATGTAGCTTTGTGTCTTTGTGAAAGTAACTGTTAAATTAATATTATCTATTTATTTGAACTGCATTTCAATCTATTATTGTATTCAATTGCAAAAGTTGCTTTTATGCAAAAGAACCACATAAACCTTTTCTTTGGAATAAGCTTGGATCTATAAATTGCATTCTGTGGTATGATTTGCGAGTACGGTTGTGTACTCACGCTTGTTGTAAACCTTGTGCCCAAACCTACAGAAGAGGAGGAGTCTACGCCTGCTTTCGAGGAGGAGTTCACCTAAGGTTGCTGATCGTTAAGGTCTGGATCCCAGTCGGTTGCCTGTGGTGAATTGATGGGATCTACGCTAAAGTTATTTCTATTCCGCTGCTATTTATTCTCTGTTAGCCCTGCGTGGCTTAATAAGTCTAAACTCAACCATAAGGTCAAAACCCTTATTTATTATTCAAACTAATCGTTTACTTTATTTATCGCTTGTGTGGATTGATATTCACCTATGTTGACACTGTGTGCACTAGCGTGATCCTAGACTAGTGCAGTATACACAGAGGGTTCCAGAATCGTAATTTTGGGTCCCGACAGAGGTGGTATCAAAGCCATATTGACTGTAGGTCTTGACCTTAGTTAGATCGGCTGTTTTTAGAGTGTCTAAATTATTTTCTAAAGGAAAAAATTAACTTGCAAGAGTAATTAATTGCTTAACTCTTCTCATATCTCTCTCGACTCAACTATTGCTATAATCTTCTCTTTTCCCGCTGTTTTTAAAGTTGCTCTTACCCTCTTCGTCTGTTTTGACAGATGCCTCGTCTCTAGAGCTATGGTGAGCGCACAGGAGGATACGCCGCTGAGCTTTGGAAGCTGCTTCAGGTTCTTGGAGGCTTTGATCGTCCGTTGTACGTCGGCAACAACTAGATTGTGAATGGACAAAACCGTGGAGTGATCTGTCGCCTGACGATCTACGCCAGGAGGAACGACAAGGCGAGTCAACCTTCGCACATCTCTGTGAGGAAGATCACTTGGCTGGAAGGCATCCAGGAGTCGTCGCGCTTGGCCATGCTACGTATCTGCAACATCTACGCACGGGAGCTTCAAGACACCGTCTTCCGTTACCACCCAGAGCCGCGGCCGAGTGGACTTGCCAAAGACGCTACCCGCCCACGTAAGAAGAAAGCAACGCTACTGATCGTGCACTCGCCGGTTGCAACGCCCAGAGGAAGCATTGGAGAGGACTGAGGATCATGTCTATGAGGCTTTGCAGAGGGCTGAGGAGACGGTTGCTACTTTGCAGGAGATTCTCTACGACCAAGATGATGAAGTAGAAGAAGACCTCGAGGAGGATCCTGAAGAAGATCCAGAAGAAGGCCCAGTTGAACCAGAAGAAGCCGCAGAGCCAGAGGAGCCACCGAGCGCCAGAACGGAACGCCTGCTCTCGCTACACCACCCTGTGGCATCCGATCGTTTGCCAAGATGTCGGCTCACTTCCGAGTCTACAGCCGTCAGGAGCGCCGCCGCGGTTGTGGAGGCTTTCTTGAGTAGTTGTCTTAGTTTCAGTTTTTCAGGCTTAGCCAGCTTCAGTTTAGTAAGTCGCCCTTTAGGCGGTAGTTTTGTGTGCTTAGGACGTTGTTTCTTTTGTGTGCGAGTATGAGCTGCAAAGGCCCTTAGGCATTTGTTGCAGCCATGCTAAGACCCTAATTAATAAAGGTATTTCGTTTGAGTTTCTTGAGCTGTGTTTTTTTTTGGGTTTAACCTACCCCCTGCTTAGTTCTTAACTCATCTCGTGCTTGCTACCTTATCTAACCCATGGAGCTTCGCCAGATGGTTCAAACTCGTCGATCTGCGCAGTGGTTCCGCACCCAACACGAGAAGCAATGAGCAACCAACCGCAGGAGCAGTTCCGCCACAAGCACCCCCGATTGACTTGCAAAACTTTGGAGCTTTCATGGCAGCGCAGACTCAGCTAATGAATACCATGATGAATCAGGTGCAGGCCATGAACAATCAGAACAATAACAACAATCAACAGCATGGAGCCCCAGCTGCTCATGGTCACCATGGACCATCTAAACTTGCGGAGTTTATGAGGACCCGTCCACCAACGTTCTCTGGACACGTCTCCCCAGTGGAAGCAGATGATTGGCTTCGGGTCATTGAAAGAAAGCTGCTGATCACCCAGTGCAGCGACCGTGAGAAGGTTTTGTATGCTACTCATCAGAAGGAGGGCATAGCTGCCGAATGGTGGGAGAACTTCTGTGCCGCGTATGAGACGCCACAGGATATCACCTGGGAGGAGTTTTATGCGGCATTTCGCCAGTATCATGTACCAGAAGGTATTATCGATCTGAAGAAGGATGAGTTCCGCGCTCTCAAGCAAGGAGCTATGTTAGTGATACGGGGGAGGCCCGATCTTCTCAGTGAGGAACCGTGGATAGTTGATGCGAAGTAGACGATGTCGCTAGCTGAACACTCGCGCCAATGCACGAACCCTCAACTCTTTGAATACGCCCAAACACACCGGGTAGTTGTTCGTCGCGAGACCACGAACGCATTTAACGCCAAGTCCCCAATTCCCAATGGAACGACGGCTTGACCTTGGATTGCGTAACAAAACAATTGGATCGCCTAATTTCTCTCAAAGTCCTCGCATGAACTCGTGTCGAAAGAACAAGTAATAGCTATGTTTCAATCTTATGCATAAACTGGTCTACCTCTATGGTGCGCCATAGGGGTTTATATAGCCTCCCACGCAAGCACAAAACTCGGATGAACAAGAACCGAGTGCTAAAGAATCCGAGTCCGACATCGCTCACTACTTCATAATTCGAGTCCGACATCGCTCACGTGAAACGAATCGATTCAAAAACGTCCTACTTTAATTTGGAAATTTAAACTAGTCTCCTCTCGGTTTCCCTTGTATTGTGAGCTTTCCTTCTCTTAGCTTTGCGAATTTGTTCGATGCACTTGATGCTTCTTTTGATGCCAATGTAACCCTTGTTGCCATGTCACCATATGTCTTTCTTGACCGCCCGCATGTGCTAGGTTTTATCCTCGAGCATGTTCCTCTCGTTGGCCACATGGGTTTCTTCTCCTTGTTGGCCGCATGTGTTTCTCCTCCATGAATTTGTTCCGGCCTCCCTCTCTCCCTCTCGGTTCCAAAGTCTTTAAATTTGTCAAACCTGAGAATGCACCAAGTATTGCTTTAGGTAGTAACCAATTCTCATTGGCAACAAAAGGAAATTCATTAAGAAACAAATGCACCTGTTGTTTGAGAAGTTTAGCTCCTGCGTCACGAATAACCTCATAAGTAGTAGGGATATCCTCATCAGTTAGTGTCTGACTAACTCAACAAGTTTTCTCAACTAGCTCGCTATGCAGCACAGGATGTAGCCACGGACAAGGCTCGCCAGAGTCGCTTTCTGAAGGGGCTGAACACTAGACTGCAAGTCAGTCTAATCGCCCATATTTTCCCTGACTTCCAAGAATTGGTCAACAAAGATTTTGTCCTAGAGGACAAGCGCAAGGAACTGGGGACAACCGCAAACGCCGGATGGCCCAGCAAGGGAGCCATCAATCACAGCAGAGGGCAAGGACAGTTCCGCCGCAGTTCAACCGGTTTCCACCCCAGACTTCGTTCAGAGCACCGACACCAACTTCAGCATCCCGTCCAGCTTCTCAGAACTTTCGTAACTCTGCACCTATCAACCCCAATCTGGAAGCAATCAGCAAAGCGGACCAAGAGTTTGTTATACCTGTCGTCAGCCAGGACATTTTGCCAACCAGTGTCCGCAGAAGGGAACAATCACTCCAGTACGCTTCAACCTTGGAGCTACGCCGTCCAAGACGTCAGCCCCAGGCATCAACCAAGGAGCTTCACAAGTTGCCGGTTAAGCCGGAGGAGCACCGCAGTCCGTGATCAGAGGCTGTGTAAACCACGTCACTCTGAAAGGAGCCCAAGAAGCACTGGACGTCGTACTGGGTAAGTTTCTGGTTAACTCAGTACCTGCATTAGTTTTGTTTGATTCTGGAGCTTCGCATTCGTTTGTCTATGGGATGTTTGCAATCAAGAATAATCTGGAAGTTGTCCATCTTAAGCATACTCTGTTAGTCCAGTCGCCTGGAGCAGAGCTAAGCACTAGGGTGGGATGTTTAGGAGCTAAGTTACCCATAGCTGGAGATGAGTTTCTAGACAACCTAATTGTTCTAGATACCCAAACTCTAGATGTCATTCTTGGCATGGATTGGCTATCCAAGTACAAAGCCATGCTAGATTGTGGCCACAGAGCCGTCACAGTCGAGGATACCAAGGGAAACAAGGTGGAATTTCTAGCCACCTCAGTTCGTGATGGACATCTATTAGTGAACAGCCTGAAGACTCTTTCCTTAGAAGAAGTACCAGTCGTCAGTGAGTACCCAGATGTGTTTCCAAAAGAATTACCAGGAATGCCACCAGACCGTGATATTAAGTTTGTCATCGACCTAGTGCCAGGGACAGCACCAATTTCAAAGAGACCTTATCGGATGCCAGCCGATGAATTGGTAGAGATGAAGAAACAGATAGAAGAACTTCTTGAGAAAAGTTTCGTGAGACCTAGTTCGTCGCCTTGGGGAGCACCTGTGTTGTTTGTCAAGAAGAAAGATGGAAGTATGAGGATGTGTATTGATTACCGCCTCAACGAAGTCACCATCAAGAACAAGTACCCACTACCCCGGATTGACGATCTGTTTGATCAGATGAAAGGAGCCGGAGTGTTCTCAAAGATCGACCTGCGATCAGGTTACCATCAGCTGAAGATTTGTCCTAAGGATATACCGAAGTTCGCTTTCTCAACGCGATATGGACATTATGAGTTCTTAGTCATGTCCTTTGGTCTGACTAACGCCCCTGCATACTTCATGAACATCATGAATAATGTGAGGACCCGGAATATTTAACTAGTAACACTTAACCTCCAAATGGTTCTAGCATTACTAATTAAACATTCTAAGCCTCGATGGACATATGCTTCCCAGAATTGCAGCATATGCACATCATCACAAAATTACACGTCATTTCCATACACCATACAACACTAAGTTCAATAACGACATACATAAAGTAAATTTATTACAAAAGAGCCGACCGGCCAAATAGAACAATATACAAGAAAGACAGCGGAAGCAAAAGGTGTCATAAGATGGCTAGAACAAAAGTCAACCGGTTAGCCAACATAACCCACAAGGCAACCGACCGGGCCGCCAAGCTAGTCGCCCCGCAAGCTACCACAACAAAGCTCACAAAAGTGAGGCCCCTCGAGCTCACCTTCTTCCTCTGCAACAAATACATTTAAGCAAGAAAACTGAGTAAACAAAGGTACTCGCAAGACTGACGTGTGGAATAGCAGACCTATTCATAAACTACATGCAAGCTTATTTAGGTAGAGGTTGTATGTCTCATTTTGCATAAAGCCAACTTTATTTGCAAGTTTGCAACTTGTAATACATTTAAAGGCAAGTTTGCAAATCTATTTTGTTGTCAACATAAAAGCGTAATAAAGATACATACAAGTAACCACCTGGAAGTGACTATCCCAATAGCCACCACAACATAGCACGAATCCCCGATTCGTACCACCCATCAAGTTTTAATTAAAAGGTTGTAGTCTAACTCTTGAAAGACCTTGCCAAGCGTGTCCATAACCTAGGACGAGGCTATTCGAATAGTTTTAACCCTGCAGGGGTGTACCAATGTGTAACAGCCCTAACTTAGGGTTTGTATTTCAAATGTAAAATTTTGAGGAGAAATAAAAACTTTTGTTGTCTCTTCAAATCATTTGAAAGTTTCTACAATTTTCCCTAGCAATTTCCAAATTGTAGAATTTAATTCTTGTAATTGGAAATTGTTGTCAGCAAATTCTTAGCTTTCAAACTTGTGATCATCCTCTGAAACTATTTTTCCTAGCATCTTGATCATCCTATCTACCTCCCTGAATTATTTCACAATTTTTAGATTTTGTTTGCTATTTCAAATGGCCAAGTCAACTCTGTTTGAAATCTGGTCAAACTCCCTGGACAGCAGCTTGTGAATTTTCTCTAGAACCATGCGGTGCATAAAAAGTTCTGGAAAAATTATACAAGGTTGTCCTCTGTCTCTAGTAGCTACCATAAAAATTTCGAAATTTTTGGAGCTCAGGAGCTACCTCTAAAAATTCCCCAAACCCTCTCTGTCTTTTAAATCAAATTCTAAAAGTACTGTTCCTCGGACCCGAACCCAACCTCAGGCTCGAGTCCGACTCGCACACTTGACTCGGTCGCACCGCCTAGCTGCACCGCGCGCGAGCCCGATGGCTGTCAGCCGTCCGATGCAAATCGAACGATGCGCATTGCGTATGCAACCGACCTGTCCGAATGCATACACCAATCCCAGCCGTCCATTTCAGATCCAACGGCCGGTCGCCGCTGATCAAATCAAACCACCGGTTCGCACCGCCGATCGTCGCCGACATATGGGTCCCACTGCCGTTCTTCTCGCCGACTCCGCGCCTCGGAGCTCTGGCGATCGCGCATGCGCGCACGCAGCTTCGTCGCCGCCACGCCGGACGCGCGGTTCGCCTCCGCAGGATCGCTCAAGTCCATCTACCTCATAGGGTCGCCCATTCCTTCGCAGCCATTCTGCGCCCTCTCCGCCCATTTCTTAGCTTCGGCCGAGAAAACTCGAGCGTAGCGCCGCTTCGAGCCGCCTGAGCCGATCGCACCATCGTGTTCCTCTTGCCTCGCCGCTCCATTTTGCCTATTCCGGTCCTTGGCGCCCAGTGGATCACCAAGGGCGGTATCGCTGCCTCCGCTCCGGCGATCTCGATCCCGTGAGCTCGCTTGCAACCCGGTGAGTTTCCAGCCCGCCACTTAGTTCCTTAGGATCGCATTGATCCACTAAGTCTAACGGTGGGCTTGAGCCGCTTTGTGCATCGTTGCGGGCGCGCATACCAATTCTTCTCAAGCTCGGTTTTCGCCGCCGCGGAAATTCCGGCCACCTCGGCTTTCTTCGTCGGCGTTATCGTGTGCTTCTTGCTCGTTGTTGAGGCGGCTTAAGCACACCTTCCGAGTCTTCTAGAAGTCGGACGCCTTCTCCGCGTGGACCGTGCTTTCTTCTCCGCCTCCGGCCGCCGTGAGCTCAACTCCGTGACCATCGGACCGCGCCGCCACCACCGGGTTCGCAAAGTCTCGTGGAACCCGAAGGTATCACTCACTCGCTTTGAAACTCACCGTTTGCGTGATCCATCGCGCGCGCCGCCGCGTCCCGTCTGCGGCGCGCGCGAGCGCCGGTGGAGTTAGTTTAACTCTAATCATGTCTCGCTTGAGTCTCGACTTGTGGGCCCTATTGGCTAATCCCGCTTAGAGAACCTTTAATCCACCCGTTATATTTCCTTTGAGTCTCTCGCCATGTGGGTCCATGTTGTCGCTAGGTTTGTGTAGTTTCGTTATGCGTTTTCTCGTTGAGAAGCGATTTCACCGTGAGAGTGTTTTGGGTTTGCACCTTCGCGCGTCACTTTAGGCGTGTGCGCTGTCTGCCGGGCTGTTACATGCCCGCTGTCGCTGGTCAGCTTCTCGATCGCGGTAGAAAAAGTATTCATTGCTTTAGTATTTCGGTTTATGTTTTGTTGAGTCATAATTCAATCAAACTTGTAAAATGTATAACTAATTCAATTTTTATCCAAATTGCATGAAACCAGTGCTATTAATTTTCATTTTAAATGTATTATTTACTAAAATTAGTTTCATCCATGCCTCAGTAGCAAAAATCTGTTAACTAATAAAATGGTGTCTTATGTATCTTCTAAATTAGAAAATGCATATCATTTCCAATAATTGTCCAAATTAAATGAACCCAATTCTCAGAGAATTTCATTTTCAGTGTGCTAACTATTAGGATAGGTTTTATACACTGGTTCTGTTCATGAAAATTTGTTGAATAATTAACTAGTGACTTGTTGTGTTTTGAGCTTAGAAAATTCATAGAAAATTGCTAATAACTTAAAATGATTTGTTCTCTGCTTCTAAAGTTTTGTTATTTCATGCTTAGCTCTGTGTGTGAGTTTTGGCTTGTTTTGATGTTGTTGTATGTTTGAGTTTTGTCGGTGTTATTCATTCTTATTTGTCGTTATGTTCGATCGTTAGGCTTCGATATTTGCGGCAACCCCGAGGACGATCCTCCGCAAAGATATTGAGCAACAAAGACATGTGCAAGCGGCTTGATCATGTTTAATCCCAGATTTTAAAGATTAATATTTTGTTTCAGCTGTATGTATGCATTGCTTAATTTGTGTTAAATTGACTAGTTAAATCCGTAGCTGCATATCCTGTAGACAAAATATTGATCTCTACTACCTGAGCTTAGGTTATTTGCTGTGATTAGAGATCGCTGGATGATCTCTTGTCACTTAGTAGATTCGGGTCAACTTGCTTAGACATGCTTAGCTATCGATAGGACTGGGCGGTTATCGACTTTAGTCGGTAACCTTGATCACACAAACTTTACTACAACTTTATGTTTCAGCATTTTGCTATGCTTACTTGCAAAACTAAAACCAAAAACAAAAATGATTTAGACGCGGGCACAATGGTAAGATTGGTGTGATCTTTTGGGTGTGACTGGAAAGGTGCCCGGGTCAATTAAGGACCGAACATCTTGTGAGTTTTTGTTATCCAGGGTTAAAAACTATTCGAATAGCCTCGTCCTAGGTGATGGACACGCTTGGGTAAGCTTATCGAGAGTTAGACTACAACATTTAAATTAAAACTTGATGGGTGGTACGGATCTGGGATTCGTGCTATTGTTGTGGTGGCTATTGGGATAGTCACTTCTAGGTTGTTTATCTTTCGCTTTTGTTATTATTATCCTTACTGTTATTTCAATCTTAAAAATGAATTGCAAACTTGCCTTTAAACTGTATTACCTTATTGCAAATGAAAATTGGCTTTATGCAAATAAAACATATGGCCTCCACTAAACAAGCCTGCATGTAGCATATGAACAGGTCTGCTAGTTCACACGTCAGTCTTGCGGGTACAAAGACAATCTTTGTACTCAGGTGCTTTGCTTAATGTTTTTGTTGCAGAGGAAGAAGGTGAGCCTCAGGGTCCTCACTTCTGTGAGCTGTGCTGTCGCTTCGTGGGTGACGACTAGGCTTGGCGGTCCTGGCCGATGCCTTGTGGGTTGAAGGCACGCCGATTGGCTTTGTTTATAGCCATCTTATGGCACTTTTGCTTCACGCGCTTTTGTTATTTGTGTATCTTGTGGCCTGTCGGCCTATGTCACGTAATTTTGTTGCTATTTGTTTATCTTCCGCTTGTAGTGTGATGTTTGGACTCTATGTGTGGAATGGAGTTGATGTCTAATTTTGTACGGGGTGTATATCTTGCTCGGAAGTATACATATCTCGAGGATCAGTTTATTTGATTTGTGATGTTAGGACCAGGTGGTTGGTTAAGCATTACAAACCAAATAAACTGGGGTCCTCACAAAGTTGGTATCAGAGCCATTCTGACCGTAGCAACCCAAGCATAGTCGTTTTTAGGATATTTTGAAAAGCTTAATTTCAAAGTATAAAAGGGTTTATGAAAACCTAGGCAGATTCTCGATTTTACTTACCTATCTTAGCCTTCTACTTTATCTTACTCTAATTTGAGTTTAAAACTTGGTTTTCCTCTTCCTTTCAAAAGATAGTTGCTACCTGGTAGAATCAGCTCTTTGGGAGAACCATAGAGAATTAGTCTAATTAAAATTTGTGGGAGCATAAGGGTAAGATATGTATGAGTTGCTAAGTGTCTAATTTTTGTCAATTGGTTTTGTAACTTAAAAGTCTTGTGTTTGTTTTGTGCTGTTAGTAAGTTATTTGCAGTGGGTCATCGACTTTTTGTTTTCCGGCTATTGTTAACTTGTCTTAGTGAAACAGGATGGCCGGGAGAACGCGTGGCGATCAGTGAGCTGGTCATGATGAGGAGCTCTCCTCCGACCATGGTCGAGGTGCTCGCCGATCGAGCGAACCGCATGGACCGACGCCGCATCTTGGAGGTTATTGCTAGGAATACCTCCACTCCTGCCGGTGGTGGCGGCCACCAGACTCGCGGGGAACTTGCAGAGTTCCTCCGTACACAGCCGCCGACTTTCTCCCGCTCTGAGGACCCTCTTGATGCGGACGATTGGCTGCGCATGGTTGAGCGAAAGCTCAACATAGCTCAGTGCCAGGCGCAGGACAAGGTGCTCTTCGCGTCCCACCGCCTTGAGGGCGCAAAGACTCATGGTGGGAGAACTATCTCGCCATGCAGCCCGCGGGCCATGTGGTCGCGTGGGAGGAGTTCCGGTCACTTTTCGTCGGCCCACATCCCGCATGGCCCGATGAAGTGAAGAAAAGGAGTTCTCGCGCTCAAGCAAGGGCGCAAATCGTGATTTGAGTACTGCACGAGTTCAATCATCCGCCTGTTATGCTCCGGTGAGGTGGCCTCGAGATGAGGCTAGCAGAGAAGTTTATGGATGGCTTGTCCGAGGAGCCGCAGGACAAGCTATCCATTGTGGACTTTCGCACTTTCGTGCCTTGGTAGATAAGGCCATCGTTGCAGAGCATAAGGCAAAGGCGCTGGCGAGTCCCGCAAGCGCAAATGGGAGGCGATCGCCTACTCACACCACCTCGCTCGTCCTCGGTGGGCGGCATGATGGCCCGTTCTTTTGCTCCACCGGCGCCGAGACCATCTCGCACCAGCTCTCGCCCACCGCAGGCCGTGAGCCAGCCACGTGCGCCGCGATCCAAAGCCAAGAGCGGTCTCCGCAATCCGGCGGCCGAGGTGATTTGTTTTCGCCGCCACAACAAGGGCCATTATGCGAATGCTCGCCTCGAGTGTTGCAGCAGCCCTCGCCCTAATGGAGGACGCGGGTGGAGCGGTCACCGCGACCGTAAGATTATTCAAGACCTGTGGTGCGAGCGTGGTCGAGTGAACCACCTTTCACCGAGGAGGCTCAGAGGCGCCGATGTCGTGATTGGTACACTTCTTGTCAATTCTCGCCCCGCTGCAGATTATTTGATTTCGAGCATCGCATTCTTTTATTTCAAGATCATTTGCTGCTGCTAGTGGTCTTCACCGTGTTCCTTTGGAAGTTCCTTTGCTCATCCGCTCTCCGGGTCGGAAATGAGAGCCGATTTACGATGTCGGGATGTTCCTATCATAGTTGAAGGAGGGATTTTTGGCAAATCTCATTACGCTCGATTCAGCGAGTCCGATGTGATTCTTGGCATGGATTGGTTGTCCCAACACTTGGGGCAAATCGATTGTGCCAGAAGATTGTCTATCTTACCAGCTTCTTCGGGTGAGCAAGTCGGGTTTTCGCCACACTTCAGTGGCCCGTGTCTATGTGCATTAGAAGCAAAGCCACCTTGCAAATTCAAGATGTTCCCATAGTATCGACTTTGTGGATGTCTTTCCAAGATTTGCCCGATGCCTCCGTTCGAGATCCGAGTTTGCCATCGAGTTGCTGCCCTGCATCGCCCGATTTCAAGGCGCCGATCGGATGCCTCCCAATGAGCTAGAAGAATTGAAGAAGCAGCTTGGTGAGCTCCAAGCAAAGGGTTTCATCCGTCCCAGCCATCTCCTTGGGGTTGTCAGGTGATCTTTGTGAAGAAGAAGGACAAGACTTTGCGCATGTGTGTTGATTACCGTCCTCTCAATGAAGTGACGGTGAAGAACAAATATCCTCCGCCCGCATTGATGATCTTTTGACCAGCTTGTCCGGAGCTCGGTGTTCTCCAAGATTGATCCGAGATCGGGCTATCATCAAGTCCGGATCGTGGTGAGGATATTCAAGACGGCTTTCACTACTCGTTATGGCTGCACGAGTACACCGTCATGTCTTTCGGTTTGACCAATGCTCCAGCGTTGTTCATGAACCTTATGAATTCGTATTCATGGAGTATTTGGACAAATTTGTGGTGGTTTTTATTGATGACATTCTTATCTATTCCAAGATCAAGCGAGCATGCCGAGCATCCAAGATTGTTTTGGGCAAATTATGGAGCATCACCAGATGCTAAGTTCAAAGAAATGTGAGTTCTCGTTGAAGGAAGTGGCATTTTGGGCCATGTTCTTTCATGGAGGAATAGCCAGAGATCCCAAAGAAAGTCACGATGTTCTATCTTGGGCCACCAAGTCATCCAGCGATGTGGAGTTTTCTTGGTTTAGCGGGCTACTATCGCCGCTTATCGAGAACTTCTCCAAGATCGCAGCCGATGATCGAATTGCTTAAGAAGGACAGAAGTTTGTATGGTCCTCTCGCTTGTGATGAGAGCTTGTGAGCTCAAGCGGCGATTGACTTCAGCTCAGTCCTTACTCTTCCGATATCCACAAGAGCTTCGATATTTATGCGATGCCTCTCGTCGGGACTCGGATGTGTTCTTATGCAGAAGGCAAGGCGAACGCCTATGCATCTAGGCAATGAGGCCTCATGAGCTCAACTATCCCACCCATGATTTAGAGTTGGTCTTTGTGGTGCATGCGCCAAGATTTGGCGGCATTATCCGATCGGAATCGTGAGGTGTATTCCGATCACAAGAGCTTGAAATACTGCTCACCCGGCCAGATCCGAACCTCGTGCAGAGGAGATGGCTAGAATTGATCAAAGATTATGACATGGGTATTCAAGATCATCCGGCAAAGCCAATGTGGTTGCCGATGCACTTAGCCGAAAAGTGTATTGCAATACTGATGATCCAAGAGCAAAGAACTCCGCACTACTTGCGTAATTTCAGCGCCTCAACTTGGGTCCGATTGAACATGGTTCCCTTGTCGCCTTGGTTGTGCAACCAACTTTGGTGGGTCAAATCAAGGCGACAAAGAATCGATGATGGTGTGGGTAAAATCGCGAGAATATCAAGGGTGGATCACCAAGTGTTTCACGTAAGATGAGCACGGTGTTGTATGGTTTGGGCAATCTTGTGGTCCCAAAGGTCCCGAGTTGCGGGATTTGATTCTTCAGAGGCCCATGATTCGCCTTTGTCCATCCATCCCGGCCACTAAAATGTACCAAGATCTGCGTCGAGATTCGGTGGACTCGCATGAAGCGAGATTGCCGTGTTCGTTGCCGATGCGACGTATGTTGTCGCGTGAAGGCCGAGCATCGGCCCAAACAGGTCTTCTTCACCCTTGCCCATACCGGAGTGGAAGTGGATTCCGCTGGTATGGACTTCATCACCGGTCTACCGTGCACTTCTTCAGGAAGGATGCTATCCGGGTTGTTATCGATCGATTGACGAAGGTAGCGCATTTTTCGCCGGTGTGTACCGCCCTCACGTCAGAAATTGGCGCACTCTACATATCCCGCATTGTGAGTTTGCATGGTGTGCCACGAACGATTGTGTCGATCGTGGCTCTCTTTTCACTTCTGCTATGGCACGCTTTTGTGAAGCCATGGGGACCCGTCTTTCATTCATTTCACCTATCATCCTCGGATCGATGGTCGACGGAGCGCCACAACTGTGTGCTTGAAGACATGCTCCGTGCTTGTGTTCTTTCCTATGGGAAGAATTGGGAGAAGTGCCTACCACTTGCCGAGTTCTCCTACAACAACAGCCTTCCAGCTAGTCTCGTATGGCACCGCTTGAGGCTTTGTATGGGAGGCGCCGCAGAACACCATTGAACCGGTCGAGACCGTGAAAGGCGTTCTTTGGTCCAGTTCCATCAATGAGGTCGAAAGTCAAGTGCGCTTGATTCGTGAGCACTTGCGCGTAGCTCACCAGTGCGTAAGAGCTATGCGGATCGCCGTCGCCGTGAGTCGAGTTTCGGCCCAATGACTTTGTGTATCTCAAAGTCTCACCTTTGAAGGGACATCGTCGTTTTTGTCAAGGGCAATCGCTCCTCGATATGCTCCGCCATATCGCATCATCAAGAAAGTGGGAGCCGTTGCATACAAGTTGGAGTTGCCGGCTACACTCGAAGGGGTGCATGATGTTTTCCATGTGTCACAATTGAAGAAGTGCCTCCGTATTCCAGTTGAGGAAACACCATTGGAAAATATCGATGTGCAGGAAGATCTGTCTTATCGTGAGCGCCCCGTTCGTATCCTCGAAGAAGCTGAACGCAGAACGAGGAACCGTGTGATCAAGTTCCTCAAAGTTCAGTGGTCGAACCACTCCGAGGATGAAGCCACTTGGGAGCGGGAAGATCGTCTCCGAGCAGATTACCCATCCTTCTTCTCCCAGTGATCAGAATCTCGGGGCGAGATTCCTGTAAGGGGGGGAGATTTGTAACAGCCCTAACTTAGGGTTTGTATTTCAAATGTAAAATTTTGAGGAGAAATAAAAACCTTTGTTGTCTCTTCAAATCATTTGAAAGTTTCTACAATTTTCCCTAGCAATTTCCAAATTGTAGAATTTAATTCTTGTAATTGGAAATTGTTGTCAGCAAATTCTTAGCTTTCAAACTTGTGATCATCCTCTGAAACTATTTTTCCTAGCATCTTGATCATCCTATCTACCTCCCTGAATTATTTCACAATTTTTAGATTTTGTTTGCTATTTCAAATGGCCAAGTCAACTCTGTTTGAAATCTGGTCAAACTCCTGGACAGCAGCTTGTGAATTTTTCTAGAACCATGCGGTGCATAAAAGTTCTGGAAAAATTATACAAGGTTGTCCTCTGTCTCTAGTAGCTGCCATAAAAATTTCTGAAATTTTTGGAGCTCAGGAGCTACCTCTAAAAATTCCCAAACCCTCTCTGTCTTTTAAATCAAATTCTAAAAGTATTGTTCTCTGACCAACCCAACCTCGTGCTCGAGTCCGACTCAGACACTTGACTCTGGCCGCACCGCCTAGCTGCATTGCACACGAGCCCGATGGTGTCACCGTCCGATGCAAATCGAACGATGTGCATTGCGTATGCAACCGACCTGTCCGAATGCATACACCAATCCCAGCCGTCCATTTCAGATCCAACGGTCAGTGCGTCGCTGATCAAATCAAACCACCGGTTCGCACCGCTCGATCGTCGGCCGACATATGGGTCCCACAGCCGCCGTTCTTCCTCGCCGACTCGCGCTTACCGGAGCTCGGCGGGCGATCGCAAGATGCGCGCCACGCAGCCGCCGCCGCCACGCCGGGGACGCGTGTCTGCCTCCAGAGGATCGCCTGAAGTCCATCTACCTCATAGGGTCGTCCATTCCTTCTCGCAGCCATTCTTGCGCCCTCTCCGCCCATTTCTTAGCTTCGGCCGGAGAAAAACTCGAGCGTAGCGCCGCCGTTCGAGCCGCCTTGAGCCGACCGCACCATCGTGTTCCTCTTGCCTCGCCGCCCCATTTTGCCTATTCCGGTCCTTGGCGCCCGGTGGATCACCAAGGGCGGTATCGCTAAATCCCGCCTCCGCGATCTCGATCCCGTGAGCTCGTTTGCAACCCGGTGAGTTTCGGCCCGCCACTTAGTTCCTTAGGATCGCATTGATCCACTAAGTCTAACGGTGGGCTTGAGCCGCTTTTGTGCATCGTTGCGGGGCGCGACCAATTCTTCTCCAAGCTCGGTTTCCGCCGCCGTGGAAATTCGGTCACCTCGGGCTTTCTTCGTCGGCGTTATCGTGTGCTTCTTGCTCCTGTTGTTGAGGCGGCTTAAGCACACCTTCCGAGTCTTCTAGAAGTCGTGACGCCTTCTCCGCGTGGACCGTGCTTTCTTCGCCGCCTCGGTCGTCGTGAGCTCAACTCGGTGACCATCGGACCGCCGCCACCACCGGGTTCGCAAAGTCTCTGTGAACCCGAAGGTATCACTCACTCGCTTTGAAACTCACCGTTTGCGTGATCCATCGCGCGGCGCGCCGCGTCCCGTCGCGCGCCGGTGAGCCGCCGGTGGAGTTAGTTTAACTCTAATCATGTCTCGTTTGAGTCTCTGACTTGTGGGCCCTATTGGCTAATCCCGTTTAGAGAACCTTTAATCCAGCCCGTTATATTTCCCTTTGAGTCTCTGCCATGTGGGTCCATGTTGTCAGTTAGGTTTGTGTAGTTCTGGTTATGCGTTTTCTCTGTTGAGAAGCGTATTTCACTGTGAGAGTGTTTTGGGTTTGCACCTTCGGCGTCACTTTAGGCGGGTGCGCTGTCTGTCGTTCGCGTTAAGGCCCGTCGCTGGTGGGGCTTACTTGATGTGGTAGAAAAAGTATTCATTGCTTTAGTATTTCTGGTTTATGTTTTCTGTTGAGCTGTTAATTCAATCAAACTTGTAAAATGTATAACTAATTCAATTTTTATCCAAATTGCATGAAACCAGTGCTATTAATTTTCATTTTAAATGTATTATTTACTAAAATTAGTTTCATCCATGCCTCTGTAGCAAAAATCTGTTAACTAATAAAATGGTGTCTTATGTATCTTCTAAATTAGAAAATGCATATCATTTCCAATAATTGTCCAAATTAAATGAACCCAATTCTGTAGAATTTCATTTTCAGTGTGCTAACTATTAGGATAGGTTTTATACACTGGTTCTGTTCATGAAAATTTGTTGAATAATTAACTAGTGACTTGTTGTGTTTTGAGCTTAGAAAATTCATAGAAAATTGCTAATAACTTAAAATGATTTGTTCTCTGTTTCTAAAGTTTTGTTATTTCATGCTTAGGCTGCTGTGTGAGTTTTGGCTTGTTTTGATGTTGTTGTATGTTTGAGTTTTGTCGGTGTTATTCATTCTTATTTGCTGTTATGTTCGATCGTTAGGCTTCGATATTTGCGGCAACCCTGAGGACGATCCTCCGCAGCATATTGAGCAACAGCAGCCAGGCAAGCAGTTTGATCATGTTTAATCCCAGTATTTTAAAGATTAATATTTTGTTTCAGCTGTATGTATGCATTGCTTAATTTGTGTTAAATTGACTAGTTAAATCCGTAGCTGCATATCCTGTAGACAAAATATTGATCTCTACTACCGAGCTTAGGTTATTTGTCGTGATTAGAGATCATTTGGATGATCTCTTGTCACTTAGTAGATTCGGGTCAACTTGCTTAGACATGCTTAGCTATCGATAGGATCAAGCGGTTATCGACTTTAGTCGGTAACCTTGATCACACAAACTTTACTACAACTTTATGTTTCAGCATTTTGCTATGCTTACTTGCAAAACTAAAACCAAAACAAAAATGATTTAGACGCGCACAATGGTAAGATTGGTGTGATCTTTTGGGTGTGATCGAAAGGTGCCCGGTCAATTAAGGACCGAACATCTTGTGAGTTTTTGTTATCAGGGTTAAAAACTATTGAATAGCCTCGCCCTAGGTGATGGACACGCTTGGGTAAGCTTATCGAGAGTTAGACTACAACATTTAAATTAAAACTTGATGGGTGGTGCGGATCCAGGATTCGTGCTATTGTTGTGGTGGCTATTGGGATAGTCACTTCTAGGTTGTTTATCTTTCGCTTTTGTTATTATTATCCTTACTGTTATTTCAATCTTAAAAATGAATTGCAAACTTGCCTTTAAACTGTATTACCTTATTGCAAATGAAAATTGGCTTTATGCAAATAAAACATATGGCCTCCACTAAACAAGCCTGCATGTAGCATATGAACAGGTCTGCTAGTTCACACGTCAGTCTTGCGGGTACAAAGACAATCTTTGTACTCAGGTGCTTTGCTTAATGTTTTTGTTGCAGAGGAAGAAGGTGAGCCTCGTGGTCCTCACTACGTGAGTCAGGTCGCCGTGGGTGACGACTAGACTTGGCGGTCCGGTCAGATGCCTTGTGGGTTGAAGGCACGCTGATTGGCTTTGTTTATAGCCATCTTATGGCACTTTTGCTTCCGCTGTCGCTCTTTTGTTATTTGTGTATCTTGTGGCCTGTCGGCCTATGTCTGTAATTTTGTTGCTATTTGTTTATCTTCCGTTTGTAGTGTGATGTTTGGACTCTATGTGTGGAATGGAGTTGATGTCTAATTTTGTACCGGGGTGTGTATACTGCTTTCTGGGAAGTATACATATCTCGAGGATCAGTTTATTTGATTTGTGATGTTAGGACCAGGTGGTTGGTTAAGCATTACAAACCAAATAAACTGGGGTCCTCACACAATGTACCCACACTTGCATCGCCTTTAAGCCACAAAGCACACTTCCGAGGGTATGTCTAGACGCTAAGTCCTACGAGACGCTTTCCAATATTGTGCATTGACTACGAGCCGCCAGTATGGGTAGAAACCCATACGCTTACATTGCAAGCCGAAAGACAACCAGCCATCACGGAAGCCTTTCTGACACTACAATGCTCCCAAAGACCATCCTCCCGCGACTCCCTACGACCAAGTCAATACACGCCAAAGTACTAAGTCAAGAGAGGTCCCATACCCTCTAGTGTGGTTAGCACGCTAAAATGCTTGGTTTAGTGTAACGAGATGTTCGGTCCTTGTTGACCCGGGCACTATTCCAGTCACACCCAAAATCACACCATCCTACCATTGTGCCCAAGTCTAAATCATTTTGTTTTCAGTTTTAGTTTTCATAAGTAGATATGGCACAAAGTTGAAATCATAAGAGATAATGAGTTTTATGTGATCAAGGTTATCGACAAGTCGATAACCGCCATTTCTGGAAGCTAAGCATGGCTAAGCAATTTATTCGCAACTACTAAGTGACAAGAGCTCATCCGCGAACTCTAAATCACAGCAATAACCTAGGCTCAATGGTAGTAAAGGATAATCATATGCCTAAGGAAATGCATCTACTAGGTCAACTATCGACAATAGTTTAACACAAAGTAGCAATGCATACATAGAATTTGTTTCAAAGTTTTCTTCGGAACCTAACGCGAAAAGGCGATAAAACCAATAAGAACGAAGAACACCAAAAGGAACTCAACACCAAAGAACATCCAAATCCAATGAAATTTCTACAGCAGCTAGAGGTTGATTTTAGACAATTTTAGAAACAAGAATCACTTCATTTGGACTTAGTATGAAAACGTTATGGCCAAATTAAATTCTCTCAGCCCGAAAAATCCTAATTAAATTAATTAGAATTACTGTTCATGGCAAAAATTTCTAAAATGATCTGGAACTTAAAATTTTTATGGTAGGTAGATATGGTTATCCTAACAACAGCAAAACTGAGTTTGCACAAATTGGAGTTATAATGAATTAGTTATGATTTTTCTAAGTTCTAAAACTAGCATATATCATTTCTCAGGAACATAAATAAAGACAAGGCCTAGTTCATATTAAAGCATGTCCACAGACCAATTTTACCAAGTTGAGTTGCTCAGTAAGGATTTACAGAGAAGAAGTTATGCAATTTATACATTTTCAATGAATTTCTAAACAACCATTTCATATTAACAAGATCATGTAGTTAAAGTCATTTTCTACTATATAACAATTGCCTAAATTTATTCTCGATTAAAGTTCATACTATAACAGAGCTACAAAGAATCGGAATCATTCAAAAGGAATTAAAATGACAAAGTTATGCACTTTGAAATTTGAACAATTAAAGGACTTAGGAAATTTGAGCTCTCTGGAGGTCCAATCGAACCAAGGAAAAGGAGAGGTCGGGCCGTTGATCTTGCATCGCAGGCCATGCACTGGAAGCCGCACGGAAGACCTCCTCCCGCATTGGGAGGTCCGACCGTTGAGATCTGATCCAACGGCCACGACCAGTGCATGCACAGCGCACGCAAAGGAGGTCCTCGCGCCTAACAGAGGTCGTGACCGTCAGATCGAGATCTAGCGGTCCCGAGCACTACGGAAGGTCCTAGACGGTTAGGATCGACTCAAGGGGAGGTCCAAGCGCGCAAGATTTTACACAGAGCCAGATCTAACGGCTAAGAGCTAATCCCAGGAGGTCTTTAAAGGCCGAGATAGAACTAGGGAGGTCCTGGGACTTAGAAATTTACGCGGAAACCCATCTACGGTACAGATCTAACCGAGGGTGGTCTTAACGGCCGAGATTAAACGAGGGGGAGGTCTTACACTCAAGGGTTTTCACGGGAAAGATCTAAAGGTCCAGATCTAGCCCTAGGGAGGTCTTAGACGGCCACGATGAACCCGAGGAGGTCCAATGACTTGACAAAAACGCGACAAGGTACAGAGCTCGACGGTGAGCTCGCTGGCACGTCGCCGACGACCCAAGCCGCGGCGGTGCGAACCAAAGCCATCAAAACGAAGCTAAAGGTATTGCGAACCTATCGGAGGTGCTCTCGACGGCGGCGACGGCCTTGAACGCCGGCGAGCCGGAGCGAGGCAGAGGACAGGTTTTCGGCAAAATCCGAAAATGGTGAAATCGAGCGTTACGAGCTAAGCTACTAAAACCTAGAGCTCTAAGGGACTAAAACGAACTCACCCGAGTGTAGGGAAGGTCCAGAGGAAGCCGAAGGAGAGGAGGAAGCCGAAGGAGACGCTCCGATGACCAGGAACTTCGCCGGAGACGAGGAAGGAAGTGGTCCCGACCACGAACAGCTCCCCAACTCGTCCACCCCTGCGATGGTTAACCACAGAAGGTTTAGAGAAGGCTCAAGGTGATCAAGATGACAAAGTGACAGCTAAGAATTTCGCTGGAACCACTGGAGCTTGACGCCTTCAAAGAGCTCCAAAGCCGACAATGGTGGCAGAGAGAGGGTGTGTTCTTAGGTGTTTGAGTTTGGGAACCAGCTCAACTGAGGGAGCTCAAGCACCACAAGAACGGAGAAGAAAAAGGAGAAGGGAGGTTTCCGGCTATTCATAGCCTGGAAGCTTAATGGCATGGGCAAGTTCACTGTGAACAATGTCCATGCCCCTGCCAAAAAGCACGCATGGTAGGTAGGGGCAGAGCAGGGTGGAGACTTTGGAGGTTAAAGCTGACTGGCAATAAATGCATGGCAGCAAAAGAGTCGTTGACAAGGACAAAAAGGTGACATCTCACTGCTCCCAACTGCTCTGGTCCTGACACACACACAGGCGTGTGACAACCGAGATGACCAGAATTCGAGGATGTCAAGAGGAAGAAGAACAGAGCTGAGGGGGAGGTTCTGGACGATCCCGATTTGCATATGGTGGTCCTGGACGTCCCAGATCATCCGAGCAGAGGAGGTCCGAGCGCGCAGGGAGGTCCAGGGGAGGTCGTGACCGCTGGATGGAGATCCAAGGGCCTGGACCACCCCGAGGCGCTGAGATCAGAGGGGAGGTCTAGGCGGCTGGATGAAGATCCAACGGCCCACAAGGAACGAGCCCGAGGAGGTTGAGTGGACTGGGTCCAACCGTGTCGGTTGAGTTAGGCTCGGGCTCGAGCCCGAGTCTGACTCAAACCAGATTCGATTTTTCTGGTTTTTGAGAAGGGCTGACATTTGGAGAATTGTTTGAGGAAGCAAACGAACTTCAAAAATTACGAAATTTTTACAGGAGCTTGCTAGCTGAAGGATTGACCTTGAATAAAATTTTCAGAGGTTTTGGTGCTGTGGAGTTTCCTCCAAAATTTTACCAAGGTACTGGTCCAAGGTTTGACCAGATTTTGAATTGGGTTGACTTTCCTCCAACAGCATTCAAACAATTTCTAAAAATTGTGGAATTTTTCAGAGGAGCCCCAAGACAACCCAAGAATTTAGGAAAAATATTTCCAGGAGACTATCACAAGATGAAACAAGAATGTTTTTGAAGGATCAAGATTTGGATCAAAGACTTGTGACTTTGTATTTCCATAACTTCTTGTACAATAGTTGTTCAGTACAAACAGGAAATACAAGATGTAAGAAAAAGTTTTAATTTCTACTCATTTTCTTACATTTGAAACACAAGCCTAAAATTGGGATGTTACAACTCTCCCCCCCTTACAAGAATCTCGGCCCGAGATTTCGTTTACTCGGAGAAGAAAGAAGGAAAATCTGCACGAAGGCGATCTTCTCGCTCCCAAGTTGCCTCATCTTCAGAATGGTTTGACCATTGAACCTTAAGGAACTTGATGACACGGTTCCTTGTTCTCCGTTCATATTCCTCAAGAATGCGAACAGGATGCTCGCGGTAGGTCAAATTCTCCTACACACCGAGAACCTCCAACGGAGCTTCCTCATTCGGGACACGGAGGCACTTCTTCAGGTGTGACACATGGAACACATCATGCACACCCTCAAGTGCAGCTGGCGGCTCCAACCTGTATGCCACAGCCCCAACTCTCTCGACGATGCGATACGGCCCAACATAGCGAGGAGCCAACTTGCCCTTGATGCCAAAACGCTGATGGCCCTTCAAGGGTGAGACTTTGAGATACACAAAGTCATTGGGCTGAAAGCTCAACTCACGGCGACGGCGATCTGCATAGCTCTTCTGCCTGGACTGGGCCGTGCGCAGATGCTCGCGAATCAACTGGACCTGACTTTCGGCCTCATTAATCGACTCTGGGCCGAAATCGCCGCCACCGCCTCTCGACAGTTCAACGGGTTTGCATCTCCTCCCATACAAGGCCTCAAATGGTGCCATGCCAAGATCGCTCGAAAGTCGTTGTTGTAGGAGAACTCAGCAACCGGTAAGCACTTCTCCCACTTCTTTCCATAGGAAAGAACACAAGCATGGAGCATATCTTCCAACACTTGGTTGACTCGCTCCGTCGGCCATCACCGGGGTGAAAGGTCAGATCAAATGAAGGCGGGTCCCCATAGCCTCTGCGGACTATGCCAAACCGCGAGGTAAAAAGCGCACCACGATCGAAATAATCGTCTTGAAGACACCGTGAAGACTCACAATCCTCGAGACATAAAGTTCGCCAAAGGCCCCACACGGCCGAAGTCTTGACGGAAGGAAATGTGCCACTTTAGTCAACCTGTCAATCACGACCCAAATAGCATCATTTCCTTTGGACGAGCGGGGCAACCCAGTGATGAAATCCATGCCCAGAGAATCCCACTTCCACTCAGGCACTGGCAAAGGCTGAAGAAGGCCTGCTGGACGCTGATGCTCGGCCTTCACACGACAGCACACGTCGCACTCGGCAACGAACTTGGCAATCTCGCGCTTCATACGGGTCCACCAGAATCTCTGACGAAGGTCCTGATACATCTTGGTAGCCCCATGATGGATAGACAAAGGAGAGTCATGGGCTTCACGGAGAATCAAATCCCGCAATCCCACGACCTTAGGAACCACAAGACGCTGCCCAAACCACACAACGCCATGCTCATCCTCTGAAAAGCACTTGGCTATCCCATCCTTGATGTTCTGCTTGATTTGACTCACACCAACATCTGTCTGTTGTGCGGCCTTGATTTGGTCCACTAGGGTCGGCCGCACAACCAAGGAGGCAAGAGAACCGTGCTCGACCAAACCCAAATTGAGGCGCTGAAATTCTGAAACAAGGGTAGGCTGCTGCTCTTGGAGCATCAACATGTTGCAATACACCTTTCGACTAAGCGCATCTGCAACAACATTGGCCTTGCCCGGGTGATACTGAATACCCATAACATAGTCCTTGATCAATTCCAACCATCTCCTTTGCCTGAGGTTCAGATCTGGCTGAGTGAACAAGTACTTCAAGCTCTTATGGTCAGAATACACCTCACAACGGTTGCCAATCAGATAATGCCGCCAAATCTTGAGTGCATGAACCACAGCAGCTAACTCCAAGTCGTGAGTAGGATAGTTGAGTTCATGAGGCCTCAACTGCCTCGATGCATAGGCCACTACCTTGCCCGCCTACATAAGAACACAACCAAGACCCTGATGAGAAGCATCACAATAGATATCAAAACTCTTGTGAATATCAGGGAGAACAAGCACTGGGGCTGAAGTCAACCGCTTCTTGAGTTCCTGAAAACTCACATCACAAGCAGTAGACCACTCAAACTTCTTGTCTTTCTTGAGCGATTCGGTCATAGGCTTCGCAATCTTGGAGAAATTCTCGATAAAGCGGCGATAGTAGCCCGCCAAACCAAGAAAACTCCGCACATCGGTGACCGACTTGGGATGACCCCAAGATAGTACATCACTGACCTTACTAGGGTCCACAGCCACACCTCCTGCTGAAAGAACATGGCCCAAGAATGCCACTTCCTTCAACCAGAACTCGCACTTGCTGAATTTGACATACAACTGGTGCTCGCGCAGCTTGCCCAACACAAGCTTAAGATGCTCGGCATGCTCTTCTTCACTCCTGGAGTAGATAAGGATATCATCGATGAATACCACCACAAACCTATCCAAATACTCTATGAATACCGAGTTCATAAGGTTCATGAATAAAGTAGGAGCATTAGTCAAACCAAAAGACATCACAGTGTACTCGTAAAGACCATAACGAGTAGCAAAAGCCGTCTTCGGAATATCCTCGGCCCTGATTCTGACTTGATGATAGCCCAATCTCAAGTCAATCTTGGAGAAGACACGTGTTCGGCCAATCGATCGAAAAGATCATCGATACGGGGCAAAGGGTACTTGTTCTTCACCGTCACTTCATTAAGCGGACGGTAATCGACACACATGCGCAAGGTCTTGTCCTTCTTCTTCACAAAAATAACTGGACAGCCCCAAGGGGATGAGCTAGGACGAATGAAACCCTTCTCTTGCAGCTCACCTAGTTGCTTCTTCAGCTCCTCCAACTCATTAGGAGGCATACGATACGACCTCTTTGAAATAGGGGCGGTACCGGGCAGCAACTCTATCACGAACTCCAGGTCTCGAACGGGAGGCATCCCAGGCAAATCTTCAGGAAAGACATCCGCGAAGTCACATACAGTGGGGACATCACGAATCTCCAATGTTGGCTTTGCTTCAAGGGCAAAAAGGTGGGGTTCTCGCAACTGCGGTGAAAACCCAACCTGTTCACCTGAAGGGCTGGTGAGGTAGACAACCTTCCTGGCACAATCGATTTGCCCCAAGTGTTGGGACAACCAATCCATGCCAAGAATCACATCCAAGCGCGCCGAATCGAGTAGGATAAGACTCGCCAAGAATCCCACTCCTTCAATGTGGATAGGAACGTCCCGGCACACTTGGTCAGCTCTCATTTCCGAACCCGGAGAGCGAATAAGCAGTGGAACCCCCAAAGGAACACAGTGGAGACCACTATCAACAGCAAACGACCTCGAAATAAAGGAATGCGAGGCTCCAGAGTCAAATAAAACTGTAGCAGGACGCAAATTAACAAGGAGCGTACCCAACACCACGTCGGGCGCCTCCTGTGCCTCAGCCGAGATGTGGTTGACTCGGCCGCTCCCCAAGCCCGGGTCTTTCGGTCGTGGGTGACCACCCTTGCCGCGCCCTCCATTAGGATGAGGGGCCGCCCAGCTTCTTAGGACAACTACTCGCGTAGTGGCCCTTGTTGTGGCGAGAGAAGCGGTGACGCCGGCGCGGGGTTGCGGGGCAACCCCATCGCTGGATCGCAGCGCATGTGATCAATCACGGCCGCAGAGGACGTGGAGCTGGTGCCAAGGCCTCGCGTAGGGAAGCTCGAGGACGGGCCACCGTGCCGCCCAACTCGGGACGAATGAGGCCGCATGTGCGCACCGGGCCTCCCACACGTGCTTGCGGGACTCGCCAACGCTCGCCTTGTGCTCGCGACGATGACCTTGTCCACCAAGGTCCGGAAGTCGGAGAAGTCCACAATAGAGAGCTTGTCCCAAGCTCCTCGCACAAGCCCTCCATGAACTTCTCCGCTTGGCCTCATCGGTGGCCACCTCGGCAGAGCGCACTCGCGAGATGGTTGAACTCGTGGAGGTACTCGATCCGCACTTGCGCCCGCTTGAGCGCAAGGAACTCCTTCTTCTTCGCCTTCATCAGCCGGCGGGAACATGGGCCCGACGGAAAGCCGACCTGAACTCCTCCCACGAGACCAAATGTCCCGCAGGCTGCATGGCGAGGAAGTTCTCCCACCATGAGAGTGTCGCACCCTCCACCGATGGGATGCGAAAAGTGCCCGCTCCGCTCCCGGCATCGAGCAATGTTGAGCTTCGCTCAACTAGACGCAGCCTGCCGTCAAGGCCCAAGGGATCTCTGACCGGAGAAGGTGGGAGGTGCGTGCGAAGGAACTCCGCAAGTCCCCACGAGACTAGTGACCACCTCGCATCCGAGGCACCGAGGGAGTGGAGGTGTTCTCGCGATAACCTCCAACACCCTACGGTCCTCCGAACGATTGCGTTCGATCTGCATGAGGACTTCCGCAATGGTCGGAGGAGGGGGAAGCTCCTCATCGGGACTACCCGGCTGGTTCCGACCACTACGTGTCTCTCCTGCCATCCTGTTTCACTAAGACAAGTTAGCTACAAGCCCGAGATCAAAAGGCAAAGAAATCCAAACTCAATTAAAAAAGGCTCAAGAAAAACCACTAAGGAGCACAAGACCAAAGGTCACCAAATCAACTTCCCGAAACGACTAACCCGTATGGAAGAACGAGTAATCATTTCAGAAGACCCAAAATTTCAGAACTAAAATCTAGCTCAAAACAGCCCAAAATCAAGGTGTAACCATTTAATAGAGTATAGGCATTTAGCTAATTTCATATCACTTCTTACCCTTTTATTCCCACAAGTTTTAATTGAATTGACCTCTCATTTCCTACCTCCTATACTAATTACTAGCTAGTTGTCCAAATTTCCTTTCTCCAAGCTCTCATGGTTCTCCCAAAACCAACTTAACCGATGAATAGCTAGCTTTTGAAAGGAAGAGAGGGACAACTTTTCCAAAACTTGATCAAGAGTAAGGTGAGATGAGCAACTAAGACAGGTAAGGAGTAAAATCAGATAACTTACTTCAGTTTTGTAAACCTTTTGAAAGTAAGTTTTCAAAATATCCTAGAGGCGACCAAGCTAGGGGTTTCTACGGTCAGTATGGCTCTGATACCAACTTTGTGAGGACCCGGAATATTTAACTAGTAACACTTAACCTCCAAATGGTTCTAGCATTACTAATTAAACATTCTAAGCCTCGATGGACATATGCTTCCCAGAATTGCAGCATATGCACATCATCACAAAATTACACGTCATTTCCATACACCATACAACAATAAGTTCAATAACGACATACATAAAGTAAAGTTATTACAAAAGAGCCGATCGGCCAAATAGAACAATATACAAGAAAGACAGCGGAAGCAAAAGGTGCCATAAGATGGCTAGAACAAAAGTCGACCGGTTAGCCAACATAACCCACAAGGCAACCGACCGGGCTGCCAAGCTAGTCACCCTGCAAGCTACCACAACAAAGCTCACAAAAGTGAGGCCCCTCGAGCTCACCTTCTTCCTCTGCAACAAATACATTTAAGCAAGATAACTGAGTAAACAAAGGTACTCGCAAGATCGACGTGTGGAATAGCGCACCTATTCATAAACTACATGCAAGCTTATTTAGGTGGAGGTTGTATGTCTCATTTTGCATAAAGCCAACTTTATTTGCAATAATGTAATACATTTAAAGGCAAGTTTGCAAATCTGTTTTGTTGTCAACATAAAAGCGTAATAAAGATACATACAAGTAACCACCTGAAAGTGACTATCCCAATAGCCACCACAACATAGCACGAATCCCCGATTCGTACCACCCATCAAGTTTTAATTAAAAGGTTGTCGTCTAACTCTTGAAAGACCTTGCCAAGCGTGTCCATAACCTAGGACGAGGCTATTCGAATAGTTTTACCCCTGCAGGGGTGTACCAGCCTTTAAGCCACAAAGCACACTTCCGAGGGTATGCCGGCACGGCTAAGTCCTACGAGACGCTTTCCAATATTGTGCATTGACTACGAGCCGCTCGTATGGGTAGAAACTCATACGCTTACATTGCAAGCTGAAAGACAACCAGCCATCACGGGGGAAGTCTTTCGGACACTACAATGCTCCCAGCACCATCCCTCCCGCGACTCCTGCGACCAAGTCAATACACGCCAAAGTACTAAGTCAAGAGAGGTCCCATACCCTCTAGTGTGGTTAGCACGCTAAAATGCTTGGTTTAGTGTAACAAGATGTTCGGTCCTTGTTGACCCGGGCACCATTCCAGTCACACCCAAAATCACACCATCTTACCATTGTGCCCAAGTCTAAATCATTTTGTTTTCAGTTTTAGTTTTCATAAGTAGACATGGCACAAAGCTGAAATCATAAGAGATAATGAGTTTTATGTGATCAAGGTTATCGACAAGTCGATAACCGCCCATTTCTACCGGAAGCTAAGCATGGCTAAGCAATTTATTCGCAACTAAGTGACAAGAGCTCATCCGCGAACTCTAAATCACAGCAATAACCTAGGCTCAATGGTAGTAAAGGATAATCATATGCCTAAGGAAAGGCATCTACTAGGTCAACTATCGACAATAGTTTAACACAAAGTAGCAATGCATACATAGAATTTGTAACCAACACAAATACTTAAAACACTGGGATTAACATGATCAAACTGCTTGCCTTGCTGGGATTGGTCTTGCTGCAGAGGGGAGTGCTCAGGTTCAAAGTTTTCTTCGGAACCTAACGCGAAAAGGCGATAAAACCAATAAGAACGAAGAACACCAAAAGGAACTCAACAGCAAAGAACATCCAAATCCAATGAAATTTCTACAGTAGCTAGAGGTTGATTTTAGACAATTTTAGAAACAAGAATCACTTCATTTGGACTTAGTATGAAAAAGTTATGGCCAAATTAAATTCTCTCAGCCTGAAAAATCCTAATTAAATTAATTGGAGTTACTGTTCATGATGAAAATTTCTAAAATGATCTGGAACTTGAAATTTTTATGGTAGGTAGATATGGTTATCCTAAAAACAGCAAAACTGAGTTTGCACAAATTGGAGTTATAATGATTTAGTTATAATTTTTCTAAGTTCTAAAACTAGCATATATCATTTCTCAGGAACATAAATAAAGACAAGGCCTAGTTCATATTAAAGCATGTCCACAGACCAATTTTACCAAGTTGAGTTGCTCAGTAAGGATTTACAGAGAAGATGATACGGGGGAGACCCGATATTCTCAGTGAGAAACCGTGGATAGTTGATGCGAAGTAGACGATGTTGCTAGTGAACGATCGCGCCAATGCACGAACCCTCAACTCTTGAATACGCCCACAACACACCGGTAGTTGTTCGTCGCGAGACCACGAACGATTTAACGCCAAGTCCCCGATTCCCAATGGAACGACGGCTTGACCTTGAATTGCGTAACGAACAATTGATCGCCTAGTCCTCTCTCAAAGTCCTCGCATGAACTCGGGTCGAAAGAACAAGCAATAGCTATGTTTCAATCTTATGAATAAACTGGTCTAATGGATACAAGGGAGGGCAAGGGTATTTAAGGCGCCCTCCACGACTCATGCACGCCTAGGGCCGCCACACATGCCGAATCAAACTCTAACTCGCTCGACCTAAAAACACACAAAAAGGAAAACCTAACTTAAGTCCGTCACATTGTTTTGGCCATAGCGGCGTGACCGTAAGTCTTCTGAAGCTGGGGCCAAAACCATTGTGTGGGCCTTGGAATAAGCTTTCAAACAAGTCAAAGAACACCCCAATCGGACTCCGTATGCAAAAGTTATGGCCTTTTTATTACAGCCCTGTTGGGCTGTCCTGAACCGAATCTGAATTGAATTCGACTTGATTCCGAGATGAATTTCGGTTGCACTTGTGGAAGATCCGAATTGGGCTTGAATTCTTGGGCTTTTCTCCCCTTGGTTGACCCACGTGAGCTTCTCCTCCATTGCTTTGACTCTGGCCTCCCTCTTGGTTCCAAAGGCTTAACAATGTTCAAACCTGAGAATGCACAAAACATTTGCATGAGGTAATACCCAATTCTCATCAATGACAATAGAAGATTCATTAAGAAACAAAAGCACTGTTGATTTAGAAGTTTAGCTCTTGCTCTCGTCGGTTGACCAATATGCACTTCGTACTTGAATTATTTGTAGGCCACGTATGGCGCCCACCTCGTATGTGTATGACCACCAATAGGGAAAGATGTATAAGTGTTAGGGATGGCCTCATCATCCTCCCCTCTTGAAAAGGCGTCGTCCTCGACGCTGGATCATCACCACCAAAGAAAGGTGATAAATCAGCGACATTGAAAGTAGAGCTCACGCCATAGTCATCGCCGAAAGCTCTATCTTGTAGGCATTGTCGTTGATCTTCGCAAGCACCTTGAAAGGTCCATCACCTCGTGGCAGCAATTTAGACTTGCGGCGCTCGAAAACGATCCTTGCGGTAGTGCACCCAAACCAAATCACCGGTTGAAAATCATCTTCTTCCGTTTCTTATTCGCCTTCTCAAGATAGGACTTGACCTTGCGCTCTATCTCCTCTTTTGTTTTGAGATGCAATTTCTTCACATACTCACCGCTTGGATGCCTCCATATGAACACGGTGTTGACTTGGAAGTGGCAGCAAATCAAGCGACGTAAAGGGTTTGAAACCATACACCACCTCAAAAGGACACAATCACGTAGTGGAGTGCACGCCCGATTATAAGCGAATTCCACGCGGCGGCAAACAATCCTCCCACTCGCGCGATTCTTCTTGATCATGGTCCAAGTAGCATCGAAAGTGTGCGGTTCACCACCTCCGCTTGACCATCGCTTGGGGATGACAAGTCGCGGCCGAATAACAACTTCGTCCCCGCTTACCCCAAAGTGTCTTCCAAAAGTAGCTCATGAACTTCACGCCACGATCGACACAATAGTGCGTGGCACACCATGTAGCCTCACGATCTCCCCGAAAAACAAGTTAGCAATATACACGATCGTCGCTCTTGTGGCACGGAATAAAGTGTGTCATCTTTGAAAACGATCCACAACGACAAAAACAGAATCACTCCCCTCTTAGTTCTAGGTAATCCTAAAACAAAATCCATACTAATATCCTCCCATGGTGCATTGGGAGCATGTAGAGGGGTATACAAACCGTGTGGATTCAATTTTGATTTCGCTTTGTGGCAAGTAATGCATCGTTGCACATACCTCTCTACATCTCGCCTCATCTTAGACCAATAAAAGTGATCGCCAAAGATAGATAACGTCTTCTCACGCCCAAAATGTCCCATCAACCCACATGCATGTGATTCTCGCAGAATAGCAAACGCACGGAGGAGTCTCGAACGATAATTTGTTAGTGCGAAACAAAACCCATCATGGATGTGAAATTTATCCCAGCCTTTTCCTCTTTGCAATGTGCATAAGGAACGGAAAATCATGGTCATGAGCATATAAATCACGCAAACTCTCTAAACCAGAACTTGCACTCCTAATTGAGTTAAAAGCACACTTTTCCTAGAGAGAGCATCACTACCACATTTTCCTTTCCCTTCTTATATTTTACAATGTAAGGAAACGACTCAATGAATTCGACCCATTTGGCATGTCTACGGTTCAGTTTGCTTGGCCCTTTAAATACTTTAATACCTCATGATCGTAATGAATAATAAACTCTTTAGGCCATAAATAGTGTTGCCAAGTTTCTAACGCACGCACTAAAGCATAAAGCTCTTTGTCATAGATCGGATAATTCAATTGAGCACCATTCAGTTTCTCACTAAAATAAGCTACCGGTCTTCCTCTTGCATTAAAACACCGCCAATACCCAATCCACTAGCATCACACTCAATTTCAAAAATTTAGTGAAATCAGTAAAACAAGCAACGGTGCTTCATCAAGCGCTTAAGTTCAGCAAAAGCATTGTCTTGCGCTACCCCCACACAAATTCAACACCCTTTTTAGTAAGTTCATTCAAAGGCAGCTATGGTGCTAAAATCCTTCACAAAGCGCCGATAAAAACCAATGAGACCATGAAAGCTCCTAATCTGACTTACATTCACGTGAGTTGGCCAATTTTTAATCGCTTCAATTTTAGACTCATCTACTTCAACTCCCCAATGCAGAACAACATAGCCCAAAAGATGACACGATCTTTGCAAAGGTACACTTTCTAAGTTACCGAATAACCTAGCCTCACGCAAAACTTGTAGAACTTGTCTAAGATGGTCTATGTGTTCGATTCGGTCATGCATCAAATCGAATATCATCAAAGTACACAACCACAAATTTACCAATCAAATGCCTTAAAACATGATTCATTAAGCGCATGAATGTACTAGGTGCATTAGTTAAACCAAAAGGCATGACTAACCACTCATACAACCCAAATTTTGTTTTAAATGCTGTTTTCCACTCATCCTCTTCATGCATCCTAATTTGATGGTAACCATCGCAAATCTATCTTAGAAAAAAATAAACACCACTCAATTCGCCTCAGCATATCATCTAAGCGAGGTATAGGATGACGATATCGAATTGTGATATTATTAATCGCTCGACAATCAACGACATACGCCATGAACCATCTTTCTTAGGAACTAAAATAACAGAACAAAGACAAGGGCTTAAGCTTTCACGCACATACCCTTTGAGAGAAGCTCTTGTACTTGTTTCGAATTTCCTTTGTTTCTGGATTGGTGCGATACGGTGGTCGGTTCGCAATGACGCGCCCGGAATCAAGTCGATCGTATGTTCTATCCCACGAATTGGTGGTAGCCCGGTGGTACCTCGCTTGGAAAGACGTCAAGTCCCGCAAAATACAAGCAACACCACTAGGAAGAGAAGACAAGTCGTTAGTCGAAAGCAAGGCGTCTTTGTACAATAGTACAAAGTGCACCAAATTGGGATCTTCGTTGAATTCTCTCATTTCGATTTGGTGGCTAACATCACTAAATTCTTCTCTCGCTCTTTGGCGCCTCAACGTGCATCTCAATTTTCTCGCATTGAAGAATTCACAATGCATTGCGGTGTAAGGGGCTTCAAGATGATATCCATATTATTCCATCGAAATGTGTAGCGATTTGTACGCCCATCATGAACAGCAGAACGGTCATATTGCCATGGCCGCCCCAAGAGCAAGTGACACACCGTCATAGGCACAACATCGCGATCCACGGTGTCGGTGTACTTCCCAATAGAAAACGCCACTCGCACGGATAGTTCACCTTCACTTCCTCTTTGTCGCTCAACCATTGCACATGATAAGGACGTGGATGCGGCAAGTACTTCAAACCCAACTTATGACACATATGCTTGCTAGCCAAATTGTGACAACTTCCGCCATCAATGATCACTTTGCGGACCTTACCCTTATCAAGCATCGCCCAAGTCCAAACAAATTGCATCATTGCTCGAGTGACGGCGATGGCATCACACTAAGCACCTTGGGCGTGCAAACAATGGAATCTCGCCGGTGTTAGGAAACTCGTGATCACACTCACATTGTTCTATGTCATCGCAGGTAAGACCGGTCGCAAGATCGCGCACTCGTTATCACTAGTCAAACATAACCGCCATCCCTGTGATAAGTATAGTTCGACATTTGGGCGATCCCTCGAAAATGGCCAACACCCTTGCACTTGTGGCAAATGATGTCACGTGAACGCCCCGTTGACCCCATAGACGCAGGTCGCACTAGCGGCTGGCGCCGCAGTCGACGCACCGTGCCGTGTACTTCCGACTTCTTACTTGCGGAATCGCGCATTGCCAAATTGCTTCCCACGAGTGCTCTTGTTTACCGGCTGTTGTTATATGGCTGTCCTGGATCGGTCAAGGACGGAACGGGCAGCGAACCGCGCATCTTCAATCACTTGTCGCCGGCCGCGTGCTTGGTGCAAAGAACTCAATCATATCATTATAGGGATGGTGATTGACAATGCGCTTGACAAAGATGATTCATACCAACTAGAAATCTCGCCATGGTCTCATTCTTCATTCTCACGGACATCCGCATATATCATGATAGTTTCCATCTCCTTATGATATTCATCAATTGACCTCATACCTTGTCGCACTCGTCAACTTCTCAAATAGTGAGCGCTTGTAGTGGCGAGGTACAAAGCGTGCCCGCAAATGCCGCTTCATCCGCTCCCGTAATAATCGGCAACTCATGGCGCTCCATGCGCTATTTAATGAATCGCTCCCACCAATGTGTAGCATAATCATCCAAGCCATTGGAAGCAAGCAACGACTTCTTCTCATTGGAATAGTTGTTCATTCAAACAACTTATCCACCTTCAGCTCCCAAGTGAGGTATTGCTCCACATCCGTACTCACGAAAATATAGGAAGAGTAAATTTGGGCTTAGCGACAAAATCGTCGGCGCCGCCGTGTCGACGCCGCACGTTGTTGCGATGGTGGCGCTGCCGGTCATCGTAGTCGCCGACGGGAAATCGTCATCCCATTGCTCGCCTCATCGGCCATGCTACGAGGTGCACGATGCACACCTCCTCCGTGGACACCCCGTGGTGCGCTCCACCGCCGCCATTGCCTCGCCACGCCATTAGCTCGAGGCGCGCGCCGCCATCCCGACGCTTGGCGGCACCGCCATGCGACGCGCCGCCGCCGCCGCCGCTCCTCATCCACACGAATAGCACGCCATCCTCGGTCTCATTGTGCAAAACGCCGAGGGCCGCACACTCGTGTCATCACCTGCGCACCCCCACGATTGTGTTGAGCTAACATGGCGCGTAGCTCCGTGAAGTTATTGTTGATGGTCGTGACGCAATTGTGTGACCTCTCCCGAGGGTGTTCACCCACCAACTTCCCGAGTTCATCGCGCACGCCATTGTCACCATCTTGAAGTTGTTTTGTAGCATCTCGCAACCGAGTGTACTGGCCCACGTAACCCGCGCCCGGATTAGGTGGATCCTCCTCGTGACCGACATAGAAACAACTCACAAACAAGAAACGAGGTTATATCGGGTTAGTAAAACAAAAGCTCGCTACTATGCTCGCAACTCACCGTCCCGAAAACAAGACAAGCTTACTGCTCCAAAGTGAATCAAAGACGGCAAACGACAGCCAGACAATAACGACCTTAACCCAGAATGTAGGAGCGTAACCAAGAGCAAGGGAGTACACAAACGGTGTAGGTGGAGCTTGGACAGTATGTGTATATCCTATGCAACTGATATTCAAGGTATTGTAAAGCTAAGTAATGATCCAAGCTAGAGTATTTTGCCTATGTGCCGATCCAATGTGTTTAAGCGAAGTGTATGAACGCACACGCAAAGATAAATGAGACTTAATGCAAACAAAGGACTGAGCTAGCGAGCAGAAAAAGAGATGAAACCAGCTGTTTTGCACCAAGTACGGGATAGACGCTAGCCAATTGCAAAGGAATATACTAGGGCACAAGATTGCTCAATCAAAATTGAAAACACAAGCTAAAAAGATGACCCGCATCTTGTAGTAGCTAAAAGTATGCGCGATCAACTCGAAAAGGGATGCCGTCGCCACGGGTACCTTAGAATCACCGCAGAGGGGCTCACAATTTTGAGCGAAATCGAGAAACCGAATTTTTTCGTTTGCGGGCCCGCTTTGAGGCCCTAAATGACATTTTTGGGGTCGAAGTTTTCCGCACACGCAGTGCTCGTGGCTTACGCGATGTAAAACCCCGCATTTCCTGCACTTCTTCTTTTTGGGGTCGGTTTTCCGCACACGCAGCTCGTGGCTTACGCGATGTAAAACCCCCCGCATTTCCCAACGGATCAAGAAACGCCCAATCGGAGGTCGATGCAAAAGTTAGCGTGTTTTTTTTATGCCGCGCTCTTTCTATATGCGCTACCTTTTCCTTCTTTTCCTCTCGCTTTGGTCCTCGTGGAATCGCGCAACCCGCACAAAACAAAGAACGTGTAATCAACTTGAGTGAGCAGCCCTAAGTGCAATATCAATAGCTAGTCTCAAGATGAAAGGATATAAAAGGACACCAAATGTGGTTCGGCCGGCTATGATGTAGTGAGCGAAACTCAAGATGGAGCAATTGGACTCGGATTGTATTTGAGCTAGAGGTTGATGAGGACTCTAGTCCCACCAAGGAGTTCGGATAAGGAAACAACACTGTCTCGGATTGTCTTTGGCAAGACAACGCACTGACAGATCGGATGATGGTTTTGGGTGCTAATTGAGGGAGTTCAATCAAGAAAATTTTTTTGATAAAGATTAAGCTACGCAATGGAAACACAAGGATCAAGACTAAAACAAAACTCTAATGGATGAAAACTTAACTAAACGCACAAGAAATAACAGATTAAACTACGGTTTTGGTACTGCAATTTTGGTTTATTGTACGATAGGAAAGAAAACGAATCTAACTACGGGTAAAGAAGTTCTCACCGAGTAAACCTAGAATCTAATACCACATGATACGGGAGACCCGATCTTCTCGTGAGAAACCGTGGATAGTTGATGCGGTAGACGATGTCGCTAGTGAACACTCGCGCCAATGCACGAACCCTCAACTCTTCGAATACGCCCACAACACACCGGGTAGTTGTTCGTCGCGAGACCACGAACGATGAACGCCAAGTCCCCGATTCCCAATGGATCGACGGCTTGACCTTGAATTGCAGAACGAACAATTGGATCGCCTAGTCCTCTCTCAAAGTCCTCGCATGGACTCGGGTCGAAAGAACAAGCAATAGCTATGTTTCAATCTTATGAATAAACTGGTCTAATGGATACAAGGGAGGGCAAGGGTATTTAAGGCGCCTCCACGACTCACGCACGCCGAGGGCCGCCACACATGCCGAATCAAACTCTAACTCGGCTAAGACCTAAAAACACACAAAAAGGAAAACCTAACTTAAGTCTGTCACATTGTTTCGCCATAGCGGCGCGACCTGTAAGTCTTCAAGCTGGGGCCAAAACCATTGTGTGGGCCTTGAATAAGCTTTCAAACAAGTCCAACAACACCCCAATCGGACTCAGTATGCAAAAGTTATGGTTTTATTACAGCCCTGTTGGGCTGTCCCGAACCGAATCCGAATTGAATTCGACTTGATTCCGAGATGAATTTCGGTTGCACTTGTGGAAGATCCGAATTGGGCTTGAATTCTTGGGCTTTTCTCCCTTGGTTGACCCACGTGAGCTTCTCCTCCATTGCTTTGACTCCGCCTCCTCTTGGTTCCAAAGGCTTCACAATGTTCAAACTCGAGAATGCACAAAACATTTGCATGAGGTAATACCCAATTCTCATCAATGACAATAGAAGATTCATTAAGAAACAAAAGCACTGTTGATTTAGAAGTTTAGCTCTTGCTCTCGGTGGACCAATATGCACTTCTGCACTTGAATTATTTAGAAGGCCACGTATGGCGCCCACCTCGCATGTGTATGACCACCAATAGGGAAAGATGTATAAGTGTTAGGGATGCCCTCATCAGAAGAAGTTATGCAATTTATACATTTTCAATGAATTTCTAAACAACCATTTCATATTAACAAGATCATGTAGTTAAAGTCATTTTCTACTATATAACAAAGGCCTAAATTTATTCTCGATTAAAGTTCATACTATAACAGAGCTACAAAGAATCGAATCATTCAAAAGGAATTAAAATGACAAAGTTATGCACTTTTGAAATTTGAAACATTAAAGGACTTAGGAAATTTGAGCTCTCGGGAGGTCCAACTGAACCGAAGGAAAAAGGAGAGGTCGTGGGCCGTTGATCTTGCATCGCAGGCCACTGCACTCGGCACAGCCAGCAGACGGAAGACCTCCTCCCGCATTGGGGACGTTTGGACCGTTGAGATCTGATCCAACGGCCACGACCAGTGCATGCACAGCGCACGCAATGAAGGTCCTCGCGCCTAACAGAGGTCGTGACCGTCAGATCGAGATCTGGCGGTCCCGAGCACTAGGGGAGGTCCTAAGGCTTTACATCCAAGGAAGGAGGTCGGGACGGTCAGGATCTCACGGGGGAGGTCCCAACGGTCTAGATCTCCAGAGGGAGGTCTTGATCGGCGGGGATTTACACGAGGAGGTCTTGGATGGCCAAGACCTACTCGGGGAGGTCCTAAGCAATAGTGTTTTAACGGGAGGAGATCTGGACGGTTCAGATCAGGCCTAGGGAGGTCCTGAACGGTTCAGATCGATGCGGAGGGAGGTCTTTTGCCAAGAGGACCTTGGAGGAGGTCCGGGGGCTTTTCTTTTATAAAAGACCAGGGGTGGTCTTTTAGAAAGAGGACCCCGAGGGTGGTCCTGAGGTGGTCTTTGCAAAAATGACCAAGGAAGGTCTTTTTGCAAAGACGACCCCGAGGGTGGTCTTTGGAAAATGACCAAGAGAGGTCTTTTGCGCACGGGAAAAGATCTAAACGGCTAGGATTTAACCAAGGTGGTCCTAGACGGTTAGGATCGACTCAAGGGGAGGTCCAAGCGCGCAAGATTTTACACAGAGCCAGATCTAACGGCTAAGAGCTAATCCCAGGAGGTCTTTAAAGGCCGAGATAGAACTAGGGAGGTCCTGGGACTTAGAAATTTACGTGGAAACCCATCTACGGTACAGATCTAACCGAGGGTGGTCTTAACGGCCGAGATTAAACGAGGGGGAGGTCTTACACTCAAGGGTTTTCACGGGAAAGATCTAAAGGTCCAAATCTAGCCCTAGGGAGGTCTTAGACGGCCACGATGAACCCGAGGAGGTCCAATGACTTGACAAAAACGCGACAAGGTACAGAGCTCGACGGTGAGCTCGCTGGCACGTCGCCGACGACCTGCCAGCGCGCGCGCGAACCAAAGCCATCAAAACGAAGCTAAAGGTATTGCGAACCTATCGGAGGTGCTCTCGACGGCGGCGACGGCCTTGAACGCCGGCGAGCCGGAGCGAGGCGGAGGACATGTTTTCGGCAAAATCCAGAAACGGTGAAATCGAGCGTTACGAGCTAAGCTACTAAAACCTAGAGCTCTAAGGGAATAAAACGAACTCACCCGAGTGTAGGGAAGGTCCAGAGGAAGCCGGAGGAGAGGAGGAAGCCGAAGGAGACGCTCCGGTGACCAGGAACTTCGCCGGAGACGAGGAAGGAAGTGGTCCCAACCACGAACAGCTCCCCAACTCGTCCACCCCTGCGATGGTTAACCACAGAAGGTTAGAGAAGGCTCAAGGTGATCAAGATGACAAAGTGACAGCTAAGAATTTCGCTGGAACCACTGGAGCTCGAGGCCTTCAAAGAGCTCCAAAGCCGACAATGGTGGCAGAGAGAGGGTGTGTTCTTAGGTGTTTGAGTTTGGGAACCAGCTCAACTGAGGGAGCTCAAGCACCACAAGAACGGAGAAGAAAAAGGAGAAGGAGGTTTCGTGCTATTCATAGCTCGAAGCTTGGCAATGGCATGGGCAAGTTCACTGTGAACAATGTCCATGCCCCTGCCAAAAAGCACGCATGGTAGGTAGGGGCAGAGCAGGGTGGAGACTTTGGAGGTTAAAGCTGACTGGCAATAAATGCATGGCAGCAAAAGAGCCGTTGACAAGGACAAAAAGGTGACATCTCACTGCTCCCAACTACTCTGGTCCTGACACACACACAGGCGTGTGACAACCGAGATGACCAGAATTCGAGGATGTCAAGAGGAAGAAGAACAGAGCTGAGGGGGAGGTCCTGGACGATCCCGATTTGCATGGGGTGGTCCTGGACGTCCCAGATCATCCGAGCAGAGGAGGTCCGAGCGCGCGGGGAGGTAGGTCCAGGGGAGGTCGTGACCGCTGGATGGAGATCCAAGGGCCTGGACCACCCTGAGGCGCTGAGATCAGAGGGGAGGTCTGGGCGGCTGGATGAAGATCCAACGGCCCAAAGGAACGTGCCCGAGGAGGTTGAGTGGACTGGGTCCAACCGTGTCGGTTGAGTTAGGCTCGGGCTCGAGCCCGAGTCTGACTCAAACCAGATTCGATTTTTCAGGTTTTTGAGAAGGGCTGACATTTGGAGAATTGTTTGAGGTAGCAAACGAACTTCAAAAATTACGAAATTTTTACAGGACCTTGCTAGCTGAGGGATTGACCTTGAATAAAATTTTCAAAGGTTTTGGTGATGTGGATTTTCCTCCAAAAATTTACCAAGGTACTGGTCCAAGGTTTGACCAGATTTTGAATTGGGTTGACTTTCCTCCAACAGCATTCAAACAATTTCTAAAAATTGTGGAATTTTTCAGAGGAGCCCCAAGCCAACCCAAGAATTTAGGAAAAATATTTCCAGGAGACTATCACAAGATGGAACAAGAATGTTTTTGAAGGATCAAGATTTGGATCAAAGACTTGTGACTTTGTATTTCCATAACTTCTTGTACAATAGCTGTTCAGTACAAACAGGAAATACAAGATGTAAGAAAAAGTTTTAATTTCTACTCATTTTCTTACATTTGAAACACAAGCCTAAAATTGGGATGTTACAAATAATGTATTCATAGAATATTTGGACAAGTTCGTAGTAGTGTTCATTGATGATATTTTGGTTTACTCCAAGTCGGAGGAAGAACACGCCGAACATTTAAGGACAGTCGGAGAAACTCAGAGAGCATCAGTTGTATGCCAAGTTCAGTAAGTGTGATTTTTGGAAGAAGGAAGTTGATTTCCTTGGTCATGTGATGAAAACCGAGGGAGTAGCAGTTGACCCCGGTAAAGTTAAGGCAGTGTTACATTGGGAACAGCCCAAGACTCAGAGTTCGATTTAGCTTGGGAATGGCAGGTTATTACCGCCGTTTCATCGAAGGATTCTCATTGATTGCTAAGCCTCTTACGCAATTGTTGAAGAAGGAGAAAAAGTTCACTTAGACTCCAGCCTGTGAAGAAAGTTTTCAAGAATTGAAGAAGCCCAGTGCTGATTTTACCAGATATTTGCAATGATTTCGATATCTATTGTGACGCTTCACGTCAAGGACTAGGATGCGTCCTGATGCAAGAAGGAAGAGCTGTCGCTTATGCGTCAAGGCAATTAAGACCTCACGAGGAGAATTACCCTACTCATGATCTGGAATTAGCTGCCGTAGTGCATGATGCTTTAAAGATTTGGTGTCATTATCTCATCAGTAATCGTTGTGAAGTCTACACAAATCATAAGAGCCTAAAGTACATCTTCACTCGGTCAGATTTGAACATGAGACAGAGAAGATGGTTAGAGTTGATCAAAGATTATAATCTTGGGATCCACTACCATCCCGGGAAAGCCAATGTAGTCGCAGATGCTCTGAGTCGTAAGAGCTACTGCAATGCGTTGGAAGTGGAAGAGTTTTGTTCAGAACTTCAAGGCGAGTTTCAGAAGCTAAGGCTAGAAGTTGTGTCCGAAGGATTTGTAGCCAATTTGGAGGTACAGTCTATCCTAGAGAAGCAGATTCATGAAGCACAACCCAAGGATCCCTTGTTGTCAGACATCAAGCTCAAAATGGCAGAAGGGAGATTCAAAGATTTTACCAGGGATGATCAAGACATACTCTGGATTAATGGTTGTATCTGCGTACCAGATATCGATGGTTTAAGACAGCTAATCTTAAAGGAAGCCCATGACTCAAAGTATTCAATTCACCCTGGAAGTACTAAGATGTACCAGGATATTAAGACCAAATTTTGGTGGCCAAATTTGAAGCGAGAAGTCGCAGAGTTCATTGCCTTGTGCGACGTTTGTCAGAAGGTAAAGGCCGAACACCAGAGACCAGCAGGTTTGTTGCAACCGCTGAAGATTCCAGAGTGGAAGTGGGAAGAGATCGGAATGGATTTCATTACCGGCTTACCCAAGACCCAATCAGGTTATGATTCGATTTGGGTAATAGTCGATCGTTTGACCAAGGTTGCCCATTTTTCGCCATCAAAACCACGACTCGTGAGATCGCCATGGAGTTATACATGGCCGTAATTGTCGGCTTTACGGTGTGCCCAAGAAGATAGTATCAGATCGAGGATCTCAGTTCACCTCTCGTTTTTGGCAAAGTTTGCATGAAGCATTGGGTACCCATCTGAATTTCAGTACTACGTATCACCCACAGACAGATGGACAGACTAAAAGAGTTAATCGATATTACAGATATGCCGAGAGCTCTAGCTAATGTGTGTGAGGACCCTGTTTATTTAACTAGTAACACTTAACCATCCCCTTGGTCCTAACGTTACAAATCAAATAAACTAAGCCTCGAGATATGTATACTTCCTGCACTGCAGATATACACACCATTACAAAATCATGCATCAATTCCATCATACACATAGATCAAGCAAAAGCAACAATCGCAAGACATAGATCATATAAAGAGAGTTATTACAAAGAGAGGCCGACCGCCAAAAGTCATACAAATAAGTAAATACACAATGAAGCAAAATGGCCATAAGATGGCGATAAACAAAAGCCAATCGGTGTGCCTTTACCCACAAGGCAACCAACCGACCGCCAAGCTAATCGTCCCAGGCGGCACGCAACACAACTCACAAAAGTGAGGCCCTTGGGGCTCACCTTCTTCCTCTCGCAACAATTAATATTAAGCAAGATGAGTACAAAACTTGTTTTTGTACTGCAAGACTCGACGTGTGAGATAACAGAACTATAATTAACTACATGCAAGCTTTATTTAAGTGGATGAGGCTATGACTTATTTTGCATAAAGCAAGTTTTCATTTGCAATAGGGTAATAGATTCAAAGCAAGTTTGCAATTAACTTTTATGGTTCAAAAAAAGAGAGACAATAATAGCAATAGATAGATGACAACACCAACCTAGAAGTGACTAACCCATAGTCACCACAACAATAGCATGAAGTACCCTTCATACCACCCATGTCAAGTTTAAGTTTTTTTTCAAAAGGTTGTAGTCTAGTTCTTGCACGACCTTACCAAGCATGTCCATAACCTAGACGAGGCTATTCGAATAGTTTTAACCCCGCAGGTGTACCAATGTACCCACACGATAGACCGCCTTCCAAGCCACGGTTAGCACACTTCCTTTGGTATGCGTGCATGGCTAAGTCTAACAAGACGCTTTCCAATGGACGATGCTAATTAAGAGCCGCAACCCACGGGAGAAGGACACATTAGGCAGCCTAACCCATCGCTAATGCTCCCTCCAAACACCACACACAAGAGCACACCCACCGACCAGCTCATAATTAGCACCTCCCAAAGTACTTAGTCAAGAGAGGTTCCATATCCCCTCGTGTGGTTAGCACGCAATAAGCGCTGGCTTAGTGACACAAGTAACTCGGTCCTTGGGGACTTAGGCACCATTCCACACACCCAACAGATCACATCAACATACCATTGTGCCCAAGTCAAGATATAGTTTTGTTTTCGGTTTTGATTTGTAAATCAATAAAACACAAGGGTTGGACATAATGGAGTAGTATAAGTAGTTGTGTGATCAAGATCACCGACTAAGTCGATGATCGCCCAATACTACCGATAACTAGGCATGGCTAAGCAATATTCATTCGTAATCTACTAAGTGATAAGAGTTCATCCATCGAACTCTAACCACAGCAAATAACCTAGGCTAATGGTAGTAGAGGATAACCATTTACCTACGATTTTGCAACTAGAGGTCTAACTAATCAATTTAACAACAAAATAGCAATGCATACATAGAAGTTAAACAAAATATTAGACTTTAAAAGTAATGGGATTAATGGAAATGATCAAACTGCTTGCTCGCTTGTCGTGGCTCAAATTGTTGCGGAGGGTCGTTCTCGGGGTTACCGCAAATGTCGAATCCTAGGCGAAAGAGCGAAAACAACCAATAAGACGAGCAACGCTTAAATGAAAGAGCAAGCAAAAATTAACCAAATGCGATTTAAAATTATACACAAGGTATAATAGGAATATACCTAGACATAGGAACTGGAAAACCTAATTTGGATTTGTGGTAAAAGATATTCTCTAAAAACCTATTTTCTACCATAATTAGCACTGTAGCAAAAATATTTTCTAGAAAGGTTTTGAAGCTGAAATTTGTATGGTGGCTTCCTACTGGTATAGTGATAACCCATATAAAATTTCAGGTCATTTGAAGTTACAACGAATTAGTTATGATTTTTCTAAGTTCTAAAACTAGGACATCCTTTATATCAGTAGCAAAGACCACTAGCAAACTGGTCCTTCACTAAAGTTCATCCCTAAAGGAAATTAACAAAATTTAGTTCGCTCTATTTGGACTTACAGAGAACAAGTTATAGATTTTCTAAGTTTTTATAGCATTTTGGAATATTTAAAAGGAAATTTGAAAAGGCTAAAATCGATTCACAACATTTCTGGTTCTTAACAGGGCCGGAAAACATTTCTAGATTAATCTCTAGCCTAAAAGAAAATTAACACTACTAAAATCACCCAAAAAGGACCTATAATGAAAAAGATATGAATTTCTAAAGTTTTAACAACATTTCCAGTGGAAAGATAAAGCTTACCGAGGAAATTATATCCCTTAACCGAAAGAAAAGACGTGGTTGATTATGGACCGTCGATCCTGGATCGAACGGCCCACGCGCACGGCGCGCACAGCACCCACGGAGACTCACCGTTGGATCAAGATCCAACCGTCCAGATCGAGATGGCAATCGGACCGAGCGGATGCCCGCCCATCCTGGGCCGTCGATCAAGCGATGAAGGGTGGGATTGAGGAGCCTTCTGACACCCAATTGCTCCCACGATCCCGCCATAGACCCGTGATCGAACTACCGAGGTTGATTGAGCCGCTACGATTTGAACAGGACTCATCGACAATAGGGGCCCACCGTCGCTGACGCTAAGTCACATGCCGGGTTTAAACACACGCGCACAGGGTGGGTTTGAAGATGGCGGGCCCACCGGTCAGTGACCGAGGAGGTGGGTTTAGGACAGCTAATGATTACTAACCCATGATTAACAATGATTAGCATTAATGAACGTCATTACTGTGTCCGAACGCCATTACGCAGATCGCCGTTTGGTCCGACAACGAACCGAGGGCGTTTCTCGCTTGTCGCCGCAACCCAAGGCACGGCGGCCGAAACTAGGTGCCAAAATGGAACCGCAATAGCATAACGCACACACCGGGACCATCCACACCGTCGGTGGTGTCCCAGAACGGCGGCTAGCCGACGATGAGCGGCGGCGACCAAAACGGCCGAATTGCAAAAACGCTCAAAGCTCCGCAACAGTCCAGGTAAGCGGGTGCCACAGCTTCTAGGGACTACTAGAAGGCTACCTGAGGGGTGCGGAGGTGCCGAGGAGGTCAGAGCAGCTCCGGCGACGGAAGAGCGCGCGCAGACCAAGAAGAAAAAGTGGAGATGACGGCCTGAGCAAAATGGGGGAGACCGGGTCATCACAACACCTTCATAACAGCTCAGAGATGCCACATGAGCAAGGAATTAGAAAAAGAAGCTCCTTACCGGCGAGGAGGAAGAAGGGGGTGCTCACGGCCGCAAAGAGGAAATCCCCAAAATTGAGCTGCTCCTGTGAAAAGCAACTACAATTAAGTTAGGGGTTTTGCTCCGAGAAGTAAGGGACACAACCCGAAGCAAAAAGAAAGGAAGAAAAGCCACTGGAGCGCGGGTTGCACCGAGGAGCCCTACCAACAATGGCGCCGATAGGGTTCTCGAGATTTGGGCTCAAGCAAGCAAAGGGAGTGCAAGCTGGAGCTGGGGGGTGTAAAGAAAGCTACTGAAGGTCTTGAGGGGCTTAAGTAGCCGAGGGGACGAAGAGAGCAGCGCGCACACGCTCCGGAATGGTCTTCGGTCCACAAAGAACGCGGCGGTCGCCGAGCGACGGAGCGTAAGCTCGACGACTCGAGGGCGGTGCACCGACGCGCATTTAATGCGCCGCGTAAGGAGCCGCTAAAGGGCTCAAGGAGGTGACAAGGCACCCTCCTCTCACCGCCATGGCGCATGTGCACGCACGCGCCGCGCGAAGGAGGAAGATGACCCGACGCGAGCGGCCCACCACCACCGCACAAAGCGGCTCGAGTCCAAAGTGTTTTAGTGGGTTGAGCCCAACCCCATTAGATGCTGGCCGCCGGATGAGATTTGAACGGCCACGATGCGATCGCTAATTGTAAAGACTGAAGTGAACCGGTACGGTCCCGTGACGGTTGGATCAGAATCCAACGGCTGAGAATCACATGGCAACCGGAGTTGTCCGAATGCCTACACGAAAGAGAGCCGTTCGATGGAAATCCAACGGCTGATAACGCGCGCACGGTTGAACTGGCGCGGGGCGCGGTTAGTTGGCTCGGTCGAGACAAGTGACTCGAGCCCGAGCCTGACTCGAGTCCAATGAACAGTACGACCCAGTTAGGGTTTGATTTTAAACCCGAGACTTTGGGGATTTAATTGAGGTATCAAATCATCTCCAAAATTTATGAAATTTTAACTGGAGCTTCATAAAATTTCCAGAGATTTTTGTGCACTGGAATTTTCTCAATAAATTTCCAGAAGGTTAAAACAGAGGTTTGACCAAGGTTTGACTTGCCTCTAAAATATTTCAAATAATTTCCAAAAATTATGGAATAATTCAGAGGTGTTACAAGGCAACCTTAGAACCCAGGAAAATTATTTCCAAGGGTTTGACACCAGATTTGACCAAGGAGGTTGTTGACTTGATAACAAATGAGGGTTTAGATTTGAATTTCCCAAAATTCCTTTACAAGAATTTCAGAAAAGTTCAAGAGTGAAAGGATGACAGAAAAAGTTTTAATTTACCCTCATTTTATTACATTTGAAACACAAGCCAAATTTGGGGATGTTACAAACCTCCCCCCCTTACAAAAATCTCGTCCCGAGATTTGGTTCACTCGGAAAAGAATGAGGGGTAGTCTGCACGAAGACGATCTTCTCGCTCCCAAGTAGCTTCATCCTCGAATGGTTTGACCATCGAACTTTGAGGAACTTGATGGTCTTGTTCCTCGTTTCTTCGCTCGCCTCTTCGAGGATGCGAACAGGTGCTCGCGATAGGTCAAATCTTCCCGAACATCAAGAGTTTCCAACGGAGTTTCTGTTGGAACACGGAGGCACTTCTTTAGCCGGGACACATGGAACACATCATGTACCCCGCAAGTGCAGCAGTAACTCCAACTTGTAGGCAACAGCTCCTTCTTCTCGATAACACGGTATGGACCGACATATCGAGGAGCCAACTTGCCCTTGACACCAAAACGCCGTGACCTTTCGGAGGAGAAACCTTGAGATAAACGGTCATTGGGCTCAAAGCTCAACTCACGACGACGGCGATCCGCATAGCTCTTTGCTCGGATTGAGCCGCGTAGCGATCACGAATGAGTCGAACTTGGCCTCGGCCTCATTAATCGAGTCCGCCAAAGAAAGGTCTTTCACCGGTCTCGCACTCAGTTCAACGGGTCCTACACTTTCTCCCGTATAAGGCCTCAAATGGTGCCATGCCGAGACCGCTTGGAAACCGTTGTTGTAAGAAAACTCGGCGAATGGCGTGCACTTCTCCCAAGTGCTTCCCATAGGAAAGAACACACGCCGCAAAGATGTCCTCTAAAACTTGGTTGACCTCTCGGCCCGACCATCCGCTTGGGGGTGAAAAGTCGAGCCGAAAGAAAGGCGAGTTCCCATAGCCTCTGCAGCTATGCCAAAATCGAGACGTGAACAAAGCGAACCACGATCCGACACGATCGCCTTTGGTACACCATGCAAACTCACGATGCGGGCTATGTAGAGATCCGCCGTAAGACCTACTCAAGGTCGGTCTTTGACAGAAGAAAATGAGCCACCTTAGTAAATCGATCGATGACGCACCCGGATGGCATCATTCTTCTTGGGGACCGGTAGACCCGGTGATAAAGTCCATCCCGACCGAATCCCACTTCCACCCGAATTGGTAAAGGTCTGGCGCCCGCCGACGACGATGTTCGGCCTTGACACGACAACACACGCCGCACTCAAGAACGAACCTTGCGATCTCCTCTTCATTCGGTCCACCAAAATCTCTCGCGAAGATCCCGTACATCTTCGTGGCCCCGGGATGAATGGATAACGGAGAATCGTGGGCTTCGCGGAGGATTAACTCCCGCAACTCCATGTCCTTTGGAACTACGAGGCGTTGCCCGAACCTCACGACACCAAGCTCATCTACGGAGAAGCACTTGGCTATTCCATTCTTGACATTTTCCTTGATGCGGTTTACTCCAACATCTGACTGCTGAGCAGACCTGATCCGATCCATCAAGGTTGGTTGTACAACCAAGGAAGCGAGGGAACCATGCTCAACTAAACCCAAGTTGAGACGCTGGAACTCCTCCAGAAGAGGGGGCTGATGCTCCTGAAGCAACAATGCATTGCAATGCGCTTTGCGACTAAGCGCATCCGCAACGACATTGGCCTTGCCCGGATGGTAGTGAATACCCATGTCATAGTCCTTGATCAACTCCAACCATCTCCTTTGCCTGAGGTTCAGATCTGGTTGGGTGAACAAATACTTTAGGCTTTTGTGATCCGAATACACTTCACAACGACACCGATTAAGTAATGTCGCCAAATCTTAAGTGCATGAATCACGCCGCCAACTCCAAGTCATGGGTAGGATAGTTGAGTTCATGAGGTCTCAATTGCCTTGATGCATAGGCCACTACCTTGCCTTCTTGCATAAGGACACAACCGAGGCCTCGACGAGAAGCGCCACAAAAGATATCAAGCTTCGACGGACATCGGGAGAACAAGAACGGAGCGTGGTCAATCGCTTCTTAAGTGCTTGAAACTTTCTCGCAATCAGCGGACCACGAGAACTTCTTGTCCTTCTTGAGCAACTCACATCGGCTTCGCTATCTTGGAGAAGTTCTCGATGAAGCGACGATAATATCCCGCTAAACCAAGAAAACTCCGAACTTCGTGACCGGCGGGTCGACTCCAGAAAGCACGCCGCCGATCTTGCTAGGATCCACGCCACGCCTCCCGCCGAAAGAATATGGCCTAAGAAGGCTACTTCTTCAACCGTAACGCACACTTGCTGAACTTTGCATACAACTGGTGCTCACGGCTTGCCCAACACAAGCTTCAAATGCTCTCTGTGTTCTCATCACTCTTGGAGTAGATAAGGATATCATCGATGAAGACCACAACGAACCTATCCAAATACTCCATGAACACCGAATTCATGAGGTTCATGAACAAGGCCGGGCATTGGTTGCCGAATGACATGACGGTATACTCGCATAAACCATAACGAGTAGAAAAGCCGCCTTTGGAATATCCTCAGTCGAATCCGAACTCGTGATACCCCACTCGATCAATCTTGGAGAAAACTCGAGCTCCGGTTAATTGATCGAAGAGGTCATCGATACGGGCAAAGGGTATTTGTTCTTACCGCTACTTCATTAAGTGGACGGTAATCAACGCGACATGCGCAGCTGCCTTGTCCTTTTTCGACAAAGATTGCCGAGCATCCCCAAGGAGATGAGCTAGGCGGATGAAACCCTTCTCTTGAAGCTCTCCCACCGCTTCTTCAACTCCACCAACTCAATTGATCCATCCTAAGGCCTCTTTGAAATCGGGCGGCACCGGAACCAACTCAATGACAAACTCGAGGTCTCGAATCGTGGCATCCTCGAAGGTCGCCGGGAAGACATCAACGAAGTCACATACCACCGGGACTTCACTAATATCTAGAGTGGCTTCGCTTCGAGCGCCGAAGAGATGCGGACCGCAGCTTCGATTTAAAAGCTAACCCGCCGGAAGGACTAGTGAGGTAGATGAGTCTCCTAGCGCAATCAATTTGTCCCATGTGCTGAGACAACCAATCCATGCCTAGGATTACATCTAAGCTCGCCGATCGAAGGAGGATAAGGTTTGCCAAGAATCCTACCCCTTCTATCTCAACAGGGACATCCCTACACTCAGATTCAGCTCTCAACTCCGAACCGGAGAGCGAATGAGCAATGGACCAACAATGGAGTAAAAGAAGACCTCCCACAGCAAAGAAAAGACTCGTAAACAAACGAATGAGATGCGCTCAATCAAATAATATCAGAGCAGTGGAAAGAGTTAACCAAAGGGTACCCAACACGACGCCGGGTGCTCCTCGTGCCTCCTCCGCGGAGATGAGGTTGACGCGCCACTACCCACGCCTTGGGTAGCGGGACAACCTTTCGATCTCGGGAGAACCACTCCCCGCCCGCGCCCTCCATTAGGACGAGGGGCCGCCCACCCCGTTAGGGCAACTATTGGCATAATGCCCTTCGTTGCACGAAAAGCAGTGACCCCGGCAGCCGGATTGCGGGGCCACTCGCTGGTTCGCAGCGCACGTGATCGGGCACGCCCGCGGAGGGCGAGAGCCTGCCGTTGGCGGCCTCTGTGGTAGTGAAGCCACGTAACGGCCCCCGGGTAGGCCCGACACGACGACGAGAGGCCGCCTGCGCGCATCGGCCGGGCCTCCCACTTGCGCTGCGGGACTCGCCGCCGCCGCCTTGTGCTCGCAACAATGGCCTTGTCCACCAAGGCTCGAAAGTCAAGCAAAGTCCACAATGGAGAGCCTGCCTTGCGGCTCCTCGCACAAACCTCCATGAACTTCTCCCGCTGGCCTCATCGCAGCCACCTCGGATGGAGCATAACGAGCCAAGTGGTTGAACTCGCATGTACTCCATCACCGACTTACGCCTTGCTTGAGCGCGAAACTCCTTCTTCTTCACTTCATCAAGCCGGCGGGGATGTGAGCTCGACTAACGCCGTCCGAACTCATCCCAAGAGACGGTGGGCGGCGGGCTGCATGGCCAAGAAGTTCTCCCACCAGAGAGAGCGCCTCAAGCCGATGGGAGGCAAAGAGTGCCTTGTCCCGGTCCAGCACCGAGCAACGCCGAAGCTTACGCCAACTCGCGCAGCCACCATCCGCATCCAAAGGGTCTTCGACTCGAAAACGGGGGTTGAGTGCGAAGAAACTCGCCAAACCCCACGAGATCGATGTCCTCCCGCCGCCTGCATCCCGAGGCACCGGCAAGGGCGGAGGTGTTGCGCGCATAACATCCAGCAGACCTCCCGCCCTCCGAGCGGTTGCGCCTATCTCAAGAAGGACCTCGCCATGGTCTGAGGAGGCGGAGCTCCTCATCCAAACCAAAGCCGACCACGGCCGCTACGAGTACCTCCACCATCCCGATTCAAGAAATTTAGGTTAGAAACCAAAACACTAATACTAGAAGTTGATGAAAGCGAAAAGCTAACGATTAGAGGAATGAGACATCACCCTAACCGAAAGCCAAAACAGCAAGTAACAACTTTAAATGTTTCCAAAGAAGCTCCAAATCAGCAAAGGAAACATTAAACCAAGCTCAACTTCACCGCCATTAACCCGCATTGAATGAACGAGCAATGGTTTGAGAAGATAGAATTTCAGCACGCTACCTCAAGTCTAACATTTCTCAAGAGCAAGGTTAACTTAGCTAAATAGGTGTTAGATACTTAGCTAACTAGTATCACTTCTTACCCTTTTATTCCCACAATATTTTTAGTTGATTATCCTCTCATTTTCTACCCTATTTAGAACCTTTGAGCTTGCTGTCCGAAATTGAACGATCGCTGTCCAGATTTTGCATCCAAGCCTCCTAATTGAAATCTTCAACTCGAAGCTTCAAAACCTTGTAGAGGGCGGCTAACATTTCAATTTGCCAAGCTCATTGGTCCCAAAACCCAATTAATCGATAATGACTATCTTTTGAGAGAAGGAAAGGGGAAAACACCTTTTTTAAAACTCAATTTAGAGCAAGACGAGAGAAGAAAGCTAAGATAGGTAAGGAATAAAACCGAGAACTTACTTAAGCTTTCATAAATCATTTGATACTTTGAAAATAAGGTTTTCAAAATATCCTAAGGACGACCAAGCTTGGGTTACTACGGTCGGAATGGCTCTGATACCAAACTTTGTGAGGACCCCGGTTTATTCGGCTTGTACTGTTTAACCATCCACTTGGTCCTAACAAGACAAATCAAATAAACCAAGCCTCGAGATATGTATACTTCCTGCACTGCAGATACACACCCTGCTACAAAATCATGCATCAATTCCATTCATACACATAGAGCCAAGCAAAAAGCAACAATCTAAAGACATAGATCATATAAAGAGAGTTATTACAAAAGAGAGGCCGACCGCCAAAAGTCATACAAATAAGTAAATACACAATGAAGCAAATGGCCATAAGATGGCGATAAACAAAAGCCAATCGGTGTGCCTTTACCCACAAGGCAACCAACCGACCGCCAAGCTAATCGCCCTGCACGGCGCCGCAACACAACTCACAAAAGTGAGGCCCTTGGGGCTCACCTTCTTCCTCTCGCAACAATTAATATTAAGCAGCGTATGAGTACAAAACTTGTTTTTGTACTGCAAGACCGACGTGTGAGATAACAGTAACTATAATTAACTACATGCAAGCTTTATTTAAGTGGATGAGGCTCGACTTATTTTCAAAGATAAAGCAAGTTTTCATTTGCAATAGGGTAATAGATTCAAAGCAAGTTTGCAATTAACTTTTATGGTTCAAATAAAAGAGAGACAATAATAGCAATAGATAGATGACAACACTAACCTAGAAGTGACTAACCCATAGTCACCACAACAATAGCATGAAGTACCCTTCATACCACCCATGTCAAGTTTAAGTTTTTTTTCAAAAGGTTGTAGTCTAGTTCTTGCACGACCTACCAAGCATGTCCATAACCTAGACGAGGCTATTCGAATAGTTTTAACCCCGCAGGTGTACCAATGTACCCACACGATAGACCGCCTTTCCACCACCACGGTTAGCACACTTCCTTTGGTATGCGTGCATGGCTAAGTCTAACAAGACGCTTTCCAATGGACGATGCTAATTAAGAGCCGCAACCCACGGAGAAGGACACATTAGATGTACCTAACCGGTCCGCTAATGCCCTCCAAACACCACACACAAGAGCACACCCACCGACCAGCTCATAATTAGCACCTCCCAAAGTACTTAGTCAAGAGAGGTTCCATATCCCCTCGTGGTTAGCACGCATAAGCGCTGGCTTAGTGACACAAGTAACTCGGTCCTTGGGGACTTAGGCACCATTCCACACACCCAACAGATCACATCAACATACCATTGTGCCCAAGTCAAGATATAGTTTTGTTTTCGGTTTTGATTTGTAAATCAATAAAACACAAGGGTTGGACATAATGGAGTAGTATAAGTAGTTGTGTGATCCGGATCACCGACTAAGTCGATGATCGCCCAATACTACCGATAACTAGGCATGGCTAAGCAATATTCATTCGTAATCTACTAAGTGATAAGAGTTCATCCATCGAACTCTAACCACAAAGAAATAACCTAGGCTCTGTAGTAGAGGATAACCATTTACCTACAGATTTTGCAACTAGAGGTCTAACTAATCAATTTAACAACAAAATAGCAATGCATACATAGAAGTTAAACAAAATATTAGACTTTAAAAGTAATGGGATTAATGGGAAATGATCAAACTGCTTGCACCGCTTGTCGTGGCTCAAATTGTTATGAGGGTCGTTCTCTGGTTACCGCAAATATCGAATCCTAAGCTAAAGAGCTAAAACAACCAATAAGACGAGCAACGCTTAAATGAAAGAGCAAGCAAAAATTATTCAAATGCGATTTAAAATTATACACAAGGTATAATAGGAATATACCTAGACATAGGAACTGGAAAACCTAATTTGGATTTGTGGTGCAAAAGATATTCTCTAAAAACCTATTTTCTACCATAATTAGCACTCAGAGCAAAAATATTTTCTAGAAAGGTTTTGAAGCTGAAATTTGTATGGTGGCTTCCTACTGGTATAGTGATAACCCATATAAAATTTCAGGTCATTTGAAGTTACAACGAATTAGTTATGATTTTTCTAAGTTCTAAAACTAGGACATCCTTTATATCAAGAGCAAAGACCACTAGCAAACTGGTCCTTCACTAAAGTTCATCCCTAAAGGAAATTAACAAAATTTAGTTCGCTCTATTTGGACTTACAGAGAACAAGTTATAGATTTTCTAAGTTTTTATAGCATTTTGGAATATTTAAAAGGGCAATGAAAAGGCTAAAATCGATTCACAACATTTCGTTCTTAACAGGCGGAAAACATTTCTAGATTAATCTCTAGCCTAAAAGAAAATTAACACTACTAAAATCACCCAAAAAGGACCTATAATGAAAAAGATATGAATTTCTAAAGTTTTAACAACATTTCCAAAGTGGAAAGATAAAGCTACCGAGGAAATTATATCCTTAACCGAAAGAAAAGACGTGGTTGATTATGGACCGCCGATCCCGATCGAACGCCCACGCACGCACGCGCGCACAAAGACCCACGAGGCTCACCGTTGGATCAAGATCCAACCGCCCGCATCGAGATGGCAATCGACCGAAGCGGATGCCCGCCATCCCGGGCCGTCGATCAAGCGATGAAGGGTCGATTGAGGAGCCTTCTGACACCCAATTGCTCCCTACGATCCCGCCATAGACCCGGATCGAACTACCGAGGTTGATTGAGCCGTTACGATTTGAACAGGACTATCGACAATAGGGGCCCACCGTCGCTGACGCTAAGTCACATGCCGGTTTAAACACACGCGCATGTGGTGGGTTTGAAGATGGCGGCCCACCGGCCGCTGACCGAGGAGGTGGGTTTAGGACAGCTAATGATTACTAACCCATGATTAACAATGATTAGCATTAATGAACGCCATTATCGTGTCCGAACGCCATTACAAGATCGCCGCTGGTCCCGACAACGAACCGAGGGCGTTTCGCTTGTCGCCGCAACCCAAGGCACGGCGCGAAACTAGGTGCCAAAATGGAACCGCAATAGCATAACGCACACACCGGGACCATCCACACCGCCGGTGGTGTCCCGAACGGCGGCTAGCCGACGATGAGCGGCGCACCAAAACGCCGAATTGCAAAACGCTCAAAGCTCCGCAAGAATACCTGTAAGCGGGTGCCACAGCTTCTAGGGACTACTAGAAGGCTACCCGAGGTGCGGAGGTGCCGAGGAGGTCGAGCAGCCCGGCGACGAAGAGCGCGCCAGACCAAGAAGAAAAAGTGGAGATGACGGCCCGAGCAAAGTGGGGAGACCGGTCATCACAACACCTTCATAACAGCTCGTAGATGCCACATGAGCAAGGAATTAGAAAAGAAGCTCCTTACCGCGAGGAGGAAGAAGGGGTGCTCACGCCGCAAAGAGGAAATCCCCAAAATTGAGCCGCCTCGTGAAAAGCAACTACAATTGTTAGGGTTTTGCTCGAGAAGTAAGGGACACAACCCAAGCAAAAAGAAAGGAAGAAAGCCACTGGAGCGCGGGTTGCACCGAGGAGCCCTACCAACAATGGCGCCGATAGGGTTCTCGAGATTTGGGCTCAAGCAAGCAAAGGGAGTGCAAGCCGGAGCTCAGGGGGTGTAAAGAAAGCTATCAAGGTCTTGAGGGGCTTAAGTAGCCGGGACGAAGAGAGCAGCGCGCACACGCTCCGAATGGTCTTCGGTCCACAAGAGCGCGGCGGCCGCCGAGCGACGGAGCAGTAAGCTCGACGACTGAGGGCGGTGCATCGACGTGCATTTAATGCGCCGCGAAGGAGCCGTTTAAAGGGCTCAAGGAGGTGACAAGGCACCCTCCTCTCACCGCCATGGCGCATGTGCACGCACGCCGCGCGGAAGGAGGAAGATGACCACGACGCGAGCGGCCCACCACCACGCGCACAAAGCGCTCGAGTCCAGTGTTTTAGTGGGTTGAGCCCAACCCCATTAGATGCTTGGCCACGGATGAGATTTGAACGCCACGATGCGATCGCTAATTGTAAAGATCGGTGAACCGCAGACGGTCCCCGCGACGCTGGATCGTAATCCAACGGCCGAGAATCACATGGCAACCGGAGTTGTCCGAATGCTCACATTTAAAGAGAGCCGCTCGATGGAAATCCAACGGCCGATAATAGCGCGCACGGTTGAAGTGGCGCGGGCGCGCGTTAGTTGGCCTTGGCCGAGACAAGTGACTCGAGCCCGAGCCCGACTCGAGTCCAATGAACAAGATTTGACCAGCTTAGGGTTTGATTTTAAACCCGAGACTTTGGGGATTTAATTGAGGTATCAAATCATCTCCAAAATTTATGAAATTTTACTGGAGCTTCTAGACTTAAGCTTCATAAAATTTCCAGAGATTTTTGTGCACTGGAATTTTCTCAATAAATTTCCGTAAGGTTAAAACAGAGGTTTGACTAAGGTTTGACTTGCCTCTAAAATATTTCAAATAATTTCCAAAAATTATGGAATAATTCAGAGGTGTTACAAGGCAACCTTAGAACCCAGGAAAATTATTTCCAAGGGTTTGACACCAGATTTGACCAAGGAGGTTGTTGACTTGATAACAAATGAGGGTTTAGATTTGAATTTCCCAAAATTCCTTTACAAGAATTTCAGAAGAGTTCAAGAGTGAAAGGATGACAGAAAAAGTTTTAATTTACCCTCATTTTATTACATTTGAAACACAAGCCAAATTTGGGGATGTTACATTGTGCTCTAGCTAATGCTGCTGTGAGGACCCAGAATATTTAACTAGTAACACTTAACCTCCAAATGGTTCTAGCGTTACTAATTAAACATTCTAAGCCTCGATGGACATATGCTTCCTGCACTGCAAGATATGCACATCATCACAAAATTACACATCAATTCCATACAACATACATCACTAAGTTCAACAACGACATACATAAAGTAGAGTTATTACAAAAGAGCCGACCGGCCAAATAGAACGATGTACAAGAAAGACAGCGGAAGCAAAAGCGCCATAAGATGGCTAGAACAAAAGTCGACCGGTTAGCCACACAACCCACAAGACAACCGACTGGCCGCCAAGCTAGACGCCTCTAAGGCTACCACAAAGACAACTCACGTATGAGGCCCTCCACCACCTTCTTCCTCCGCAACAAATACATTTAAGCAAGATAACTCGAGCACACAAAGGTACTGCAAGACCGACATGTGGAATAGCGCACTGCTCATAACTACATGCAAGCTTATTTAGGTGGAGGTTGTATGTCTCATTTTGCACAAAGCCAACTTTATTTGCAATAATGTAATACCTTTGAAAGCAAGTTTGCAAATCTGTTTTGTTGTCCAAAATAACAATAAATAAAGATACATACAAGTAACTGACTGGAAGTGACTATCCCAATAGTCACCACAACATAGCACTAATCCCGATTCGTGCCACCCATCAAGTTTTAATTAAAAGGTTGTAGTCTAGTTCTCACGGGCGATCCGAGCGTGTCCATAACCTAGACGAGGCTATTCGAATAGTTTTAACCCGCAGGGTGTACCAATGTACCCACACTTCGCATCGCCTTTAAGCCACAAAGCACACTTCCAAGGTATGTCGGCACGGCTAAGTCCTATGAGACTTTTTCCAATATTGTGTGTATCAACCACGAGCCGCTCAGATGGGTAGAAACACCATACGCTACATTGCAAGTCGAAAGACAACAAATCCCATCGCGGGTGAAGTCTTTCGGACACTATAATGCTCCCAACACCATCCCTCCTGCGACCTCCTGCGACCCGAAGCCAATACACGCCAAAATACTAAGTCAAGAGAGGTCCCATACCCTCTAGTGTGGTTAGCACGCAAAATGCTCAGTACGGTGGCGCAAGTAACTCGGTCCTTAATGACCCGGGCACCATTCCAGTCACACCCAAGAGCACACCAATCATACCTTTGTGCCCAAGTCTAAATCATTTTGTTTTTCAGTTTAGTTTTCATAAGTAGACATGGCACAATGCTGAAATCATAAATCATAATAAGTTTTTATGTGATCAAGGTTATCAACAATCGATAACCGCCCATTTCTACCGGAAACTAAGCATGGCTAAGCAATTAATTCGCAAAACTACTAAGTGACAAGAGCTCATCCACGAATTCTAAATCACAGCAAGTAATCCTAGCCTAATGGTAGTAGAGATCAATTCATTTGCGTAAGGAAATGCATCTACTGGGTCAACTAGCGACAATAGTTTAACACAAAGTAGCAATGCATACATAGGAGTTGTAATCAACATAAATACTTAAAATACTGGGATTAACATGATCAAACTGCTTGCCTTGCTGGATTTGTTCCTGCTGCAGAGGGGAGTGCTCAGGTTCAATAAATTCTTCGGAACCTAACGCGAAAAGGCGATAAAAACCGATAAGAACGTAGAACACCAAAAGGAACTCAATAACAAAGAACATCCAAATCTCATGAAATTTCTACAGCAGCTAGGGGTTGATTTTAGACAATTTTAGAAACAAGAATCACTTCATTTGGACTTATCATGAAAAAGTTATGGCTAAACTAAGTTCTCTCAGCCTGAAAAATCATAATTAAATTAATTTTGGTTACTGTTCATCACGAAAATTTCTAGAATGATCTGGAACTTGAAATTTTTATGGTAGGTAGATATGGTTATCCTAACAACAGCAAAACTGAGTTTGCACAATTTGAAGTTGAAATGAATTAGTTATGATTTTTCTAAGTTCTAAAACTAGTGAATCATTAACTTCAGTGACAAGGATCATATGAAGACCTATCATACATTACAGTACATTCCTAGTGGGTTTTAACAAAACTTAGTTTGCTCAGTTTGGAATAACAGAGAATAAGTTATGCATTTTACAAATTTTCCATGAATTTCTAAACAACCTTTTTCACTAAACAAGATCATGCAGTTAAAGTAATTTTCTACTATATAACAGTGCCTAAATTCATTCTCAACTTAAAGTTCATATTCTAACAGAGCTACAGCAACTGGAATCAGTCAAAACGGAGTTAAAATGACAAAGTTATGCACTTTTGAAATTTGAAACAACAAAAGACTTAGAAAATTTGAGCTCTCGGGAAGTCCAATTGAACTGAAAGACAAAGGAGAGGTCGTGGGTCGTCGATCCTTCATCGCATGGCCACGGACTCGGCTACGGCGCACAAAAGACCTCTCCTCGCACAGGGGAGGTCCGACCGTTGAGATCTGATCCAACGCCACGACGCATGCATACACGCCGACGCAAAGGAGGTCCTCGCGCCTAACAGAGGTCATGACCGTCAGATCAAGGTCTGGCGGTCCCGAGCACTAGGGGAGGTCCTAAGGCTTTAACTCTGAGGAAGGAGGTCTAGCCCATTAGATCGAAATCTAACGGTTCAGACCAGAGGAGGAGGTCCTAAAGCTTCGGATCTAAAGGATGAGGCCCTAGACGGTCAAGATCTCCAGAGGGAGGTCTTGATCGGCTGGGATTAACACGGGGAGGTCTTAGATGGCCAAGATCTACTCGGGGAGGTCCTAAGCGATAGGGTTTTAATCGGAGGAGATCTGGACGACTCAGATTAGACCTAGGGAGGTCCTGAACGGTCCAGATCAACGCGGAGGGAGGTCCGAAGGCTAAGGATTTTATAAAGGAGATCTAACGCTCAGATCTAAATCCGAGGAGGTCGTGAACGGCTAGGATTGAGCCTAAGAGGTCCTGAGCGAGGTTTTCTTGCAAACGACCAGGGGTGGCTTTTTACCAAGAGGACCCCGAGGGTGGTCTTTGCAAAATGACCAGGGGAGGTCTTTTTGCAAAGAGGACCTCGGTGGAGGTCGAGGGGTGGTCTTTGACAAAGAGGACCTCAAGGAGGTCTTTTGCAAAGAGGACCCCAAGGCGGAGGGTGATCCTAACGGCTGGGATTTAACCTACGGTGGTCTTAAACGGCCAGGATTTCAGCGGGGAGGTCCTGGCACTAAGAAAATACACGGAAAACCCTATACGGTACAGATCTACTTGGAGGTGATCTTAGACGGCTGAGATCAAAGGAGGTCCAGAGGCTTAAGTTTTTAGGAAAGGAGCCAAAGGCTCGGATCTAAACCTGGGGTGGTCTTAGACGGCCAAGAACAACCCGAGGAGATCTAAGGATTTGTCGGAAATCTGACAAAGTCCAGAGCACCGCGATTTGCTTGCCGGCACGTCGCCGGCGACCAAAGCCACGGCAGCGCTATCTACCTAACCAGAAATGTTCTAAATACTGTTGCGAACAGGATGAGACTATTCTCGACGCATGAGTGGCTCGCATCACCGCAAGCGGCCGAGAGGCGGAGGAGTGCTTCCGGATAAAAACCAAAAACGGAGAAAAGCTCCGCTCCGAGCTAAACTAACAAGTCCTTAAGCACTTAAGGGATAACGCGAACGCACCTGGACAACGAAGAGGTCCAAGAGAGGTCGGAGGCGAGCTGGCGGCGGCGACCGCAACCGGAGATGAAGAAGACGACGGCGACAAGATGCCCGAGCCAACAGAGGACAAAAGAATGAGAAGGACGAGGTTGCGATGACCCAGGTGGTCCAAACCAAAAGGTTGGGCGAGAATACTCACCGGAGTTGGAACGCAGCAGTCTCCTTTTCGACCAAATACCCAACTTCAAATTGAATGGTTCTGTGAAATGAACCCCAAAATTAAGTTAGGGAAAAGATTCGCACAATAAGGAGTTCGGGATGGCACAAGAAGAATCGAATAAGAACCACCGAGCGCTTAAAAGACCAAACAGAGCTCCACGGCCGAAAATGGTGGTTTGGTGTTTTCGGGGTTTCGAGCTCCACTGGCAGGTGGTGGGTAGGAGGTTGTGAGAGCGAAGGAGACTCGAGGAAGGCTAAGAGGTGCTCAAGTACTGGGTCCCCGAGCACGAGGACGGAGCTCTAATGACGAAGTGACCTAAAGTGATCTGCACGAGAAAACGAGGAAGAGCAGTAAGGTCAAGACCGCCCCGACATGGGCAAAAGCGAGGCTCAGAGCCGTTGCCGGGACCCACGACGCGACGGAGGCCTGCACTGCTCACCTGCCACCTTCGGCACACGAGCACAGTACGGAGGACCAGAGGAAGAAGAGGAACAGCGGGAGAAGACGGGGTGGTCGTGAGCCCTACGATTTGAATCGGACGGCCTAGAGCACCCAAGAGCTCCCGCGGTTTCAAAAGAATGGGGAGGCCGTGAGCGTTGGATTGGAATCCAACAGCTCAGACGCGAGGCGGTTGGGTTGGGCTCGAACCAGGTCAGACTCAAGCCTGAGTCTGACTCAGCCCAAACTAGGGTTTTAGAAAAGAAAAAAAAACTGAGTTCCAACAAGAGCTGATCTTTGGAGAATTGTTAGAGGCAGGAAACTAACTCCAAAAATTATGAAATTTTTACAGGAGCTTGCTAGCTGAGTTAATGACCTTGTATAAATTTTGCAGAGGTTTTTGTGCTATACTTTTTCCTCCAAAAATTCCACAAGGTGCTGACCCACAGTTTGACCAGAATTTGAGTAGGTTTGACTGACCTCCAAAAGTATTCAAACAATTTCTAAAAATTGTGAAATTTTTCAGAGGGGTCACATACCAACCCAAGAATTTAGGAAAAATATTTCCAGGAGATTATCAAGAGGTTTGACAAGATTGTTTTTGAAAGCTCAAGATTTGGATCAAAAGACTTGTGACTTTGTATTTCCATAACTCTGGTACAATAATTGTTTAGTACATACAGGAAATACATGATGTAAGAAAAAGTTTTAATTTCTACTCATTTTCTTACATTTGAAACACAAGCCCAAAATTGGGATGTTACAGCTGCCCATTGGGATAAAAGTTTACCATATGCAGAATTCTCGTACAACAACAGTTATCAAGCTAGTTTACAAATGTCACCATTTGAAAGTTTGTATGGCCATGCCTGTAGAACCCCGTTGAATTGGTCAGAAACAGCTAAACATTTGGTTTTCAGTCCAGACATCATCCAAGAAGCAGAAGAGCAAGTGGCCATGATAAGAGAAAGATTGAAGATAGCTCAGTCCAGGCAGAAGAGCTATGCTCATAATCGTCGTCATGATCTCAGTTTTGAACCCGAGGATTTCGTCTATCTTCGAGTGACTCTGCTCAGAGGCGTCAAAAGGTTTCATGCCAAATGGAAGCTTGCCCCTAGGTATGTTGGTCTGTTCAAGATTTTGGAACGCCGTGGGGAAGTTGCTTATCAGCTGGAGCTACCGCAGTCATTAGCAGGAGTGCATGATGTCTTTCATGTCTCGCAGTTGAAGAAGTGTCTTCGTGTGCCAGAAGAGCAAGCCCCGCTAAAATCGATTGACTTGAAGGATGATCTTACCTATAAGGAGCAACCAGTCAAGATTTTGGATGTCATGAGCGCCACACGAAGCAAGACTGCTCATTTTGCAAGGTTTAGTGGAGCAACTTTGATGAGGGCATCCTAACACTTATACATCTTTCCCTATTGATGGTCATACACATATCGAGGTGGACGCCATACATGACGCTACAAATAATTCAAGTGCAAGTGCATATTGGTCCACCGACGAGCAAGAGCTAAACTTCTAAATCAACAGTGCTTTTGTTTCTTAATGAATCTTCTATTGTCATTGATGAGAATTGGGTATTACCTCATGCAAATGTTTTGTGCATTCTTAGGTTTGAATATTGTGAAGCCTTTGGAGGAGAGGAGGCTGGAACAAATTCATGGAGAAGAAACACATGTGGCCAACAAGGGTTACATTGGCATCAAAAGAAGCATCAAGTGTATCGAACAAATTCGCGCAAGCTAAGAGAAGGAAAGCTCACAATACAAGGGGAACCGAGAGGAGACTAGTTTAAATTTCCAAATTAAAGTAGGACGTTTTTAATCGGATTATTTCACGTGAGCGAATCGGACTCGACATCAGAGCAATGAGCGATGTCGGACTCGGACATCAGAGCACCGATTCATCGTTCATCCGAGTTTTGTGCTTGCGTGGGAGGCTATATAAACCCCCATGGCCGCACCATAGAGGCGCGACCGCTTATGCATAAGATTGAAACATAGCTATTGCTTGTTCTTTCGACACCGAGTTCATGCGAGGACTTTGAGAGAGAATTAGGCGATCCATTTGTTTGGTTCTCGCAATCCAAGGTCAAGCCGTCGTTCCATTGGGAATTGGGACTTGGCGTTAAATCGCTCGTGGTCTCGCGACGAACAACTACCCGGTGTGTTTTGGGCGATTCCGAAGAGTTGAGGGTTCGTGCATTGGCGCGAGTGTTCACTTAGCGACATCGCCTACTTCGCATCAACTATCCACGGTTCCTCACCGAGAAGATCGGGCCTCCCCGTATCATATGGTATCGATTCTAGGTTTACTCGGTGAGAATTTCTTTACGTAGTTAGATTCGTTTTCTATCCTATCGCCCAATAAACCGAAAATTGTAATACCAAAACCGTAGTTTAATCTGTTATTTCTTGTGCGCTTAGTTAAGTTTTCATCCATTAGAGTTTTTGTTTTAGTGCTGATCCATGTGTTCCTATTTGCGTTGCTTAATCGTTGTGTTCACATAAACCGTACCAAATTGCCGATTGAACTCCTCAATTAGCACCCAAAAGAGATAGCCGATCAAACACTTTGGGTTTCTTGAGCTTCACTTATATTCTTTCATCCTTGAGACTAGCTTTTGTACATTGCACTAGGGCTGTTCTTTGGTTTATTTACACGTTGTTGAATTGTGAGACTTGTGCAATCAAGAGGAGCAAACCCTATTTCGCCATTGCAATAAGAAAAGAGGAAAAGGCAATGGGTTAAGAAAAAGCCACGGCTTGAAAAGGTATTAAAAACAAAAGATCAAACCGCAAATACCATTACAAATTTTTTCCTTTCGGTTTCCTTAATATTAAGGGCGAAGAGCTTTGTTCATGCGGTTTTGAGAAAAAAACAAACAAAAGGGGTGGCGAAATTGGGAAGAGTAAACCTTAGTCCACAATTTCAGATTGTGTATTTAATCTATTTGAGCAATCTTGTGCCCTAACATTGATATCTTTGCAATTGGCTAGCGTCTCTCATAGTACTTGGTGCAAAACGAGCTAGTTTTCATCTCAATTTCAGTTTGTCTATCACTAGCTCATTCCTTTGTTTGCATTAAGTCACATTTATCTTTGTTTGTGCGCTCATACACTTCGCTTAAACCTTTTGGATCAGCACATAGGCAAAATACTCTAGCTTGGATCATTACTTAGCTTTACAATACCTTGAATATCGATTGCATAGGATATACACATACCTGTCCGAGCTCCACCTACACCCGCTTGTGTACTCCCTTGCTCTTGGTTACGCTCATACATTACGGGTTAAGGTCGCCACGTCACAATATCGATTTGCCGTCCCTGATTCACTTTGGAACGGTAAGCTTGTCTTGTTTTCGTGATGCTGAGTTGCGCAGCGTAGTAGAGAGCGCTTTTGTTTTACTAACCAGATATAACCTCGTTTCTTGTTTGTGAGTTGTTGCCATGTCGTCACGAGGAGGATTCACCTAATCCAGAGGCACCGTTACGTGGGATGAGTACACTCGGCTGCGCGAGATGCCGCAAAAACAACTTCAAGATGGTGACAATGGCGTCTGCTGATGAACTCGGGAAGTTTGGATCGATCAACACCTCGGGAGGAGGTCACACACCGCGCACGCCATCAACCATAACTTCCGGAGCTACGCGCCATGTTCGCACAACACAATCTTCGTGGGGTGCGCAAGTCGATGACACGAGTGTGCACGCCCTCCGCCGCTTTGTACAATGAGACCGAGGATGAGCGTGTTATTCGTGTGGATGAGGAGCGACGACAACGGCAAAGCGCGCCGCATGGCGGTGCCGCCAAACGTTGGGATGGCAGCCGCGCACGCCGCCGAGCTCATGGGCGTGGCCGAGGCAACGGCGCTGTGGTGGAGGCGCACCACAGTGGTGTCCACGGAGGAGGTGTGCATCGAGCACCTCGTAGCATGGCCGATGAGGCCGAGCAATGGGATGACGATTTCCGCCGACGACTACGATGACCGACAGCGCCACCATCGCAACAACGCGCAGCGTCGACACGACGACGCCGACGATTTTGTCGCTAAGCCCAAATTTACTCTTCCTATATTTTCGTGTGGTACGATGTGGAGCAATACCTCACTTGGGAGCCGAAGGTGGATAAGTTGTTTCAATGAACAACTATTCCTTGAGAAGAAGCTGCTTGCTTCCAATGGCTTGATGATTATGCTACACATTGGTGGGAGCAGATTCATTCGTAGTTTATGGAGCGCCATGAGTTGCCGACATCACCGGGAGCAGATGAAGCGAGATTTATGGCACGCTTTGTACCGCCACTACAAGCGCCACTATTTGAGAAGTTGACAGGTCGCGACAAGGTATGAGGTCAATTGATGAATATCATAAGGAGATGGAAACTATCATGATACATGCGATGTCCGCGAATGAAGAATGCATCATGACGAGATTTCTAGTCGGCATGAATCATGCTTTGTCAAGCGCATTGTCAATCACCATCCCTATAATGATATGATTGAGTTGTCGCACCAAGCACGCCGGCCGAAGCAGAAGTGATTGAAGATTCACGGTTCGCGCCTGCTCACGCCCTTCACCACCCAGACAGCCATATAACAACACCACCAAACAAGAGCACTCCTACGTAAGCAACCGCAATGCGCAGCTCCGCAAGTAAGAAGTCGAGAGTACACCAAAGACCGGCAGGCGTCGACGCGCGGCGCCATCGCTAGTGTGACTCGCCTATGGGGTCAACGTGACGCTCACGTGACATCATTTGCCACAAGTGCAAGGGTGTTGGCCATTTTCGAGGGATCGCCAAATGTCGTAACTATGCTTATCACCGAGGATGGCGTTATGTTTGACTAGTGATGACGAGTCGCCGATGCGCAACCGCCTTGCACATCGATGACATAGAACAATGTGAGTGCGATCTCGAGTTTCTAACACCGAGCAAGATTCCATTGTTTGCACGCCAAGGTGCTTAGTGTGATGCCATCGCCACTCGAACAATGGTGCAATTTGTTTCGCATTTGGCGAAGCTTGATAAGGGTAAGGTCCGCAAAGTGATCATTGATGGCGGAAGTTGTCACAATTTCGCTAGCAAGGATATGTGTCATAAGTTGGGTTTGAAGTACTTGCCGCATCCACGCCCTTATCATGTGCAATGGTTGAGCGACAAAGAGGAAGTGAAGGTGAACTATATGGTGCGAGTGACGCTTATTGGGAAGTACACCGACACCGTGGATCGCGATGTTGTGCCTATGACGGTGTGTCACTTGCTCTTGGGACGCCATGGCAATATGACCGCTCATTGCTTTGTTCATGATGGGCGACAAATCGCTACACATTTCGATGGAATAATATGGATATCATCTTGAAGCCCCTTACACCGCAAGATTGTGAATTCTTCAATGCGTAAAATTGAGATGCACGTTGAGACCGCCAAAGAGCGAGAGAAGAATTTAGTGATGTTAGCCACCAAATCGTAAATGAGAGAATTCAGCGAAGATCCCATTTGGTGCACTTTGTACTATTGTACAAAGACGCCTTGCTTTCGACTAACGACTTGTCTTCTCTTCCTAGTGGTGTTGCTTGTGTTTTGTAGGACTTCAATGACGCTTTCCAAACGAGGTACCGGTGGGCTACCACCAATTCGTGGGATAGAACATAAGATCGACTTGATTCCGTGAGCGCCGCGAACCGACCACCGCATCGCACCAATCCCGAGGAAACAAAGGAAATTCGAAACAAGTACAAGAGCTTCTCTCCAAAGGGTATGTACGTGAAAGCTTAAGCCCTGTGTCTGTTCTCGTTATTTTAGTTCCTAAGAAAGATGGTTCATGGCGACAAAGCGAGATTGTCGAGCGATTAATAATATCACAATTCGATATCGCCATCCTATACCTCGCTTAGATGATATGCTAGACGAATTGAGTGGTCTTTGTTATTTTTCTAAGATAGATTTCTTGCAGTTGGTTACCATCAAATTAGGATGCATGAAGGGGATGAGTGGAAAACATCATTTAAAACAAAATTTGGGTTGTATGAGTGGTTAGTCATGCCTTTTGGTTTAACTAATGCACCTAGTACATTCATGCGCTTAATGAATCATGTTTTAAGGCATTTGATTGGTAAATTTGTGGTTGTGTACTTTGATGATATTCGATTTTACATGATCGAATCGAACACATAGACCATCTTAGACAAGTTCTACAAGTGTTGCGTGAGGCTAGGTTATTCGGTAACTTAGAGAAGTGCACCTTTGCAAAGATCGTGTCATCTTTTGGGCTATGTTGTTTCGCACAGGAGTTGAAGTAGATGAGTCTAAAATTGAAGCGATTAAAAATTGGCCAACTCTCGTGAATGTAAGTCGATTAGGAGCTTTCATGGTCTCGCTGGTTTTTATCGCGCTTTGTGAAGGATTTTAGCACCATAGCTGCCCCTTTGAATGAACTTACTAAAAGGGTGTTGAATTTGTGTGGGGTAGCGCAAGACAATGCTTTTGTTGAACTTAAGAAACGCTTGATCAAGCACCGTTGCTTGTTTTACTCGATTTCACTAAAATTTTGAAATTGAGTGTGATGCTAGTGGATTGGGTATTGGCGGTGTTTTAATGCAAGAGGGTAGACCGGTAGCTTATTTTAGTGAGAAACTAAATGGTGCTCAATTGAATTATCCGTCTATGACAAAGAGCTTTATGCTTTAGTGCGCATGCTAGAAACTTGGCAACACTATTTATGGCCTAAAGAGTTTATTATTCATTACGATCATGAGGCATTAAAGTATTTAAAGGGCCAAGCAAACTGAACCGTAGACATGCCAAATGGGTCGAATTCATTGAGTCGTTTCCTTACATTGTAAAATATAAGAAGGGAAAGGAAAATGGTAGCCGATGCTCTCTCTAGGAAAAGTGTGCTTTAACTCAATTAGGAGTGCAAGTTCTGGTTTAGAGAGTTTGCGTGATTTCTATGCTCATGACCATGATTTTTCCGTTCCTTATGCACATTGCAAAGAGGGAAAGGTGGGATAAATTTCACATCCATGATGGGTTTTTGTTTCGCACTAACAAATTATGCCCGCACTCCTCCGCGCTTGCTATTACCGCAGAATCACATGCGGTGGGTTGATGGGACATTTTGGACGTGAGAAGACGTTATCTATGCCGAGCGATCACTTTTATTGGCCTAAGATGAGGCGAGATGTAGAGAGGTATGTGCAACGATGCATTACTTGCCACAAAGCGAAATCAAAATTGAATCCACACAGTTTGTATACCCCTCTACCTGCTCCCAATGCACCATGGGAGGATATTAGTATGGATTTTGTTTTAGGATTACCTAGAACTAAGAGGGCGAGTGATTTGCTTTTGTCGCTGTGGATCGTTTTTCAAAGATGGCACACTTTATTCCGTGCCACAAGAGCGACGATGCGCCGCATATTGCTAACTTGTTTTTCGTGAGATCGTGAGGCTACATGGCGTGCCACGCACTATTGTGTCGATCGTGACGGAAGTTCATGAGCTACTTTTGGAAGACACTTTGGGAGTAAACTGGGACGGTTGTTATTCAACACGACTTGTCATCCCCAAACCGATGGTCAAACGGAGGTGGTGAACCGCACACTTTCGATGCTACCGCGGACCATGATCAAGAAGAATCGCTGCGAGTGGGAGGATTGTTTGCCGCACGTGGAATTCGCTTATAATCGGGCCGCACTCCACCACGCAGCTTGTGTCCTTTGAGGTGGTGTATGGTTTCAAACCCTTTACGCCGCTTGATTTGCTGCCACTTCCAAGTCAACACCGTGTTCATATGGAGGCATCCAAGCGGCTGAGTATGTGAAGAAATTGCATCTCAAAACAAAAGAGGAGATAGAGCGCAAGGTCAAGTCCTATGCCGAGAAGGCGAATAAGAAACGAAAGAAGATGATTTTTCAACCAGTGATTTGGTTTGGGTGCACTACCGCAAGGATCGTTTTCGTAACGCCGCAAGTCTAAATTGTCGCCACGAGGTGATGGACCTTTCAAGGTGCTTGAGAAGATCAACGACAATGCCTACAAGATAGAGCTTTCGCGATGACTATGGCGTGAGCTCTACTTTCAATGTTGCCGATTTATCACCTTTCTTTGGTGGTGATGATCTAGAGTCGAGGACGACGCCTTTTCAAGAGGGGGAGGATGATGAGGGCATCCCTAACACTTATACATCTTTCCTATTGGTGGTCATACACATATCGAGGTGGACGCCATACATGACGCTACAAATAATTCAAGCAATGTATGCATATTGGTCCACCGACGAGCAAGAGCTAAACTTCTAAATCAACAGTGCTTTTGTTTCTTAATGAATCTTCTATTGTCATTGATGAGAATTGGGTATTACCTCATGCAAATGTTTTGTGCATTCTTAGGTTTGAATATTGTGAAGCCTTTGGAGGAGAGGAGGCCGGAACAAATTCATGGAGAAGAAACACATGTGGCCAACAAGGGTTACATTGGCATCAAAAGAAGCATCAAGTGTATCGAACAAATTCGCGCAAGCTAAGAGAAGGAAAGCTCACAATACAAGGGGAACCGAGAGGAGACTAGTTTAAATTTCCAAATTAAAGTAGGACGTTTTTTTGAATCGGATTATCGCTCACGTGAAGCGAATCGGACTGAATCTTGTAGCAATGAACAAGTTGTCGGACTTGCCATCGCTCATCCGAGTTTTGTGCTTGCGGGAGGCTATATAAACCCCCATGGCCGCACCATAGAGGCGCACTCAGTTTATGCATAAGATTGAAACATAGCTATTGCTTGTTCTTTCGACACCGCAGTTCATGCGAGGACTTTGAGAGAGAATTAGGCGATCCATTTGTTTGGTTCTCGCAATCCAAGGTCAAGCCGTTGTTCCATTGGGAATTGGGACTTGGCGTTAAATGCGCTCGTGGTCTCGCGACGAACAACTACCCGGTGTGTTTTGGGCGTATTCCGAAGAGTTGACGGTTCGTGCATTGGCGCGAGTGTTCAGCTAGCGACATCGTCTACTTCGCATCAACTATCCACGGTTCCTCACTGAGAAGATCGGGCCTCCCCCGTATCACAACCACTCAGAAGGGGAAGCAACGTGGGAACGTGAAGAAGAGCTGAAAACCGAGTTTCCTAGCCTTTTATCTAGCTAGCCTGAATCTCAGGGTCGAGATTCCTTTAAGGGGGGAGGTTTGTAACATCCCAATTTTCTAAGTTTAAAAATCTTTTAAATAGTTAGTAGGGAAAAAGTCACCATTTGGATTTTATTTGAATTTAATTCAAAAGCTTAATATTGGACTTTATAATAAAAAAAACCTTTAATGTGAATAATCCCAACATGAACAATAGCCAAAACTATTTTATTTGGGTTCTATGTGCTCAGATATATTTTCTAGAATTTTTCTGAGTTCATTTGTTATTTTCCTTTGCTTATTTGAATTTCTGGTATTTTCTAAAATGGAAAATCTATTTAAAATCTCAGAAAACCCTTCGGGCCGAATTCCTTTCCTCCAGCCCCTTTCTTCCCTCGTTCGCCCATTTCGCGCAAAGGCCAGCTGCGCGTGCTTCGCTTCGCACTCACGACATGTGGCCCCACACGCCAGGTCTTCGCCTCTGCGCCCGGCTTCGTCCTCGCGTGCGGCCGCGCCTGCCTGCCATGGTCAGAGCTTCAAGCTCGTATGACAACGTGAGATTTCCAACAGAACCCCTTCTAGAAAACGCGTAGAATCTCATCCCTTATCTCCCCGCATCTTCTCGGATCAAAATCTTATCCCGATTTCATTTCTAACTCCGCTTTTCCCACGTGCTCGCTCCTGACTCTTTTAGGGTTCCGCCACAGACGCCACCTAGCCCTCCCTGACCCTATAATAGGACCCCGGCTCGCCCTCAACCGCAACCCGTGAGCCGCCACCTCACCTCCTCTCGAGCCCTAGCGCCGCAACGGAGATTTAGGTTTTTCGCCGGTCTTTTCTCCGCTTTGCGCCGCCGATGTCGCTCGCCCCTCGTGGTCTGCACCCGAAGTTCGGGTCACCAGGTTACTCTCCGTGGAGCCTTCGCCGCGTCGCCGAACCTCGCCGAACCCCGTCCGACAAAAGCCGAACCTCCGCCGCTCGAGCTCGCCACGGCCGCCACCATCCACCCCAAGCACCGGCATTGCACCAATAGGTTCGCATAGCGCCCTCTACACGCTGGTACTACCCATCGCCGTGAAGCTCGCCGCTCGCTGTTGCATCGGGTCCTCGAGCCCTCCGCTGCCGAGCCGACGTGGCCGCCCACGCGGCAGCCACCTCACGGCCGCGCGCAGATCATCCCCGCGTGACGCCGCGTTAGTGTCGCGCGGCGCCACGTGCGCCAGCGTGGCTCATCCACCGGCACCGTGTCCCGAGGCTCTGTAGACTTGGTCTATCGTGAGCCGCGGTCTCGGCATGTGGGTCCCGCTTGTCGGCTCGTTTTTCGCCGCTCGAACGCTCTCGATGACGCCATATGCAATAATCCGATTTTTTCAAGAAATAATCGAAATTCCAAAAATCCAAATTAGGTTTTTCTTTAGATTTAAACTTCCAAAGCTCATAACTTTTGCATCCTAACTCCGATTAAGCCCATTCAAATTCCTAAATTTATCTAAATTTGAGCTCTATTTATCTGAGATTTTTATTTAATTTTGAAGTTTGTTTTGCCTCTGTTATTTATTTATTTTGTTTATTTATCTCGCTTATGTAGTAGACGCGATCGATTCGTCGGGAATTTTGGAGAATAAGGAGCACCCCAAGATCAAGACCAGTACATAGACCTTTTCCAAGGCAAGTCATACCTTTGATCATCTTGAACCCAGTTTTCAAATTACTTTGTTTCAAAGTATTGCATTCTATTTTAATTATTTATTTAAATGCTTTTGGGCATAGTTATTGTCCAATTCGTTAATACACCTTGGCCTTGTATGTCATGTTTCCTTGTGACGAGGATCTAAGTAATCCTAATTTATTTACTCCATAATCAAGAAATATGACATCATAAGACATACCCCTTAGAATATCAAAAGGGAAGAACTAGTCAGGAAGTCGTAGACCACCCTACGACTACCCCCCCCTGGTCGTAAGCTCTTCTCACGACCACGGATAATCCTACGACTACCCCGGTCGTAAGCTCTTCTACGACCATGGTATAATCGTTCGACTACCACCTAGTCGTAGCAAGCTCTTCACGACTATGGTATGATCGTTACGAGTATGTCCGGTCGAAGTTTTTCTACGATCGGCCGCTATAGGTTCCTCACGACTTACTAGACCCACCCGCTTGACGCCCATTAAATAAAGGAGAATCTAAGCTGTCAAAATACGCAGCTTATCTCTAACATAATCAGAGATAATTCCCACTATCTCTCGATCGTAAATCGATTAACAAAGATGGGGAGGTTACTACTCAGAATTACTCTCATTATTACATAATAATGAGCGACTAATTAGCTGGAAGGACAACGCCCACTATTGCTTAGTATAAATAGGTATCAGTTAGAGATAGAGAGGAGGCCTTTGGGAAAAGAAAGAAGAAACAGAGCATACTTATTCGATTGTAATCCAAAGAGCAAATACAAGATACACAGGAGTAGGGTTGTTATTCTCACCGAAGAAGGCCCGAACTCGTATAAAAATCCCTGTCTTCTTCTGCTGCAGGTGATCAATTGTGGAGACCCGAATCAAACAATCTTTACGTAAGATCGGTTCTAAAACACCGACGCTGGCGCCACCGTGGGGATCCTCTGTAATTCCTTGTCAACGCTTCTTCCTTTTCTTTTATGCTACCGCCAGAGAATGGAATGAGGAGAATTGGTTCGACTTGCCGACACGCAAACATCGACATGGATGCCGGTCTCGAATACGAACCGAGTATCGAATCTTCTGATGGTATTACCGCCTCTGGAGATCTTCTATCAGATCTCGGAGACTGCATTACCACCAGAGTCGAGGAGGGATCAATTTCCTCGGGAGGCAAGGGTCAACTCGACAAGAATGTACTCGTCTCGTGGCAAACTCGCAACACGACGAGAGCTTTTCATCTAAGTGTTTGAGTCCCCCCAAGACAGTTCGAGTTGGCGAGACAAGTTCTGGAAGCCATTATCCCGGAGCTCCATCGACATCCGATGGTCCTCTCTCCGAGCATTTCACAGGAAGAGGATCGAACATGCCGTTCATCCAAATTCAACCGCCCCGACGCAGAGCCACCGCAGACCGAGACGGCTATAACCCGAGTTCCCCTACCCGAGGGGTTTACCCAAGTCGCGAGATGGTGTCGCCGACCACTCCTCCAGTGTGAGATCTCGAGCGCAAGGAAGTCATCCACGGAGGTCTTCGCCCTTCCCTCCGATCGTGATCGCTTCTCCGTAAGAAGGATTGACATGCTTCCCGCCGAGCATACTCTACACCACCTCGTCAGAATGGCAAGGACACCACAACGGCGAACGAAACGAACGCTTTCATGAACGTGCGGGACATCCTCAACATTCTCGCGCTCCATTAAAACAAGTTCAAGGGTCCAAATAGACCATTCTCGAGGCAATTCGACTAAGAAAATAGTGGCTCGTAAGAACCTCCTTGAGCGCTTTATTTCAAATCGAATGAAGCTCAAGAACTCAAAGACATCAATGATTTGCTGGAGAACCCACCCAAGAACTCGCCGAGCACTGTGTTATGATCTTTTGCCGAGGAGATCGTGCAAAACTTCGTGACATGATGGCCAAACTCGAGCGACGCAGGTCGACCACAACCACGGTCGTAATAGTGCGGCTACTTCTTCTCGCAGCGCTCAGAAACTCGTCGCATGGAAGGCGCACACGACTCTCCTCATGTCGTTTCTCGACATGAGAAAATACCACAAGCCAACGGAGGGGTGATCTTTCACCACTTCAACCGAGACGCACGGCGGCAAGCGGGGTACGAGGAGTATTTCCCCCGTAAGGCTGAGGCCTATTATAGGCCTAGTCCCCCCATGGCTGGGTATCGACGAGTTCGATCGCCCGACGACATTAACCCTTCGTTTCTGCAAAAAAGAAGACAAGAGGTTTGTAACATCCCAAATTTTGGGCTTGTGTTTCAAATGTAAGAAAATGAGTAGAAATTAAAACTTTTTCTTACATCATGTATTTCCTTTGTGTACTGGACAAGTATTGTACAAGACTTATGGAAATGCAAAGTCACAAGTCTTTTGATCCAAATCTTGTTCCTTCAAAAACATTCTTGTCAAATGTTGTGATCATCTCCGGGAATATTTTTCCTAAGTTCTTGGGATGGTATGTGACCCTCTCAAAAATTTCACAATTTTTAGAAATTGTTTGAATATTTTAGAGGGGTACAAACCGGTTTGACTTTAGTCAAACCTAAAACCAGCACCTTGTAGAATTTTCGGAGAAAACTACAATGCATAAAACCTCTGAAAATTTTACACAAGGTCAATGTCCCAGTCAGCAAGCTCTCGTAAAATTTCAGAATATTTGGAGTTATTTTGCTACCCCAAATAAATCCTCAAAAGTCTCAAAGATATTTTAAAACCTAAAACCGCTTCACTGCTCTTGTTCGAGCCTGCCTCGAGTCCGAGCCATTTGACTTGGTTGAACCACCTAATCGCACTCGAGCCGCTGCTAAAACGCGCGTATGATATCACCGTTGATCCCAATCGCGGCCCGCATTGATGATGTCGTCGGATTCTCCGGCAGCATTAGCCAATTGGGACCGTTGGATCTCAATCCAACCGCCCGCATTGTGAGGCACCTGATCGCCCGCGAACTCCTTTAAATCACACCGCCCATCTAAAATCCAACGGCCGTGGTTTGTCTTCTCTGCTCTTCTTCCTCCTCGGCTTCTCAAGCGCTGCGCGGCAATGGCGAGCAAGAGAAAACGAGGTGGCGTGATGTGTCACCTCCACGCTTGCTTTTGTCAACGCCTCTCGCAATGCATTTAATGCGCACTGTGCTTTCTCCTCCATTGTCACCATGCTCACTTGCTCCCATCTTTCTTGGTTTACAACCGAGCATGAACCGAGCCCACCATGGACTCCTGTTCTCGCCAAACCCTAATTCCTTTCCTATAAATTGGCCTCTAGGTCCTCCCGTGTTCTTTTGCACCACACCTAGCTACTGTGTTTGAGCTCAAACCATCTCAAACCTTCAATCCACCATTGTTGACCGTAGAGCTCCCATGGCGCCTTGGTGTCAAGTGGTTTATCTTCAACATTTCTTGCACCCTTTGAACTCCTCAACCTCCTTTGTATTTCCCTAACTTGATTTTGGGTTGCATTCACAGGAATCACTCAATTTTAAGTTTGGAGATTTTCTGTTGGTTTCACCCCTTTTCTTCCCAAATTCTAAGTGATTCCTTTGCAATTATTTGCTTTTGGAGCCTCTTTGAGCTATAATGAAGTTGTGGTGGTGATTTGTTCCACTCATTTTGCTCTTAACCTCATCTTCCACTTCATCTTCTTCGCCCGTGGACTTCATCAGATTCAAGTCTTCCCGCCATCTTTGGAGCTCCTCTCTAAGGTAGCTCCTATATAGCCCTAGAAGTCATGGCACTCGCTCTTGGACCGCAATGAGCATCTTGCTATTTTCGTGTTTTGCCGTGTCGGCCTCTTTCTTTGTTTTCCGGCCATGCTCTGCACTCTCCACCGCCATGAGGTCATCATCATGGTCCGCAACACTATTGCGTAACCCATTTTGATAGTTTGTGGGCGCCGCCATGATCGAGTCGCCACGGCGTTTCGCAAAGCCACTCGGTTTTGTCGATGAGAAGCTCCGCTTTTGTCGATAATTAGGACACATTTAATGTTTAATGATTGCCAATCAAGAGAGCATTAATGGTGTCTTAATCGCCTAATGTCTCATCGACACATGGGTCCAAATTTCCTTAAATCACCCCCGGCTTTTATCCGTGCGCTTAGGCATCATTAATGCTAATCATGGGTTAATTAAAGTGTCCGCACTATTGGTCGCCGGAATAACCCTCGTACACGCTGTGTGGGCCCATAAGCTCAAAACCGAAACCGTGGTCATTAGGGCTGATTTGGGTTATTTATTGCTAATCATTGTTAGCAATAAATGTGTCCAAAATTACCTTTTGTCATCGACGTGTGGGCCTCGCCCCTAAAATCACCATCGCTTAAAATCGTTAGACACATTAAGTGCTAATCATCATTAATCATTGGTCATTAGTAATTAATTAGCCGCCTCTAAAACCTCCTTAAGTCATCGATGTGGGTCCACGCACTGTGCACGTGTGTTAAGACTCGCATGTGTGACTCTCACCACCGACATACGCCCCACGTGTCAGCATCCTGCTTGCACTTCAATCTTGACCGCTGCCCATTTTGGCGATCCGCGCCCGATCTTGTATGCATTCGACCATCCGCCTCTCATCATTCTTGGCCGCCCATCGCTTGATTCGCGCCTCGATCATGCGTGCAATCGGACCTTCCGACGGGAAGTGCTCTCCGCCGCTCATCTTGAGATCTACTACCGTGAGCGCCAAGGCAACCGCACCGCCCCCGCTGCATTCGCCCTCGTGAGTCGCTGGATCTTGATCCAACGCTGGCTCGCGAATCGCGCCGATGCGCCGTTTTCCGTATGCAGTGGCTCGTTGATATTGCATCAACGCCCACGAGCGCCCACGCTGCTTATTTTCGTTGTTGGTTTTTATTTCGTAAGTATTTATTTATCAACCAAAATTGTATCAAAACTTTAGAAATTCATAACTAATTCAAGATGAATCCTTTTACATGAAACCAACTCGCAATAAATTTGTATTTCACTAAAGTTTAATATAAAAATGCTTTTAGCTTTGCTTCAGTAGTAGAAAATTCTGTAATCTTTTATAGCTTGTTTTCTCGCTATTTTTATATATTCAATTGTATTAAAACTTGGAAAATGCATATATCTTTTCTCAGATATCCGATAATTGTATGATTTTAACTTTGATAAATTTGTTATTAACTAAACTTTAATCTAAAATGGTGGTAGGCCTAAATCACACTTAAAAATATGTTAGTAGATTTAACCTTATTAGTAGCACTTAAAAATTCATTTAATGATGTAATAGACACCAAGAATTCTCAGAAATCCTAAAAATAGAAATTTGATGTTAGGAAATCTCTCATATCATACTATAATGTGAAATAGGTTTTGCACATGTTTATATTTCGAAAGTGCATTATGCTAGTTTTGCATCTTAGAAAATCATAACTAAATCATTTTAACTCCAAATGACCTGAAATTTTATATGGGTTACCTCTATACCAGTAGGCAGCTACCATAAAAATTTCAGCTTCAAAATCTTTCTAGAAAATGTTTTTACAGTGCTAATTATATTTAAATGGGTTTTTAGGTAATATCTTTGCACCACAACCAAATTAGGTTTTTCCAGTTTCTATGTCTAGGTATATTCGTATTTCACCTTGTGTATAAGTTTCACGTGATTTGGATAATTTTTGCTTGCTCTTTGTTTAAGTGTTGCTAGTCTTATTGGTTGTTCTTGGTTCTTTTTGCCTTCGCTTAGGGTTCGACATTTGCGGTAATCCCGAGAACGACCCTCCACAACATGCTTGAGCAACAGAAGAAGGCAAGCGCTTGATCATGTTAATCCCAAGATTTTAAGTATTTATGTTGATTACAAATTCTATGTATGCATTGCTACTTTGTGTTAATAGTTGGCCTAGTAGATGCATTTCTTAGCAAATGATTATTCTCTACTACCATGAGCCTAGGTTACTTGTCGTGATTTAGAGTTCATGGATGGGCTCTTGTCACTTAGTAGTTATGAGTTAATTGCTTAGCCATGCTTAGTTTCGTAGAATGGGCTGTTATCGACTTATCGATAACCTTGATCACTTAAAACTTATTATGATTATGGTTTCCACCTTGTGCCTTGTCTACTTATGAAAACTAAACCAAAACAAAGTGATTTAGACTTGGGCACAATGGTATGATGGTGTGATTTTGGGTGTGATCGAATGGTGCCCGGTCAACAAGGACCGAACATCTTGTTACATCGAACCAAGCATTTGAGCGCATAACCACATTAGAGGGTATGGGACCTCTCTTGACTTAGTACTTTGGCGTGTATTGGCTCGAGTCGCAGGAGTCGCAGGAGAGATGGTGTTGGGAGATTGTAGTGTCCGAAAGACTTCACCCGTGATGGGATTTGTTGGCTTTCGCTTGCAATGTAAGCATATGGGTTTCTATCCATATGAGCGGCTCGTAGTTAATACACAAGATTGGAAATGTCTCAGGACTTAGTCATGCGCAAGATACCTTCAGAGTGTGCTTGTGGCTTGAAGGCTAGGTCAAGTGTGGGTACATTGTACACTCGCAGGGTTAAAACTATTCGAATAGCCTCGCCCTAGGTTATGGACACGCTTGGCAAGGTCTTTCAAGAGTTAGACTACAACCTTTAAATTAAAACTTGATGGGTAGTACTAATCGGGATTCGTGGTATATGTTGTGGTGACTATTGGGATAGTCGCCTGTGTGGTTACTTGTATGTACCTTTACTTATCATCGTTACTTTGATAACAAAATGATTTGTAAACTTGCTTTTAAAATGTATTACGTTATTGCAAATAAAGTTGGCTTCATGCAAAATGAGACATACAACCTCCACCTAAATAAGCTTGCATGTAGTTTATGAATAGGTCTGCTATTCCACACGCTCAGCCTTTTATGTACAAAGACAATCTTTGTACTCAAGCTATGCTTAATTGTTTTGTTGCAGAGGAAGAAGGTGAGCTCGAGGGCCTCACTTTTGTGAGTCAGGTTGTGGTAGCTTATGGCGACTAGCTTGGCGTGCCCTCGGCTGCCTTGTGGTGTATGGCTAACCTGGCCGACTTTTGTTCTAGCCATCTTATGGCGCTTTTGCTTCCACTGTCATTCTTGTATATTGCTCTATTTGGCCTACGGCTCTTTGTAATAACTTTACTTTATGTATGTTGTTGTTAAACCTAGTGATGTAGGTGTATGGAATTGATGTGTATTTTGTGATGATGTGCATATGCTGCACTCGGGAAGCATATGTCCATCGAGGCTTACAATGTTTAATTAGTAATGCCGTAACCATTTGGAGGTTAAGTGTTACTAGTTAAATATTCCGGTCCTCACAAGGTTATCTCGGATGTCTCAAGCGCTCGCCGACTTCTCGAGCGTTCGTTGGTCAGCTCGATTTCGATCGACGAATATGGAGAAATTGATGGAACTCAAAGCCCCATCGAGTTCTCCAATCTACACACCATACCTATCCGAGTCATGAGGAGGAGAGCATGTCATGGCGAATTACCTTCCGATCGCGTTTCGGAAGGATCGGCGCGATCATGGCTTCTAAACCAACCATTTGAGTCGATCTACTCGTGGCAACACCTCGGATCTATCGCTAATTTCCGTGGAACTTACAATCGCCAGCAGAGGAGGATGACTCGCGACCGGATAAGACAAAACAACCATGAAACGCTACTACAATTCATCAGCGCCTACCAGTTCAAACTCTATTCGGAAGTTTCACTCATCGTGGATCGTGGCTTTCAAACAGTGGAGTCCGTGAGCGTAAGAATAACAGAGACATCGCCTTACATCCACCCGCCACCGCCGCTGAGCTCTTTGAGATGGTCGATAGATACGCGATCGCTAAGCGGTCGAATGGAACGATACCATCGATTCAAAGATGGCATCCTCGGGAAGCAAAGTAAAGTGGTAAGAAAAGGATAAAAGGCTAGGAAATCTAAGAACAAAGCGAAAGTCAAAAATCTCCGATGCCGCTTCTAAGGAGGTCCCAGCCGTAAGCGATAAGGAGCCACACAACCCCAAGCAAAATCCCGATCAAGTAAAGGTAAACGCCAAGATCGGAGAAACGACAAACCTGTGTGGTGTCCTTTTCATAAAAAGAAGGGCATGACTCAGAATCGCCGAGTTTTCTTACGGAAACTCGAGGACTATTATTCTCGCAAAGGGCCACCACTTCCTATTCTTGAACAGGGCCAAACCAAGGCACAAAAGGAGCCTGACGATGAGGAGATGTCGCCCAGACCCGCAAGACACCATTGATCATATCTATAGGGGTCTTGGATACGAATCACGGAAGACAAACCAAAGCAATGAACGTGAGGTAAACACAATCGACTCTCCTCTTGTCAATAAATTACCAAGTGGTTGGAAATCACCCTTGCTTTCGAAAGGTGATTGTCCGATACCTTCGACTAGACCGTGTCGATTTCCGAGTAGAAGTCGAACCCACCATCAACAATTGTCGAGTCAATCGAGTTTTAGTTGATGGTGGAAGCTCGTTAAATATATCGCTTTTAGTACTCGGACGATGCAAGTACTCAGGATAAAGGTAAGACGATACGATATTCATTTCATAGAATCGCATCGGGTCTTTGGCCAAACCCATTGGCCAAGTTTATCTTTTTGATGTAGTCGATTTCGACACAAGATATAACGCCATACTTGACGACCTACTCGCAAAATTTTGATAGCTACTCACTATGGGTACCAATGTCTTAAGATGTCGTCCCAAAGGAGTGATCACAATATATTGTGACAAGAAGATGGCGATTCTCGCGACCGCTGCTCCCTTGAGATGGTTGGACAACTACCAACTCGAGATTTGAAAGTCACCTTCGACTAGCAAGTCAAGCTTCAAAGTCGCACTCTGCCGAACGATTGAGGTCAAAGAGGTTCTCCTCGACGCAGAGGAGCCTCTCAAGACTGCTCGCATTGGGGATTCTTCCGACCCTAAATAGGAAGACGCCTCATCACCTTCCTCCGTGCAAACGTCGATGTCTTTGCGTGGCAAGCATCCGACATGCCCGAGTCCCAAGGAATGTGATCGAGCACAAGCTAGCCTTAAGGCCCGATAAACCACCGTAAAACAAAAGTTACGGAGATTTGCCCCGATCGACGAGATGCTATTAGGTCGAATTGACAAGTTGCTTAAAGCAAGCTTTATAAGAGAAGTCAACCACCAGAGTGGTTGCCAACCTCGTAATGGTTAGAAAGTCTAACTGCAAATGGCGATGTGCGTGACTTTATCGATCTTAATAAAGCTTGTCCAAAAGATGATTTCCTTTACCTCGTGATCGATCACCGGTTGACTTCATCGCAGATGTGAAATGTTGAGTTTTCTAGGTGCATACTCGTTATCATCGATCGTGATGCATCGAGAAGATGAAGAAAGACCGCATTTATTACACCGCTTGGGAGTATTTTGCTATGTCAAAATGCCATCTCGCCTAAAAATGTCGGAGCTCTTTTTCAACGCTTGATGCAAACGACTTTCGCTCTCCTCAACTAGGCCGAATTTGGAAGCCT